>VUYV01000116.1:622993-741629 GCA_008711295.1 Anarhynchus alexandrinus | reverse complement strand
AGTAGAGTAGGATAAGTGGGATGTGGAAACAAAATCCTTAGGAAATCAGGGTTTATTCATTCTTTTCTTCACGGCACAGGTTGGTTTATTTGTTGGATTTGTTGTAGTAAAAAAAAAAACAAAAACAAAAACAAACCAAAAGATGTCTAGTGGTCCCTTCATAATTAAAATTCTCAAAAAGATTTCAGAGACCAAAATAATAATTGCTATGTAAAGTGTTAGAGCTATAGTTCAGAACCAGATTTTATTTTTGTAACATTCTGAAGATTCCCATGATGTATTGAGTTTAGCCAACTGCATGTTGTGTCTTTTGTTTACTCCGGATATATGAAGATATGACCCTCTTTGCTGCTAATGAAGTTTGTGATGATGATTTGTATGTTCATCTACATCCAATTTCATACCAATCTGGTAACAGCTGACGCCCTGTAAAAATAACATCTTTCTAAATGTGACCATCTAGCAAATACGATAGCATAAATAATATATCTCAGATAACTATGATGCAGCAAAAACCAAATACCTTTTTCTTATGCCTGGCAAAGTTTTTTAAATTATCTTTTTTTTTCAGATCTCTTCAATGTCCTGAGTAAAATAAGTGAACTTGAAATTACCACTATCTTAATCAGTTTCAAACACAAACAGGAAAGTGTCCATCATAGCCGTTCCCCTAAATAAGCCATTTTTTGCCATCCTTGGTACAAGTATTAAAAACACTCTAGCCTGTCTGTTTTCGGTAAGGGACAGACAAGTAATGCAGAAAGAAAAGAAGACATAATTTCTGTCAAGATATATTTGTCTTGGAATAAAGAAGAAAGAGAAGAATGTGCTATAACCTCATAAGGATTAGAGGAAAACAGATTTTTAGATGTCCTTGTAGGTGATCCAGGTGGTTTATGATATAACCGTTAGTGACACAGTCAGACTGCTGGTTTCTGCAGAATATACAGGTTTTTGTAAAGGTAGGATCTTCATTTTTTTCCAACTTGCTACACAATAATTTGACTTCCAAGACTTATTTATTGCACAGTATTTAAGTCTCAAGATAAACACATGGAAAATTTGGAATACCCTATTAAAGAGCACCTCTGAAACTTAAATAACACGCTTGCCGTAACACAGTATTTTTAAGGCAGCGTTCTTTTGTCTGTTTGTTAAGAGCACTTTGGGAGTGGATTGTCTCCCTGTGGCCATGGGCCCGAGCCTTTTTTTTCAAATCCCATTGTCCTTGTCCAACAACTTCTTTATTGAACTTCACGTTTCATTGGGCTCTCGGCCCTTTTCTCACATTCATAGTCCAATATCCTGTGCCAGTTACTGAGTTTTCGTACCATCACCACCTGGTTCATTATCATCAGAACTTTTTCTAATAAGGGAAAAAGAGTGTATTTTTCTTTAATCTCATTCCTACAAGTACCTGAATTATTTAAACTGAGATTTTTCCCTGAAAATTGATCCTTAGATGGAATTCTACCAGAAAAAAAAATATGCTAGATGCTTACAATTTAGCGTTATATTACAAAAAATGTAAACCAGATCATAATACTGACTGGTGTTGAGGAACTTCCATAATAAGCCATCAGCCTATAGAACATTTTAATTAAGGGCTTTGATATCTTTACTACGTCATCCCTATGAAAAAAAGTAGAACAAATGTGAATCAATGTGTCATAGAAATTAGCTTCTTGAGTTTTCGAAACAAATAATGGGAATCATTCTTTGGTTCTCCCTAGGTTCAGTAATTATTATTGCAATTTGTATTAATGACACATATTTATGATGCACATTTGTAGTGTATGTTCTATAGGACTTTATATACATTCATAGCTGGTACCTCAAGATTATTTGAAAAACTTGAGTTGAAACAAAACAAGACAAAAAACTGCTCAAGTGTTCTTCACCAGAGCTATCTTTCTTTCAGACTGGCATGCTGCTAGAGCAATTACTATCCCCTGCAAATCCATACATTAACATCCAAAAATTACAGGAATTTAGCAAATTTTCTCCCTCCTTAAAAAAAAGATGTCATCATGCCTTTCAGTACTGAAAAGCATATTTTCCATGACAATTCTCATATACAAACCTCAAGATAATATCAGTAGGCTCTACCATTCTGTCTGTTCTCTATAAAATGATATATTATCTTTCTAGTGCTAGTTTTAAACACTAAAGCCTTCTTAAGACCAAGGCATTACAATTTTGGATCTTGCAGTAATTTAAGGTTCATTACAAAAACACATCTTCTACATTTTTTAATCATGTGATTTGAAAAGAAATATGTTAAGAAATATGGTTTTTTTCATTTACTGTCGGCAGAAGAATGACATAGTATTTCAGTGACTAATCTGCTTCTCTTCATATTATCTACCAAGACATTAGTTTCTTAAAAAATTAACATATTTAATTTCATTGCTGAAATCTTGGAGACCTTCTTCATTGATTGCAAAATCTGCTACTGAGGTCATGTTACAGGAGAAAATCAAAAGGAAAGGCATTTTGAGAGATTTGCCTTAGGAAGAAATGGTGGAAAACTTCAACCTGAGCATTAACCTGATAGCTACTGTTAACTTCAGATGAGAAAGCATGATATATACTTCGTCTGCAGCTTCCAGTTAGCAAAATTTTTCCTCTTGTCATCAGGAACATGATGAAAATGTTAAATGTTTGCATTTGGCATATTTAAGCTTTCTCTACAAAGAGAATTTTTTCTTATTTTACATTATCAACACCTCACCTAGGAAGAAGATTCTTTACCAAATCTGACAAGCTATCCTGTAGACATCCTGTCAGACATAGGAATAGTTTAAAAAGAACACCAGGTGTAAATATAAATAGCATAACAGGAAAGGGTCCTCACACAGTGCTGTTTTTAGAGATAAAACGATCTACTTCCCTGTCTGCTGGTGACCTTCTAACCCTCAAGCTCAGCCCCCCCAACCTCCCTGCACCTTGAGGCAAAGCAGCTACACACAAATAAAATACAAAATTTTGGATGACAAATTACAGCCTTTATCTGATGTTATACCTGCCATTTTCATCATATGCTTCCTTGTTATTGAATAGTGAATAATTATTCTTTCATCACCTTGTGTGTGCCGCTCGTGAATATATACCTCTCTCTCTCTCTCTGGAATCTTTCACCCAAGTCAACACTGACAAATCATCAGCTTTTCTCCAGCATTCTCTTGACACACCACAAGTCTGCCAGTTTTTTGTTCTGAGTGGGATCAAGTCAAAATATATTGCTAAGCCCCAGCATTTTATATGCCTAATGACCAAGTCCTTCTGCCTGTCTTCATCTGTCCTCACACATATATTGCCTGTGTGAGAAGACATCATGACAAGGTGGGGCTCTGTGATGATCCTGTTACTGGGATTGTTTGTCCCCTGATTCAGCTTAACACTTTCCTACCATAAAACTTTTCTCCTTAGCAGCCCAGGAGCTGAGAACTTGGTTGGAGCAGCTTAAATTTAATTTATGGATTCATCTAAAGGAGGCACTTTGTCTTCTTAATGCTCCTCTGTCTGGGATATTCACAAGGAGATTCTGTCTGTGAGGGGCAGGAGCAACCTGACCCACATACACACTCATGAAGCAAACACTTACATAGCACTTTGTGTGGGGAGCACAATCCTCCAGTCATTTGCCCATGAATTTAATTTCATTTGTAACTTTTTTCCCTTTTCTCTTAAGGTGATTTTATATATGGTTATTGTGTTGGGTTTTTTTTATCTCTCAGGAGTCAGAAATGGGAAATTTTGCAGCCTCTTCCTCTCTACCATGGAAATCATTATATATTCAAACTTTAGTCACTGCAGCACTCTGTTCAGCTCACTCTGTTCTGGAGCTCTGTCACTGTGCATTGGCCTCGGTATACTGTGAGACTTCTGGAATGACATTTACTTGTACAAACTGAGGATCTTGTCCAGATATATTGAAACCTTGGTTGCCATCCAGATTTAGCAAGAGAAAACATATGGTATTTGTTTAGAGTGTTTTCTTCCCCCACAGTCCTAGGTGATGTTTGAAATGGGCCGTCAGACTGAATAGTTCTCATCGCATTATGGGTTCAAGGAGGTCAAGCAAGTCTTGCAGGCAAAACAGTCTGGACTCAGGGAATTTTTACTAAACTTAATTTATTGTCAATTAACACAAACTTCTGATCACTCAGTTGAGTTTTGAGTAAAAAAAGGAAACGAGTAAACAAACACTTAAATAGATACCTTGCCTCTCCTTCTTTGTCTGAAGTCCCCTTATTTTCACTGCAGGTTATGCTCAGTCCCTCCTGGTCCCTTTGGTGAGGGGATGGGCAGCGCTGGCAGTTGGAGTCAAGTACATAATGGTTTCTGTTTCACACTTCTTGCTGGTTTTCCTTTGCTTTCCTTCATTCTTAGTGCCCCTGCCTGGGATGGGTCATCTGTAGGGTTCATTCCCTCAGAGGTGTCCCTCCCTGGTGTGGGGTGCCCACAGGCAGTAGTCCCTCAGGGTCTCCCCACGCTGGCATCGCTTGCCTGTGGGCTGAAGTCCCCTATGAATAACCCCTTTTGGCATGGAGACCTTCCTTCAAAGAGAGCCTCTGGCCATGTTTTCACCACAGCACCTTCAGCAGCACATCTGCAGCTGTCTCCGCAGCCACGTGCCTCCAGCCATCTGTCTCCATGACCATATTCCTCACCCTGGTGGCTGCAGGTTTTTCGTAAATAGGTTGGAGCTGGGGTGCTGCAGGCTAACCTGCCTGGCTGCAGTTTTGGCACGCCATGTGTTGCTGTGACCAGTTCCAGAGGTGGCTGGGCTCAGCTGTGACTGGCACAGGGCAGCTCATGGCCTCTTCCTGCACAGCTCCCCACCACAGCCCCCTGCTGAAACCCTGCCATGTATGTCCCACATGACAAGTAAGGCTGAAAGCCTGAGCTTTGTGTCGTATTGATGTTTTGATAATGTATATTCTCTTTCAAGCTTGATGGACATGTCAGGAAGGTGTATGGAAATCAAGTCCTGTGTTAAATCTTAGTTTTCTTTTTTTACAAATATTTGGCAATGGAAGCATTCCTTGGAAAAAGGAATATTACACATTCATGTGGGCACGCACACATGCTTTCCTCTTTTGTCACTGTCGGGTACAGTAGAATCATTACATATGTTTCTGTTGTTTGGAGCTCTGCAGGGTCATGACATATCCTTCAGACTTACTTTTTATTTCCTGATCGATGGAGATGCAGCCACAGTCAAGTGTAAAATGATATTCATGTACCTTCTGCCAAGAAAGAAAAAAAAAAAAGAGAACAACAAAGGAGCAAGAGAAGCTTTTCTGATAAGACTGAAATCAGAACAAGATTGCTTTTGATAAAAGATTGATGAAGAGGCATTCACTGCTTGCAGGAGAAAACATTTGTGAAAACAATTGATATTGGAAGCTTTTGATAAGACATGCAAAAAAATTTCATTTTAATATTTACCACTTGTTGCAAAATAGATAGGCAGCTTCTGCATGATGAGGTCATGAAATACGAGATTGGTTCAGGCAAATTCATTACTTTTGTCCTCTTTTTTTTTCCCTTTTGATATTAGTCTGCCCCTTCCCAACTTTATATAATGTAATTTTTCTGTCATCTTTTATAAAATACTTGGGTGCCCATCTGGTATGAGAGTAGGCATAAAAAATATCTTTCAGAGCAAAGAGGGCCTAAGTCGACACACTAAGAGTCAGTATTTGTAAACCATATTAGAGATAAGCTCAGTAAGATCAATCCTTTTCTATGGATTTGTGTTAAATTACATTGACTGGTGCCAGGGCAGTCTGCCCTATTTAGGTTATTTTAAATCCATGAAATAGACCTTAAGGGTTTAAATCAATAAAAGAAATTACTTCCGTAGGTATTCTGCAATATTCTTGTAGAATTCTTGTGTCATACGGGATTTTATGTCTTATTTAAACAAACAGGAAAATAAATACAAAATACAAGAGCAGGGGAAGAAGAGGGTTCCATGAAGCAGAGTTGCATCATCCATTAAAATTGCACCACACTGTATTACTGTTCAGTCTAGACATTGGCAGTGCAGATGCTGCCACGCTTCTTAGTGCTTTTTTTTGAATTTTTCCTGACACATTGCAGAGCTACTACAATAGTAGTACTACAGTAATCAAATGCTTGAGGTCTGATCAGAATACCAGCTGTGGTGGGGATTGTGAGCCGTGTACAATCACTGGTACTAGAGAAAACTTTTCTATTAGAGGAGAAACTGAAAAGACTCAAACTGTTTACGTGAGCGAGAAAATCAGCAAACGGACATGATAAACATATATAAAATAACAGCTATAAAGTGACTATAGATTAGAAATTTTCATTCAGCTGTTTTGTGTGCATGATGTAGTGGGAGTTTATAGTATGAGTGCTGTAGTTTGAGGAAAAACATCATTACAACTACTATGTTGACAGGCCCATTGGAAACGAAGGCAGTAAGTTTTCTAGAGGTTTTCCATTTGTGTTATAAAACTATATATCTGTGTTTGAATAATAAAAATATCTAGAAAGACTAGGAAGATAGTGGATCCTCACACTAATATTACAGGTTTCAGGTAAAAAAAAACCTTCCATGGGCAAATTTTGCTGTAACTGCCTTCTGCAGAGTTCTTATATTTTTGCCCTGAAGCAAGTGATAGTGAGTGAGAGAGACCCTTATGGGTGATCCACTGTGGTAATTCCTCTCTTCTCATCAAGTTACTATTGTAGAGCACACCAGTTCTTTAACTGAAATTAGTGTCATAATCATAATCCTCCTGTTCCTAGCTGCCCCAAAATTCTTCCTGCCAAAGTATAGTATTTTAGTATTCTTTAAAATTGCAAAAAAAAAATAATGCTAAGCAATAAGATAAAAACCAAAAATGATTTTTTCGTACAATTAAAAGCACTGTAGAGTGAAAATCGTTGCACGTCTTTTGGTGGGGAAGGTGTTTGAAGATTCTGTTTTGCAGCTCAGAGGGAAAAGACATCTCACAGGATGTTAGGAATTTATGAAAGTAATTAGTGATGTTTTACTGAATACTAGATTAAATATTAGCTTGGAAAGCTATGTAAATGTCCTGAGTACAAGAAAGAGCTGCCCTTGGGCTTCAAGCATTTGCATATGTTCATTTAGAGAAACCTTCAAGTGTAACTTAAATATGTGTATCTATGTTTTAATCTCTATCAGTCACTGATTTGTGCAACTTGTGGAGCACAGATTAAAATTAACTTTTTTTTTTTTATCATGAGAAGACAGCTTTTCGTAGTGACTTGCATCATTTTGTCTTTGTGAGTATATCAGCACTGCCCACATAAGTGGTGCATCGGTGTTTGTACTTAGTCAAGCT
Source organism: Anarhynchus alexandrinus (assembly GCA_008711295.1). NCBI lineage: Eukaryota > Metazoa > Chordata > Aves > Charadriiformes > Charadriidae > Anarhynchus > Anarhynchus alexandrinus. Next base: position 734,277 of record VUYV01000116.1, on the reverse strand, counting down.
AAGATGAATGAGTTCTATGTGCATTTTTTGTTCTGCATACGTCCTGGGTGGCGGAGGCTGACAGAGGATTACTCATCTCACAAGGTCTCTGTTGTGCCACAGCTCCTGAAGTACCGATTTATTATGATTAATACAAACATTGGATAGAAGTTTTTTTAATGGTTTAGAACATAATTTGGAAAATATGCCTTTTATCTGTTTATTCTTAGTTGTTTTTTTTTCTCTCAGGTACAATGGAGGAATTGTCACTGGTCATTGCTGTCATGAAATGACAGTAGAGGTTTACAAGTGTAGTAGTCTCATCTGTAAGAACACTGACCCCCTGCAGTAGTATCTGTATGATTTTTCAGGATTTTTTGAAAGGTTTTTATACATAAAGCTTTATAGAGCAAAATTCCACCATTTTTATGAGTGCCTTGTGCCTGTATCTTTAAAGGTGATAAATAGCAACAATTTTGTATGTAAAAAATTTGCAACAGAAACATAAACTGTTGTTAATTAACACAGAAAAGAAAATCAGATACAATTAATATGATTACCCTTAATTAATACATATGATCTGCCTTACCAGTTGTCTTAATTTTGTGGTAATTTTTACATGTTCCTTTTAAGGAGTTGTGTTCAAATATTACACATATGCAGAGATGACCACAGAATGTCTAAGTTTGCAAATCACCATTAGGCTGTGTTCATGTCTGACCCTTGCTCCCTTATGAGCTAACACTTGTTAGCTTAACTCTCCTGGATAATTTAAGGCAGAGATGTTCAAACTCTCAGGGGGTGAGGGGGTGGGGAGAGTGGTGGTGCATAATTTTGTGTGGATGGAGGCACATGCTGGCAAACCTCTGCTGCTGTGTGATCAGCTGCATGCCTGCGGTCAAGGTGTGGCTGTGTTCAGGGACTGCTGATCACATCAGAGGACAGATTGTCCTAAAACCCAGTATGCCACTTGTTGGCCAGGCAAGAGTTGGAAGTGCACCTGGTACTGTGGCAGAGGACATGGCTGCCTGGCCCCAAAACAGTTCTGGTCTCTTTGCTACGAGCGGATAAGGAGCTTTCAGAAAAAAAGAGTCCTGAACAGTCTGGGTTTGCACTACAGGTACTACTGTACATGGTGTATCCTTGGATGTGTACTGTAAGTACTGTGGATGAGTGAACCTTTAAGAACTGCTGGAGCTTTGGCATCTCCATCATTTGCAATCATACAGGCATGAAAGGTGTGGATGCTCTGGAGTATACAGCTGCTACTAGAACCCAAGTAAACTGAGTTTCAGTACTCTGCCTAAATTAAAAAATGAACAATTTCCACACATTTTAGAGATTAAAAATGCAATCATTTATTGAAATTTGCAAATTAAAAACAGTCTAGCTACTGTCCCTTGTGTTTGACTTACACAAACGTCTCGGTGTTGAATAAGGGAAATTCCTTCCCTAGGTAGAAACTCAGGAAAGCTCCCCAATCTATGGTCCTCCCTATCCACTCAAACCTGCTCATCCCTGTTACCCCTGCATCTTTTCTGTTTTCAATTCTAGTGGTAGCTTGTTTGAAGAAAGGAGGATAATTTATGCTATGCTTGTCAGGGTTCCAGTTTTACATTCTGTTAACTGCAGCCAGCCAACTCTAGCATCATTTGAGTGGACACTGATAAAAGCATGTGACTATAAGCTCCGTGTCGCTCTCAACTGTGTGCTTCTAAACATGCACGCTGTTGTTGAATTAACTTCGGAGCTTTTCTCAATCAAGGCAAAGAGGATAAAAACAAAAGAAAAAAAAAAAGAAATGTGACTGTGCTTGTTACTGGCATGAATGTTTTCAGTCATTTTCTGAGAGGGACCTAAGTTGAGGCTGGACAAGATCAAAGAGCTTTAGGAAGCTGAATTTGTAGCATCTGTACCACAAATTATGCTGTTGACCCTTGCAGGGATAAGAGCAACATCGGCTCTTACTTCTCAGTAAGATGAAAATTCCAGGACTGTTAAAGCCAGTCCCCAACTGAAGTCAGAAAGTGTTCTCACACCACGAAATAGTAATTATCTCAAAGAGGCGCTGTGAGGGTAAGAGTTGCATCTTACCCATTGGCGTACCCATCCACTCTTATAAAAAAGGTGCTAAAAGACGGGGATGATGCTTGCTGTGTTCTGAAGTGACAATCCCTGTCACAAAGAGCTAGAAGCTGTGCTGGTAGTCTCTCTGCTTTTTCTTATTGAAGTGTGGCAGTATCTGGCTTTGTCTTATTTTTTTTCTTCCCTTCATTGTGTAGTTGAATTACCTGTTTTCCAGCTTTAAACGGTGTCTGTACTGTAATGTTTGTTCAGCTCTAAGACAGAGATGGTTTCCAAGTCCATGCTTAAAAAGCTTAATTACAGAATCACAAAATCACAGAATGGTCAGGGAGACCAACCAGAGGTTGGAAGGGAGGTCTGTATATCATCTAGTCCAAACACCCTGCCAGAGCAGGGTCACCTACAGCAGGTTGGACAGGATGGCAAGGTGGGTTTTGAATGTCTCCAGAGTGGGACACTCCACAACCTCTCTGGGCAGCCTATTCCAGTGCTCTGCCACCCTCAAAGTAAAGAAGTTCCTCCTCATGTTAAGATGGAACTTCCTATGTTCGAGTTTGTGCCCATTCCCTCTTGTCCCATCACTGGGCACCACTGAAAAAAGACTGTTCCCATCCCCCTGGCACCCTCCCTGTAAGTATTTATAGTAATAATAAGATCCCCCCTCAGTCTTCTTTTCTCCAGACTAAAAAGACCCAAGTCCCTCAGCCTTTCCTCATAAGAGAGATGCTCCAATCCCCTAATCATCTTTGTAGCCCTTTGCTGGACCCTTTACAACAGTTCCCTGTCCTTCTTGAACTGGGGAGCCCAGAACTGGACACAATACTCCAGATGCGGCCTCACCAGGGCAGAGTAGAGGGGGAGGATGACCTCCCTCGACCTGCCGGCCACACTCTTCTTGATGCACCCCAGGATGCCATTGGCCTTCTTGGCCACCAAGGCACATTGCTGGCTCATGGTCAGCTTGTCCACCAGGACTCCCAGGTCCCTTTCCACAGAGCTGCTCTCCAGGAGGTCAGCCCCTAACCTGTACTGATGTATGGGGTTACTCCTCCCCAGATGCAGTACCCTACACTTGCCTTTGTTGAACTTCATAAGGTTTCTCTCTGTGTCATCAGCAAACTTGCTAATGGTACACTCTATTCCTTCATCCAGGTCATTGATGAATATATTGAACAGGACTGGACCCAGTACAGACCCCTGAGGAACACCACTTGTTACAGACCTCCAACTAGACTCTACCACTAATCACAACCCTCTGAGCTCTATCTGCCAGCCAGTTTTCAATCCATCCCACTGTCCATTCATCTAACCCACCCTTCCTAAGCTTGCCTGTGAGGATGATGTGGGAGATGGTGTTGAAAGCCTTGCTGAAGTCAAGGTAGACAACATCCACTGCCCTCCCCTCATCCACCCATCCAGTCACCCCATCGTAGAAGGCTATCAGATTAGTCAGATATGACTTCCCCCGACTAATTCCCCCTGACTAATTCCCCTGACAACTTTCCATTGATAAGGAGAGTTCACAGGAGTGTGTATGCTTTCTTGGCACAACTGTTAACAAGGCAATTGAAATAATAGGTTTTTAAGATTGGGTTTTAGTGGAGCTAGCTGAGTGAACCAGGTCTGATCCTCTGGAGAAAGCATTATGGTGGTTTTACTAGATACACCAGTAGAAAGAAATAGTTAACAATTGTTGTAAACCTGTTGAATCTCCACCCTGTAAGAAAAATGGTCAACTAATCTTTTAAACAGAAGGTAGGTAGTTCTGAAGAGAAGGCAGCATACATTTACTGATCTTCACTTAGTCATTGTATGGTACCTTTGACTGTTTCCCTCAGTCTCTATAAACCTAGAGAAATGTAACTTCCAGGCAATCACTGTACAAAAGTCTGTGACTATCCAGTTGTTGTGGACATCAATTTTAATGAAACTATTGCCTTCAAATAACAGTAGTACTCCCCCATCTCTCCCCCCCCCCGCCCCCGATAATCTGAAATGTGTCTGCTGATGCGTTTGATAGGAGCTCAGAATTAGACAATTAGGGTGTGCCTACACTTGTGTCTTAGTTTGGAAAAGGGGTGCGCTTTTGAAATGGATCATCCCCATTTACTGTGTTTTGGTTTGCATCATGGAGCATCCTCAGAGTGAACGAAGTAGATGCCTTTTGAATAAAACTAAACAGGGAGATAAATTCCAGGACTTCACCTACTGCACTCCAGTTGCAAAAGAGTCATTAAGGCGAGACTAGAGGCAGTTTAAACTCAAAAAACCTCACCCAACCCAAGAACCTCAACCCTGAAACTCTAGTGTGGATGTCAGGTCCTCGGTATCAACTGTTTTGCTCTGGAGAGCTGCTTCTATTGGTCTGCATTATTTGGTAATGCAAGTTAGGTTGCTTGCTTGGCTACTTGCTAATGCAGACGTAGCCTGACAGACCTGAAGAAACCTCCCTCTCAGGAAAACTTACAATTTTTGCAGCCATGGCACCACTGAATTTCACAGCATATGTCCCTTCCCCATGAATGCTCATAGATACCCATTTTTCCTGCATTTGTCTTCAGAATCTGAATCTTGATCTGAATCCAAATTATACAATTTCTCATCCACATGAAAAGATCTGAATATTCCAGATTTTTAGATGTTCAGAGTAAGAGTTAGAATTTACCTGTGACCCACCTATAAAAAACATGTGATATTTTGTAAACTGCAGGTGTGCAGAAGGCCATGATACAAAAATCTTCAAATTAATTTCCAGAAACCTTGTTTGTCTTAATAATCTATGCTTTCCTAACTAAATCTGAATACTGAACTTCCCTATCATAGCTTGATGCTATATCACTGGAGATTTCTGTCTTAAAATTGAATGGCCTCAGGGGGAAATTGAAGATTTTTTTCCAGGTAAGGATAAAAGCACACTCTTAAAAAAGGCTTCCTTTATCTTTTTCATGGGTCATTATTCTCTTGTTCTGATGTTCAAAACCATCTTTTATCTGTAACTCAACAAGGCTTTCTCACCTCCCTTTTACAGTGGTAAATTTAATATACAGGTGGTTTATTTAGCTGAATGAATCTGGATTCACATTTATGTCATGGTTTCCATTTATGCTAGACATTTTTTGAAAAATCACATAGATCACTTAAAAGTAAAACAAAGGATCTTTTCATTTTAACAGTAAATTTTAATTCTTTATGTTATATCTTCTTAGCATTCACCTTGTTTGTGTTAGTTTGTGTTCTTCCTTTTTAAATAAGACATGATTGCCTATTGTCATGGTTTAGGCCGAACTGGCCACTGGGGACGTGGGGGACCCCAGATGGGACCGACAGATGCTCCCCTCTACCCCTCTTCAAAAAGAGAGGCAGAGGAGGGAAAAAGAAATGTATGAGTTTAGAAGGAACTAAACTACTTTAATGAAATATTAATAATAAAATCAAAAGAAAATAATGAAATATACACAAAACCATATCAGGCTCCCAGGATGACAATCATGACACCGGCTGGCACTGGGACAGTCCCAGACTGGACTCAGTGATGGACGGAAACCGGACCTGCATTCAGGATTGGGATCACAGACAGATGAACGGACAGAGTCCTCCTCAGACACTGGCCGTTGAAGGAAGATCCCTGACCCTTTGATCCCTCAGCTTTTATGCTGAGCATGAGGCAGATGGGATGAAATACCCTGTGGGTCAGTTTTGGGTCACCTGTCCTGTCCGCTTCTCCCCGCAGGTGGGACCCCACTATGCTTTTCGGCTTCCAACCCTCTAGCGGGGCAAATAACAAAGTTGGCTGCCCTTGGGTGTTATAGCAGTAGGTCTAAGCAAGAGCCTCTCTGCATACCGTGCCTGGGCATCAGCTATAAACATGGGTCTTACCACTCTGAGAGCGAACAGTGTCTACAAAATATTTCAGTAGTTAGAAGAAGCCTAGCTAAGAAGTAGTTACTGAACAAAATTCGTCCTGTTTTACCTCGAACCAGGATGCATGTAGGATGGGAAGGAAAGACGTAACAAACTATGCCCACCATGTACTGGGTGTAGGGATTAATTTATTATATGAGTGTTTTCTGATATGGCATATATCTTAGAATTAGGGATTGTGAAGAACCTGCAAACTGTCTGTTTTGTAACTTACCTAATTATACCTCTAGTGAAGCCTTCCCAGCCTCTTCTACCCCAAAGTAAGTTTCAGTTGGATATGTAGCTGTACTATGTGTTACTGCACTGCATAGATTTTCTAGCAATGACCAGTAGGTTTGTTTATCCTGCTGGGATATTTTTGGTAGGCATATCCCAAAAATTAAATCTAAGACTATTTTCACCTGGCATGGTAACTGTTAGGTTAAAAGCAAGCCTTTGGGTAAAATCAGGGAAAGCTCTGGAAAATACTTGATTTCTTGTCCATGTTTATTCTAGTGGGTTAACAAGTTACCAAGTAAGCCCACACAGGATGCCCACTAGGCTTTATTTATGGCTGCTCAAACCGATATATAGATGCATGCACGGGGATAAGTAGAAGACCGAAGTGCTCTTTTGTTGAGATGCATACCAGGTGCTGACCATAAAGCATGAAAAAGACATCTGTGAATGACTAGTTGAAGTAATTGAAATAAATATTTATAGCTATTAAACTTTTGATGCACTAGGCAATAAATTCATATGAAAATTCACTTTCCACAGTGGAGTATTAGTAATACATAAGAATTCTTTCAGAACTCTTTGGAGAAGGGAATTTTTCAAATTCCTTTCTGCAACCCTGCAGCTGCCACTGTAGTCCCCCATCAGCATGAAGGACCACTGAAGTCTTTGGGATATTTTCAGCATTCTGTGTAGTAAGTAACTCCCCACTTTTTCAAATACAATTTATGTCTCATTTATATCCAGACACCTATTAGGTGTCAGTGTGAGGCCACTTTTGTGCCTATTCCTCACATGCTGACTAATGCTTAAGGTACATGTTAAGTGAAGACAGACAAGTGTGACCAGATTGGCAGCTTCTACCTGGCTGAGAAAAGTTAAAGAATAATTTAAAGGGAAGAGGAATTAAAAATTAAATCTTATGTTAATCAAACACCTTATAGTCCACAGTCCTGAGGCCATGCTGCATGCTGCAGCCTGCTAACAACACTGGCTTATGAGACCTTTTTTGAGCTTAGTGCCTTTTATCACCATTTAACCCAGAATAAAATGTGTCCAAAATGTAATTCATTCAAGCATTTTACAGTATGCACTTGTGACTTGTTCCTTTATGGGGTGGTTTGAGAAGAAATCAGAGCAATGGAAAATATGATCCATACCAGGTAAATAATAAGCATTCTTATTTTATGTTTCCAGCAGGAGATAACATGTTTAGAGAGTGTAAGTTCTAGCAGGTAGTTCAGTGTGGAAAATTGAATAGTAATGAGGTGCACTCAACTGCATTTAGGAAGCAAGCAGTCACAAAAACTTAACTGTATTCATTTTTAATTTAGTATTACAAACTTTTCGTTGATGTGTTACTTTCTATACACATATTATAATAAATTGTGATTTTATAGGTTGTTCTTAGTACACGGTACATAAAATTACAAGGAAAAAATTGTTCATTTACTGAGGAGAAAAGTTTCATGTGAATTTAGTGTTCATTTGACTGTATTTCTCTTCCATTTAATATTAGCATAATATGTTCTTAATGTCACTGTTGAGATAGTAATAGCTTTGTAAACATAATATCAAAAAAGTTTGGCTGCGTTCTGTGTCTTTTGCAGATCATTATGTGGAGTTTTAAAGGGAATAACAATAATCTAAGCAGGTATTTTAGTGTTGCAAACTGTCTCATGTGCTGCCAATAAAACATTTTTATTCAGTTTAAGGATTAATTTATCTTTTGGGAATTTGTGCTAGAAGGCCTACATTAAAGAAACGTTATATTAAATGTTGTGGTATCAGTAATGCCATTTGGAAATATGTATATAGCATTGCTAAGGTCTTAGATTGTGTACAGAAGTAATAACCCTGCAAAGTTCCTAACTAAGAATTATGTCTGTGTTCCCTCTGCTGAGCTAGAAATTAACATTAAAGTTTTGTGTCTTATAATGTGAAAAAGATGGAAATGAAGCATATAGTGATTTGTAAGTGAAGGAAGAGGGGGAATTCTGACTTAGTTTAAATTTAGTGTGAGAAAGTTTAAATACTATTGGCTGAGTACGTTTCCATTTCCAGCAAATTATTAACTCATTAAGGGACTAGTCAGTATAAAATTGTAAGTCTTGTACTTGTCTTTAAAGAGTATCATTCAGAGCAGAACCTTTGTAATATATGACCTATTGTGTTATGCTGTAAATCAGAGGTTTTTGGTTTTGTAAAGGCTAGTCAAGGCTTCCTGCTACAGAGAGGGATCATTAGCTGGAGGAGCTGTAGTAAATCACACAGTATCTACCTATTTCGCGTTGTCCAACTTTCATTGTTCTCTTTGCTAAGAAATAATGGAATCTTAATTGGAATATGTATGGATTAACCCTTTTTGTATGACATTACATGAAAAAGTATCTGATAGAAGAGAAGTAGCAAGCAGTTCTTATAGTGGGTAGATCATGTTCCACATGGAAATTCAATTTATGTTCAATAACATTTATGGTTTTAAGTAAATGTCTCGGGACTCTTAGGATTATCTTTCCTTACAAAGGGTAGATGGAGTTTCTTCCTCTTACCTGGCACTTGCATATGGAACAGAGTTTTTACAGAAGTCTTCAGAAAGTTCAGTCTCACAGGAAGAGAAAAAATGTAGCAATATATGCAATATTACTCCTATGCTTACTGTTTGCTCTAAACCTGAATTATCAATTGGCAAACACAATCACGAATGTGACAACTTTGTAGAACATGACTCTCTAGGGAAGGTTATAGAGTGGCCCTGATTTGTTACTCAGGAGCCTTTCCTGGATCCCACTAAACTGCATTTGTCTATATAAAAATAACTAATTTGCCTTTTGCTCTACCATTCTCAAACAGGAAGAGACAAATCCTATGTCATACTTACAGTACAGTAACATCAGATTAGGTCTTTTTATATGAAATTTTTTTTTTCTAATACTGTTGTGTTTTGGGATGAAAGTTTCAGGGAGTTTTTAGAGTGTCAAATTAGCAAAAGTTTGCAGGCATTACACTTCATCATTGTGGGTCACTTTATCAGTCCCTAAAATGAGTCCCAAATGTATTGTATTCAATGTGGGATTGTAAAAAATCTTGGCAAGGAACATCTTATTACCTTTTGTCTCAATGAAAGTGAGGTTTTAATAAGATACTTGCAAAGGCTACCAGTACTTACAAAAAAACATACCGTGTAAGAGATAAAGCCAGTAATAAAGAGTAATGTCAGGAGGTCTCTTTTGAAATGAAGACATATTGAACATTCTAAGAACACTAATTCAACCAAATCCCCAGTTTCTAAATTTGTCTGAAGAAGTTTTTGCTTTTTTATAATGGGAACGTCTTTCAGAGCTGTTTGCTTAGGTTTTGGTTGCAGTCCTAAAGCACCCATTTCAAACACTGATTCAGCCATCATATTTTTTTTTTTTCTCTTCTCTTGTTTTGTGGCACAGAAGCGAATTTTCCCAACGCATGAATCAGCCCAAACTTTAGGCTTCTGTGGTGGAGAAAAAAGTTTTCATTAGTAATGTGTGAATGCAAAAATCTCATCTTTCAGGAAGTGTCTTCCAGGGCAGCACGTGACTGCAAATCAGTGTATTCCTTTCCACCCCTTCACTCCTGCTCTCTAGGATATATTCTAAGACAGCCTAGTCAGGAACTGCAAACTCTAAAGGTTATGAAAATTGTAATTGCAGCAAGTTTTTCTGCTCCACCACAAACTATTGAGGAAAAAGATCTGATATTTGGGAAATACTGAAAGACAGTGATCACCTTAGAGATAACTTTTGATAAGGAAGAGGTCTATGCATGTAATTCACAGATAGTGAGTCACGTGTAAATAATTCACATAAAATTGTTTTTTTATTAATTTGAAATACATCTAAATGCCCTATCCTGCATTCTGAGCTGATGTATGATGCAAAGTCAGAAGGCACCTCGTGGCTAACTTGAATTAACCACTCCATGAAACCCACTTAGAAATCCTTTGCTTATTTTCTCCTATAGTTAGCTTGTCATCATACACCACACAGTCACTAATTTATTAGAAACAACCAGATACATTTTCTAGTGTATTATTGAAACTGTAGCTGCAATTAATACCTTTATTATTATTTATGTTTCAGAAATTGGAAGGGATTTCTCCTAAAATAATTTTGTCCTAATAATGGCTTCTTAATTTTCCAGATTGAAAAGACTTGAAAAAATATGTTCTGTGTTTATTTCTTACCTGTAAGGCTCTGAGGTTTCTAACCTTTAGGAAAATTCAGCACATACATTGCAATTCCAAATTTTTGTCCTTTATCTAGATATCATGGACTGTGATTATCTTTTCAAAATGAGAAAATCTGAGGATCTTGGCAATTTCTAGCGTATTTTATTTGTGTACCATGAAAAATAAGTTAGTAGCAATGAGCAATCATCATGTTTCCATGTCCTCTGTGATGCCAATTTAACATTCTGTGCACTTATCCCCATCTTAGATGCCACAATCCAGGAGTCTTTGCCAGAGATGCCCTGTCACTCAAAGAGAATCGCAATGGAGTCACTGACTTTTAATTACTTGGCTTTCATTCCTGTTCTCCAGGAGGGCAATGAATGGAGAATGACTTGGAGGAATAGGTGTGTTTTGGGCTGGTGGTTTTCTGGGATCACTGCAGGCAAGAGGATCATGAAAATCCTGTCATCAATTTCTTATATTGGTAATTGGGGTGCAAAGCTCCACGGAAGTGGACTTGCAGCAGAAAGTTAGAGTGAGAGCTGGAGGAGTCTCACTTTTCTGAGTGAAGAGGTGATCCAGTCAAGTATATCTGTGTTTAAAAGGAACATTCCCTGTAAAGTTTTCTGATTATCTTCAATTCAAAGCTGTGATCTTTATAATGCCCAGTGAGGTAGCATAAGATCTCACCACCTTTAATGGCTGCAGGTGGTAAGGAAACCGACAGGTGAAATATCTCTCCAGTGGCTCCCATCTAAGTGCCACACTGTTATATACAGACTCACAAAGAGTCTGTAAGTAACAAAACTGCCAGAGTTTGTTCCAGATTTTTCCAAAGTTAGTCTTACCTAAATAAATAGTTCAAGACTTGGCACTCTTCAGTTCAGTTAGACTTGCTAATGGGGTAAACTAAAAGGGATACAAAAACACAGATAAAAAATTACGGGAGGGGAGAAGGAGGGGGAGATTAAAAAAACAGAACACAATGAATCCACGATAAATGTGGCTTATCTGGGAAACAATAAATTTATATTGCTGTTTACTGTATCCATCTTCATTAACTGTCATTACAGAAAGAAGTTTTAACCATCATATCACATTAAGAATGTCCTATCCTTATTTTAAAGGTGTTTTGAAGAGGTATAGTCCCATTTCCTCTTAAAACAAGGCAATTTATTATCTTCCAGCATCTTAATATGCCAAAGGGCTGTCTCTCATCCACTGTTGTTTGCCACTGGTTGTGTTAAAAATGTATTGATTCTACATCACTCGTTTGCATCTGGTTACTCTCAGCTTCACTGTTACCTGCTGAACTGAAAACTCTCATGTACTCCTTCCTTCATTTGCTGCAATAGTCTGTCTTTGGAACTCTAATAGTGGTCCTTAAAATGATACTAGGTTTTGGATTTAGAAAGCAACAAATCCTTTTTCATAGCACTTTTTTTGGTATCTTTTCTTTTATTCAATTTCTTTGGCACGGTCAATATTTAGACTACCACAAGAACTGAATAGGAAGAGATTATAAAAATTAGGGTACAAATATTCTGCTAAGTGAAGGGGTTTCTGCCTTTTCATCATGTTTATTTGAATAAATTATTTCAAAATACATCTATTTTTCCTTCTAGGCGTTGCTTAGCACCCACAATATTCTGAATACCAAACAAGTACGGTAATGTGTAACTGAAAATGTTGAAAAGGTGAGCTGAAGTCAAATATAGATGTATTCCACAGCATCATACAATAGCAAGTAGTTTCTGATTGCTGGAATTTAACTCCTAAGTGGTCTGCGTAATTTAGGCCCAGTGGTGCACTGGCTTTTTTCCCTTGCCCCATGTGGAGCAGTATTTAGTTCACTGCCACTCAGCAGACAGAATTCACACAAATGGATGACCATATCAGATCAGGGTGCTGATTTGCTTCCTTATTTTAACAGTGGTTAATTTTCCCTTCAGATTTTCTCTTGCCATGACCTACAGAAGAGTCTCTAAGCCCAAAAGCTTATTTGTTTTTTCTTTCTATATCATCTGCTTAAGTAAAAGATATTAAGTCTTCTTGTAAGTCTTTCTTCCTGTTTCTTAGACCATCATGGCTCAACAGAATGTTAATACTATATGTGTCTTTTTTATTTTAAGTAATCTCTACTTTGAAGTTCATTAATATTTCAGCTTTTGCTCCCTATGTAATAAAGGATATTTTTTTGTTGTTGCTTTCTTCTTGCTTTTTTGAGTCATTGTTCTGTGATCAGGGAATGAAAATAGTGGTGTTGTTCTTCCAATTGATTTGCTTTCTGTGTCTGCTGCTTTTGAGACTTGGTCTCTGTGCTTGGGTTGTGAGAGGCTTAGAGCAACGGTAGAGTGAGTTTTGGTGGGATTATTTTTCTCTCTTCTGGGAACTACATTTGCTTTTTTTTTTTTCCTGTTTACAAGGTCACCTTTAATGTCTCTTTACACTATCCGTGGGTAAACATTTTTCCAATAAAGTTAGTGTGTCGTCTGCACTTTTGCGTGGGTCCTATTGGTTTGAAGAGGTGTATTGTGCTACAGGTACTCTGCAGAGCTTTTCTATTATTTCATTCATTCTGCAGATTAAAGAGGCAAAAATGTTCCCCTTGTTTTCCCATCTGATATTGAAATGCAGCACAGTTAAGAAAAAGCCTAACTGGAAAGCCAACATTTTGATTCTTGTTGATCATTCCTAGAAGTTTAAAATACCTTTTCTTGAGCATTTTCCTTGTGCGAATCTCTTACTTAGTGGTGTCAGGCAGTCTATTATCTGCTAATCTGCTAATCTAAATAAGCAGCAATTAGGCAAACTGTTATTGTTTACACTCTATGGGCCCCAGGGATTAATGGGCAAAGATGTGGCTCTCCAGATAATACGAAAAGTTTGAACTGAATCTTAGGCAGTGGCATGTGAACAATTGCTTTTTCAGTTTGGTAAGCAATAAAAAAACCCCAAATACCTAAAAAAACCAAACTGGTGGTTAACATGAAATGAAAACATTTCAAATTCCTTTTCAAGACAAAACACTACAAGAAATTAGCTTTTTTACATTCAAATCCAAAGCCTTGAATTCTGGCTATTCTCTGCTCTAGTGTTTCTTTAAATAAAACATTTCAAAATAAAGTGTATTGCACTTCAGAAAATATAATATGACTTTTCTACTGGATTATCTATTTGTTAGATGCAGAATACTTCCTTCAGTATTGATGTTACTATCAAAATATGTTGTCAAGAATATATCCAGCAGAAATCTGTCAGAACAAGAGGATTTCAGAGCTGCTGAAACACACTCATCCTTTCCTTGTTCATAATTTAGCTCAGTCTCCCAAAGTGACCTTCTAGTTAGCCCACAGCTGGCAGTACCAAAGGATATTGTGTTATTCACTCAGGGTGTGCTGATTCAGCCTTGTGAAACTCAAGTTGAGAATTAAGAAAAATATACAAAAGCAAAAGGCTTAAATAAAAAAAGTTTTAATTTCATCTGCTATGAATTCATTTATCCAAGTTGGCCAAAACCCATTCTCTGTAAAGAACCAGTTTTTAATACTGGGTTTCATCACTTCTAGGTCTTCTCAGTTCCCTGTGCTCTAGTGCAAGGAGATGCTTCGTAATCTACAATATATACACTTGCAGTATTTCCCTTCAGAATATGGATCACAGGCATTAATTTGGATCAACAGATAAGACAAGACAATATCTCTAGAATCATTAATAATAGATATACTCAAAAGAAATGTTTCCTGAGGCATAAAACAAATACATGAAGAAAATGAAAGTGACATTGACATAAACAATTGTATCTTAGATTTGTGTTACAATAGTAACCTAAGGCAAAACCTAAACATTTACAGAAATAGTTTGAATTCTACCTCTTTTCTCAGTGAAAAATAAAGCTGCAGACTTAGCCCATCTGCCGTCTACAAAATGTAGTCTGCTATAAAGCATTAATCACCCTAATTCTGGGAACTGCTTGGTGATATTCTCAACCAGGTCTCACAATTGATCACAAACCTTTTTTTTTTTTTTTCTTGTACTGTCTTCTCACTTTTCCTGCAGAGGTTGACAGTTACTTCCCTCCTTTAAACACAAGCCAAATTCAATTCAAATGTAGTCAGAAACAACATTACAAAACTGATGATTTGGGATTCTGTGTTTATTACTGCTCAGTGACTTCCATATCAAATATATTTAGTGTACAAATCAAAGGATGTTGTTTGTTTTCCCTTGCTGCTGTGAAAGCTTATCCTCGGATCTGCTAATTAAGCTTTCCTGTGTCTATGACCTGTTATCATCATCAGTAGCGATCACAATGTTACAAAGTTTGTTCTTGTTTTTGATAGAGATGCAAGAAAGCTAAGATACAACCTGTTCACCTGCCCTTTTAAAATGAAAACTTTTATTAAGTGAAATCCACGAATATGCTATTGGTCATATGGATGTATAATTGCCCCAAGGGCAAATTCAACATCTTTTTTTTAAGTATGTGGTTCTTGACATTATTGGAGAGAAAACAGTAAATAAGATGGGTCTCTATTTTGTCGGCCCTTACTTTGTTTCTAAGCTAACCACATACACTCCAGCCTGCAAAAAGAACTATAAAGGAACCTAGATTTTTTCAAGAATAATCAATGTAACCCATGCATCTAAATGTGTACAGCAGTCAAGATGAAGCAAAAGTCCTTGAAAAAGGTTGTGGTTTTGCAGGAGCATTTTGTTTGATTTAAGCAGCCCTTACCATCCTTCTCATTCTCTTCTGCACCATGCCCTCGGTGTGACTGTAGCACAGCATCAGGCTGTGAACTGAATCAGGGAACTGATGCAAACTTTACAAAGAAACAAACTGAGAAGGATAGTAGATGGTGAGAAAAAATAAAAGGCAGGACAGGGGCTGTTTAGGCAAGCAAAACTGTCAGAAGAGGTGCTCATTAAATCATGGCTTGACTGATTGACAGTTGATTAGGGGTTTCCAAGGTTGTGAGTTTTTACATAGATACCTATTTCCCTTTGTAATTCTAGCTGTAACTGAGCAAATCACTTTTGAGCTCCTCATTCTCCTAGGTTATTAATTTCATTATTAATTTCTCTTAGATTATTGAATTCTTTAATGTTATGCAACATTCTTAGTTGGAGAAGTTTTAGAGTGACAGCTGTGTTTTGGATTTTGTGTTAATGAGTGAAATTGTTAAGCTATTTAAATGGATCTTGTTAAAATGTTATGGGCAACAAGTTGGACAAAAAAGAAGACCTTTAATGTCAACATAATGTTTTAAAGTTGAAATCTAATAACTGCTTTTTTGAATATGAATACTGCAATGTCCTTGCTCTGACAAATATCTGCTGGCTGATTACTGCTTCACTAAGGAGAGAGTGTGTTATTAAAAATTCAATTTGGAAAAAAACACATATTTTTGTCTTTTAGAACTGCATTACATAAGAAGGAAAAGGTGGAGGGGGAAGTACTGAGAAATAATCCAAGAGAATAAAGTAAAACCACGAAACAAAAATAAGACTGGAGGATAAAAAGTGGTAGAAGAGAGAGTAGGATAACACGCACTAAAATATCTGTAAATGAATCTTTTGCAATTAAAATTGCATGTAATATTTGCAAATAAAACCCCAAAATATAAAATATTGTGTAGATACTGAGATGAATTCTTCTGAATTCTCTTTCTGTTCTTCCCAAATATAATCAGCAATCTGTCTTGACATTTCAGTGCAGACATGACCAACCTGCTGATGCTGAGAAGAGTTAGAAAATTATTTTCTTGAGGGAAATTCAAACTTTGTGTATAGGTTGATGTTTGTACGTGGTTCATTCATTACATCGAGAACTAGATGTGGGTCTCCAGGAGGTTTCACCCCAAAAAGAATGATTTTTGCTGCAAGATGTGCTGTGGAAAGATCAATACAAGTATTTCTTGAAAGCCCTTCATTAATGATAGTTCATCTAAAAGCTCTATAATTTCTGGTTCTAAGCTAATATTTTGTTTTCCTATTCTGTATTAGGAAAATGATGAAAAAAAATGTGAATTCTGTTCTGATTTATCATAGATAAACCTTTCATAGGATCCCTATTCGGCCTTCTTTTTTCTTAGACGTGAGATCTGGAAAGACTGTCTAAGACTCACCTCTGATGAGAACTGAGAAAGAGGAAGTACTTACGTATATGTGAGATCTCTTGGGCTAATGGGTAGCAATCCTTTTGTTTTAACAGGAAAGACTGTAGTGGTCATGAGATTTTCCATAAGCTTTCCCTAATTCTGAAGACAACAGTTGAATGTCGTCTTTGGAACAAATAAGAAACGCATACTAAGTCTACATCTAAATTCAGATTTTCGTTAAAAATTACATTAGGGACAAGAAATAAGTATCAGTCTACATCAGTAGCATTATCTTCCTTGTTTCTGTTCCAAAGATAGTTTGGAGTAGCTTGGTCATGAACTTTCTGTGATTGTCAAATGTGACCCTAAATTGTTACGTGAAGAGTGTGTATCATATCTGTGCAAATGCATTTTATGTATTGAATATTCTTAGCACTTGTTTTAGTAGTCCTCCCTCTCTAGTTTTTCCTTTGTACCAATAAACCAGACTTATTTAGAGCTGTTGGCTCTGGTCCACCATTTCCTTGTTAAATGTTTAGAATTTGTAAGTGTTGTGACCCTTTTGCCAATGCAAGTAATCCTAATTCCAGCAATTTACACTTGTCACTTTGCTTTAAACTCCATTACTGCACACTGAAATTCTACACAAAATGGCTTGGAGAATACTTAACAAATAACAAATTGGAGATAGAGGGATTTTGTCCCTTATGTCACAATTAATTATTTGTTGGAATTTTGGTTTTCTGTTGCAGAATTGTGACCTGGCCCAGCAGAGTATCGTTCATATTGTTCAGAGTTCACAGAAGAACAGTCAGAACAAGAATGAGACAGAAGATAACCATGGTGGAGGTGTTCTGAAAGCCTTGGAAAGAGAATCTGAAAGTCTAACCCGTGTAGATCTCAGCACCAGCATCCTCCCGTCACTCTCTGCCGGGCTGGCTGTTATCCTGGATACTACAAAAAACAGCATTTCTCTTCCCTCTGAAAAATCAGGTAAATCAGCGATTTGGTACATTTCAATACACAGACTTGAACATTTTTCTGTTTTTTTTTTCCTAGGATCAACAGTTCTATACCACAGGAAAAAAACCCAACATACGGTTTCTTTTAGTTATTAAACAAAAAATACAAACTGGATTAAGAGGTGATAAACATCTGATTTGTCTTCTAGCAAAATAATTTTTCTTAGTGGATAAACTGAGTGATTTCTTGTGTCGTTCCTGTCTCTAACTTCTATTATGCTAATATTTTTACAAATTATTATAAGCTGGAAAAAAACCCAGAGGTCTATGAGAAGGCAAAAAATAGTCTCTGTAAAATTTCCGCAACAGAAGTTTCCTTAACTAGAACGTTGGGCAGCTTATGCATTGGAAATTTGTTTAATTCCCAATCTGTAATATTTTCATATACATATATTTGGTATAAAATATTTCTATAGAATAGACTTATTATTTATAAAAACATAGCTGCCACAAAATATTATGATAATTCATACTATGGATTTTATTAGTTCTTCATCCACCAAACTATTACTGAGAATATCTTCTCTTCATCATGAAAAATCATCTGAGGCACAGGTTAAGTTACTGCAGGTGGGTTGTACTGTAATATTTAAAATTGTCCATGAGAGAGAAGCTCATCAGAAGGAGATATAAGAATCTTTTAGCTATTACATGAATCTTCTCAGGGTAACCCCCTCCTCCCACACAGTCTAGCTAACGCTTACTGACAACTGTGTTTGTTCCCCGTGAAGAGACATCATTCTGTGCAATACCAGAGGCTGAGTTTTGATTTGTTTTAGTAGCCCATCAGAGAGATCTTTTTAGAAAGAACAGTTCACAAATACCCCTTATAATACAATATGGAGGATAATACCAAATGTAGAGGTCCAGAATAGAGAATNAATATTTAAAATTGTCCATGAGAGAGAAGCTCATCAGAAGGAGATATAAGAATCTTTTAGCTATTACATGAATCTTCTCAGGGTAACCCCCTCCTCCCACACAGTCTAGCTAACGCTTACTGACAACTGTGTTTGTTCCCCGTGAAGAGACATCATTCTGTGCAATACCAGAGGCTGAGTTTTGATTTGTTTTAGTAGCCCATCAGAGAGATCTTTTTAGAAAGAACAGTTCACAAATACCCCTTATAATACAATATGGAGGATAATACCAAATGTAGAGGTCCAGAATAGAGAATATACTTTGTGAATACAACAGAGATACCTTTGTGACTAACCTGACCACAGAAATTGTTATGCTTAACATAATGGCTACTAAAACTGTTGAAATAACTTCTAGAGAATTTCTTAAGTAACTCATGCAGAAAATAAACAATTCATGGGAGGGTCACGGAAGTACTCCACAACTGACTTGATCAACCTCTCACTGCCAACTAATGATGAATGAGTGCAGTTTAGGAACAAATTAGTACCCAGCTTAATGATCCTCATCTCCCAGTCTGAATGAATGATGAGATAAGAGGGGTGCATGCCCATTTAAATCTGGTAAGATAGGGACAGGGTTTCAAGCTGAGTTTACTGTCAAAAGCAAGGCAATGGTGTAAGCTTTTTAATGGTACTATTTATTTTTTCACAACTGTACATGATATGTACAGGGGTTTAATAGTTTTTCTGGACTTTACAGAATAGTTTATGTGTGTGTAAGGCCTTTTAGAATTTGTCAGGTGGTATCTTTTTCCACAGTCTGCAAACTTTGTGAAGCCAAGTACAAACTGATAGGTATCTTCTGTTGTGGCAAATATTTTCATGGCAGAATGACAACTGAAGAAAAAATGTGTTGAGACTATATGTGGACTAGTTGTATCTGTTATTAAGTTAAATAGATTTTTTTATCATAAGGAAAAAAAAAAAAAAGAAGAGCCACTCTAATGACTGACAGTTCTGCCTGGAAGGATGTTAGTAACAAGTACTTTTTAAAGGCCTGTTATATTCTCCTTCGCTTGTTTTGACTCTCACTATGAAAACTTGCCCTTGTGTCCGTTCAGCCCCACCACTTTTGTTCAATATGGGGGATTTTGATGTTTTTGTTATTAGGGTTTGGGGAGGGTTAATTTGTAGTCACATAATTCACTGAGTTGAGGAGTATTCTGGCTTAACAATAATCAGGCAAGACAAAAGGAAAAAAATAGCAACCCAGAGATCAGTTTTCCAATCACCTGTAATGTGTAGCAAGGATTTTCTTTGGCACAGCTGAAATGAGTAATAGTAGTGGGAATGAGTGGCTGAAGGCTGCATACGCCGCCACTGCCACTTGAAATTATGCTTATCAAGCTATTGTCTTAGAAGGTGGGTGGTTGTTTGTTGTGGTGATCAGCCTACAGTAGAAACCTACGCAGTAGAACCAAGTGCAATCTTTTTTTTCTCTGTGAGATCAAATGCAATGAGTAGATGACAAATTTAAACTTACAATTTAGAGGCAGAGGATTCATTAATTGATTATTGTTTAATCTAACATGCTACACAGCTGTTCCATAATTGTAGCAGTAAACACTAAAAGGCTTCATCTCTTTCCAAAGACTAAAGTATTCCTGCTTTTTAACACAGGATGCTGACCCTGTATCCCTGCCCTGCTTTTGGTTTATTTGCCCTCCTTTGAATTCTGAGGAAAAAGATTGGTGGTAACTTTTGCATCATGGAAGCTTCTCCCAGAAGCTTTTGCAGCATTTGACTGCAAAAGTAGTATTTTTGAAGTATTGACTTGAATTGTCGGAGGTGAAACTAGAATTTTAGCAGACAATCCAGGAGAGAGACAACTCTTGTTACATTGCACTGCTATTACATAAGTAATATACTTATGCAGTATGAACTGCTGCACTTGATCAGACAAAAGCCCTTGTACCCTGCATCCTGTCTCCACTAAGGGCATTATTTGCTCCTTGCAGAAGAGTATAAGAGGGCATCCTCCTCCCAGCTCACCCCCACTTCAGTGGTGAGTAATAAAAGCAACTCATGACTGGTCTGGAGAACCATCTTACATTGTGTTTTTCATGTACAATGTGTGTTTGTCCATGAGAAATTCAGAAGTTTGAAAGTCATTAGCAGACTGAAAAAAATATGAAAATGGATCTTAATAGTCTCTGCATCGAAAATTTCCGAGTTTCCTCTCTTTGCAGACAAGGGAAATAGAAATGCATTTTTTCTGGCTGCTAAATAGCACCTTGCATGATTTCGAATGAACATGTGAAAAAGTCTCAGCACCGGACTTTCATCCTAGTTCACCCCCACCTAATTTACAGTCTGTCCAATATCTGGGACAAAGGGCTTTGATAAACAAGGTGTCAGCAAATAAACTATGTTCCATAATGGCTGCATATCAGTAAATACATGTATAGGGTGAAGGAATTTTGGCCTTCTGGGAAGCAGTGAATATGAAAAACATAAGGGTTCATATGACTTATCATCTGAATATGAGAATGCATCATGATGCCAAGTCCAAGAAAGCTAGTAAGATCTTTGGAAGTACAAACAGAAAACACTGAGTGGAATGGAGGGTATGTTTTCCTTCTGCTTTTGACACTTGCATAACTAAAACTGGAATATAATGCACTGTTTTGATGTCTGAACTTCAGAAAAGCTGCTGGAAAAAACTGTTAGAAGGTTCAGGAGAAGAGTCACAAGAATCCTACAAAAGTGCAGGTCTAGACTGGCTTATATATGTTGGTATAACATATATATTGTGGCAGCCATGGGAGTGGAAATTTGATAACAGGGGAGTCTTAGATCTTACAAGCTATTTGGGGATTTAAGCTTTCATTGTCTAGAAACTCAAAGCCAGCAAATATAAATATAGATTTTAACTTGCCAGGAAATCAACCGGTGACGCAAGTTATCCTGGCTTATAACGAATTCTCCATATTCGGTCATTGAAAAGTAAATAGAGGACATTTTTTCTGAAACATATGTCCAGCAACAAAAATTGGACTTAAACCTAGAAGTGGTATGGACTATGCTAGGCAGGAGGTCAGACTACAGAATCACATTGCTTCCCTCTCTAAATGTATCTATCAGCTATCCATGTCAAGCAAATTTGTAATCTCAAAAAAATACCAAGTTAGTTTGACAGCCTCTGTTTTCTGTAAGCTGATATTCATGTCATTACCTATCTAATTCCCAGTTTAATCCATTAACAGCTGGTTTATTATTTTGTCTGAAATGATTTGTCTGAAGTGATTGTCCCCCTGTACTTGGCACTGGTGAGGCCGTACCTTGAGTACTGTCTTCAGTTTTGGGCCCCTCAGTACAAAAAAGACATTGAGGTGCTGGAGCGTGTCCAGAGAAGGGCAATGAAGCTGGTGAAGGCTGTAGAGGCCAAGTCTTATGAGGAGAGGCTGAGGGAACTGGTGTTGTTTAGCCTGGAGAAGAGGAGGCTGAGGGGACACCTTACCGCTCTCTACAACTACCTGAAAGGAGGTTGTAGTGAGGTGGGGGTTGGTCTCTTCTCCCAAGTAATAGGCAGTAGGACAAGAGGAAATGACCTCAAGCTGTGCCAGGGGAGGTTTAGATTGGATATTAGGAAAAATTTCTTCACAGGAAAGGTTTTCAAACATTGGAACAGGCTGCCCAGGGAAGTGGTTGAGACATCATCCCTGGAGGTATTTAAAAGATGGGTAAACGTGGTGCTTAAGGACATGGTTTAGTGGTGGTTTTGGCAGTGTTAGGTTAATGGTTGGACTTGATGATCTTAAAGGTGTTTTCCAACCTACATGATGCTATGATTCCATGATTTGATGTGGTCATCATTACTTAGGTCTTTTTACAACTTTTAAATATCGCTTATCTGATATGTTCCTTGGAATGTCCTGGTGTTCTTTAGCTAACTTTTTAAAAATGACTTGCATGCAAGTCATCTCTGTATCCTTATCTTTCCATGTTCCTCTTTTTACAGAAGAGTAAATAAAGTACTGGTATATATTGACTTAGGTCTGCCAGCCTGTAAATTCTAGCAGAAAAAGGGATTGATTCTTTTCTACCTAGTTAGGAAATGCTTTACCAAAACTTAATATATGTTAAAACCTCCTATCCTTCCAAATAACATAATAATGAGTTAGGGCAGGTAAAAATGTCATTAGCAAAACCTCAGTATTACCAGTGCTTAAGAGCATGAAGTAATGAGCTAGTTCCCAATCTGTGTAAGACTCTGATATATGAAAGACACAGGCAAAAACATTCAGAAAGGAAAGCCACAATTTAGGATTTGGGTAGTCAGAACTGTGCATACTTCTGAGGGAAGCTCTGATAAAATGAAAAAAAAAAAGTATCACTTTAACTGGGGATATTGCTGACATGGTACACATACTTTTAGAATGGTATTTTGTTGGTTGTGCTCTGTGCTCTGTAATTGATATTACATTTTATTATGATTCTTTTAATCAAAAAGCCTAAAAGGATAAGAATTTCTGTCAGGTTTGTTTGAAGTAAATAAGTAGTCTAAGCTCCTGACGTATTTTAAAATTACTTCACAGTTTCATAAATTTTGTAATGTCCAATTAGTTCCAGATAGGGAAATGGTATGGTGTACATCTCTACCTCCCATTTTAATATGGTGTTGGGCGGAGTACCCCTACCCAGTACCAAGCTGAGTACAACTGCAGCTTTCTCTTATCCCCGTTTTGAGAATGTCATCAAAATGAGACCACTGATCCATCCAAACTGGCCTCCAGTACTGCAAGAATATCTCTATTTATACTTTGATACATGAAGCTCTGTAAGTGTTCAGCAACTGCACCAGACAAAACTATTACAAGAACAGCAATGAACTTATTTTCTCATGACTTAATTTTGCTTCACTGTGTCACAAAACTAAATATCTAAGAATTTACTACTCCCTTAGAAAAGGGAAAAGGATTTGTAAAGTTTCTCTCCTGTCATTTAGCTGCATTTTTTACATGGGAAATTAATCAGTATAAAGATTTTTTTTCCCTTGGCATCTGTGCAAATCATTTGTGGATTAATTATAACAAAAAAAATAATTAATTAAATATACTTTAGGTCCACGGTATTGTAAATCAATATTTTGAGGAGGAGAAATTGGTATTCTGTGTAATTTGCATTTAGTAATTAGGTCCTTTTTTTCCCAGAGTTATCAAAATTTTGTTCTATCAACAAATGATCAGAGTGCTTACACTGACCTTTTTTAAATTTCTTGAAATATTAATACACCATTTAATACTGGTTACGTGGTTCTTATGGTAGTTCTTTTGACAGACGTTAATTTGAATAAGATTCATATTGCTGTACAAGAAAAAGTAATAAATTACTTAATATGCAACCAATGCATTGTTTCGGTAGATGCATTCAAGTAACTAGTTAGGTTACTATGCTATTTTTTGATTTGGTGAACTGACAGTTTCCTTTTGTATTAGGATTAAACCACTTTCAATGTAAATGAGAATACATTATGTAGCGCATGGTGATCTAGTTTACATTTGGTTCTGAGATTTTAAAATGCATTATTTTATAAACTGTTAAATATGAAATGCGAAATCAGTTTGAGGATCAATCTACGTCAGAAAAGGGGAGGAACTGATACATGTTTTTAGAAAAACAGAATAAAGTACCAACTCAGCAATAATATACTAGTCCAGATTTTGGCAAATACATTCTGGGAAGCATGGCTGCACTTCTCTTCTTTACTCACTATGTAAGTGTATTGGATGCACAATTTTGTTTTAACCTTGAAAACAAAACTTTCCAAAATTCCTGCATTAACAATTCACTTTGTGCTAATAGTTAGTTCCTGTGCTTTGTTAATCATTGCCACTATGCATTCATTACGTATACAAAACTGTTAGACTTTAGCCGTTAGACCTTTTATCCTAAATTTGCTGTGATACCACAGAGCTCATGCCGTGTGGGTCACACTGATGCCTTATAGTAACAGAAATCAAGTTGATAAGGCCTGAGAGCTCTTTGACAAGAGAAACTGGAACAAAAGCAGACTCATCTTCCTTCCTCTCCATCTTTCCTTTTCTTGTTTGATATTTTTATACCACTGGCCTCTGTCCCAAAATGGAATCTCCTCTGCTTACCTTGATTTTGGTTTTGCCAGCTCCTGTTCATGGGTATTCCATACCTGCAAGGTGTTCTGCCCATTTGCAGTGCCTTGTGCTTGTTTTGTTTGGTTTTGTTGTTGGTTTTTTTTTTACAATCTTTTGTCACTTGGATGTCTCCTGTGTGCAACTACACACATCTTTGTCCCTTTGGTGGTCACATTGTTCACACACTTAATGCAAAATGCTTACACATTGTGCCTGATTAGGTCATCACAGTGTTACAATATCCTTTTCAGAGGTAACCGTATTTTAAGTATGCTCATATGAGGTCTGAAAATCCAGGTGTGTACTACGAGAAGATTATGACTATAACATTTGTATATGGTACAGTGGGATTACATTTAATTTTGAATCAATCCTGCTAAGTATTTCCCAGGTGTTGAATGAGAACTTCTTTAAAGTTTGAAATGAGTTTGCAAGCTGATTGGTAAATATTGTATTGCAAAAGTTCTGAAACTGGGATCTGTGTTTGAAGCTCTGAGATCCAGAAGGGTATTGATGATCCACTGAGATAATGATCACAGTGCTCTAGCTCCACTTACCTGTTTTCAACTGCTAAAATATATTGCAATCGTGTCAGTATTTGTTAAATTATCCCTCTTGATTAGTTGCTGTAGCTTCTTGGATTATGCCATATGAGTATGCTTGGAGCAAAGGGAAGGCATGTCTGTTAGACAATGCTTCCCGTTAAAAGTTATTCATAATATGGTTATGTTTCTGAAACAATACTCTATTTTTTTGATGCACAGCATAAAAGAGGTTTTCTGGATACAAGTCACATCTCAGCCACAAAAGAGCTATTATACCAGATCAAACCAATTGTCGATTTAAATATAGTTCTCTTCCTCTTTTAATACTTACCTGTTTTGTATCCAATACTTCAAAAGAAAGAAAACATTCTTATTGTATATATAATGTTATATTTAGAGAAGGAGTATTCCTTTTTGCAAGTAATCACCTCTGTCTGATTATCCTTCGTGTCTGCTACCTGGGTAAATTGACAAGAATGATAACGGCATTCTCTGACCTGACCTTCATTGAAATGGCACTTCCTAAACCGTCTCCAGTGTCAATTCAAGGGTAAATTGGAGAACAGAGGGAGTTTTCAGCCCACCAATTAACTATTTCTAATTCTGCTGAGATTTCTTTTGAAATAGTTAAGCTTAAGAAAAATATTCTGGCTATTCTGCTTCCAGTGGGGTTATGAAAATTTGTCATTACGAAGTCCTTGGAAGTGTGCTCTTATGTATATTGTATCTTCTGTTGGGGTTATTAACCCTTGACAACTCACTGCTGCAATACTTCCAAGTTCTATATATAAAAATTGATATTCCCTCTTCACCTTCTAGCAACTGCAAAAAGTGATTTTATAATACATTAGCATAATGGAACCTTTTCAATAAAATGATAAATTGAGCCCATTTCAGAAAACAGAACACACACTTGATAATTTATTGCAGTCAGTGCCATGCTGGAGACCTCATTGTATCATATGCTTTTAACACTGATGAGAATGGTGCCATTTTCCTACACCTTACATGCCTGTGAAATTCATTTGAGAGGAGAAATGTTCTTTCCTAATAGAGCCAAAAGCACTTCTGGGAATGCTCATCTTTACCTGACATAATTATCTCTCATGAACGTGTCTAATTACTTTATTGTTTTTAAAGACCCTTTCATGTAAATGGAAGCTGGTAACATTTGTGAACTCCCCTGTGTCAAGGGGTGGGGTGGGAACACTATTGTGTCCTTGGAATGTATTGATTTTTCATGGGTGACAGCATACATGGGCTTTCTTCTGCAAATGCATCGCTTGCATCTTTATGCCACCGACTGGAGGTGGCATTTGTAGGTGTAAATGTTCTCTGTTGATTAAACAAAACTATACATGTTATGTTTTCCAAAATAATTGTTGGCATGAATTAATTACTGATGCCACAGGGACAAATAGGAAAGTAACACTTAGGGAACACCTCTATGTGTAGAAACACGATAATAGATATGTAGGGTGATTCTTTTTTAACAGGAAGAGTCCAATTATGAGGCACAAATAAGAAGAACGCTTTGTTTAAAGTTCATTAAAAACAGTAGTTACTGCTACTGTGCAGCTTAGTGTTTGCACTACATGGTCTCTGCTATGAACTCTTCCCACTCAAAATGACTTAAGAACCATAGCCTTCTCTCAAATCACATGCTCAAGATTCATTAATACCATTGGGAGTTCTGCGCACACAGCAAGGACATTGGGAGAAAAGACCTATTAGAAAGGCTTGATCTACAGAAAGTAATTACATGGAACAGATAGTTTAATAAATTCAGTTGATACCAGAAGATAAAAAATAGCCATACAAAACACATCCTGCTCTCTCTTTATAAAGACAAATAGCTTCAGTGGGACTAAATTTGAACTTCTATGAAAGCTAAAGATCATTGCATTTGGCAGGGGAAGACAGATTCTCTGGTGGGGTTTTTTTTGAAGAAAACAATGGTTGTAGTAGGAAAATGGACAATCAGTTCAAAAGCTCTAATTCATATTCACAGAAAAGCAGAATTAAAGTCAGTGCACGCTCTTGCCTTGCTCTGCCAAAAAGCCTTTAGAATTTCACCATCAGCTTTGTTTCAGTGAAGGCTTCACATTTCCACTGCTACCTGGGTGACTGTTGTTAGAGATGCCAAGGTGTCCATTCAGGCTTCTCTTCAGAGACTGCCAACAGGGATTTCAGTTGTTTTGTTCATCTTTTGTGCCTCTTTTTTTTTCTTTTTCTTTGTTTGTTTCTTTCATTTAGACAATATCTGACCATAGGAACTGAGATTCTATGTAAGCTTTTTGTGGATTTCCAAAAATCCTTTAGTGTAGGGCATTTTTCTGCTGCTCTGAGGTACATTGAGCTTTTTGCTTAAACCTTGTTCATCCTTACACATTCTTCATGAGGCAATGCTGCCTACATTATGCTGTCCTGGTTTGAGGGCAACTAAGATTTTTTCTAGTTGGAACAGAATAAAGATCCATGCTGTGCAAACAACCATTGTCCTATTTAATTACTAAATATTTGCTACAAGCTTCTGGAATGTTGCTATTCTATGGAATCTGTTGGCACTGGGCAGAAAGCTGAATTTAGGATTACAGCGTTTGTGATCAAATTATCAAACTGACAGGACAAAAAAAATGAAGAATCATAGAATCATAGAATGGTTTAGGTTGGCAAGGACCTTGAAGATCATCGAGTTCCAACCCCCCTGCCATAGGCAGGGACACCTCCCACTAGACCAGGTTGCCCAAGGCCACGTCTTGATATGCCTTTCACTTACGAGACAGAATGATACAGTCACCTGCAAGTGAAGCTGTCTGGAATATTTCTGAGCTGGATTATATATGCTGTGGCACCATTTTTTGTACAACTGCTATGTCAGAACCACAGTTTCCTTAGTGAGATATCCAGGGTCTGGAAGTCCCTATTTAATGTATTCACTGGTACACCTCAAACTGTATCTTACAAGCTTATCTGTATTGTTGGCATTTGTGTGGGTATTCAGTCTTAGGTCTTTGACCTTGAGAACGTCAGATTCTGATTTAGCAGTTATATCCAACTGCTGCCATAACTTGTATTTGCTGATGAATGCTTGAGATTTCGTTTTGACAGTCTATCTACCTGTAATGATTTCTCATTTCTGGAGGAGAATATCTGTAACTAAACTTCCACTTAAAGTGCAAGCCCATCTGGTGTGTGTGTATACACACACACGCGTGCAAGTGTGCGTATATTTTTATATTCATATATTTTAACTACCCTCCCACTCAGCAAAACAAAGATTAAAAAATCAAAGGCGATATCTGCATCCTGGAGCAAAGTGTCCTAGGGTACTCAGAGAGATACAATGCTTGCTGAGCACCAGCCCTCTCTTTCCAAGCTTCCATGATGCCCTACTGGTGCAACAGTCAGTCCTGTGGCTCTTGACATGTACCTGTCAAAAGACAGGGACAGAGAAAAAGAAAGAAACATATGGATGTCGGGATATGGAATTGAGGTGCAGGGAAGGGGGATCAGCAGGATATCATGCTTCAGGTTGAGCCTCTTCACCACGTACAGTGTACGTTGATGTTCAGCTTCATGCAACACTGCACAACTTACCAAGGCTTTTCCGATAAACCCTGGTATCCTGGTTTCCAGTGCTGGCTGACATTGGTTTATTGCATATTTGCTATGAAGATGGTTTAACCAAAGTTGTAACAAAGATCAAAAGTTCACTTAAGCAACCAAAGTGCCTGGAACCCTGATCCTTCCCTTTGTTCACCACAATTTTCTCCTTAGCTTTGTCACACAATAAATACTCAGCATATATTACTGGAAGAAAACAGGCTGGCAACAATCAGTTCGTTTCTGGTTTAAAGCTTTACCACTTGACGACTGAGTTTTTATCATCTACTTCAACTCTTCTTAGACTCCACAAATTATTTTTGAAGTAGCTGAATGAAATATCAATAGTGTTTTAAATAAATTCTGAACTGTAGATGTGGCCAGAGGAAGACCTTGATTAACATTATCAGGGACTTTCCCTAAGCAGATTTTAGTTCTTTTGAAAAGAATGTTATGCTTATACTAGTAATAATGAAATAAATAGCAAAATCTCCACTGTCTTCAGCTGTGGAAGGGCAAGATCTAAATTCAAGATTTGACACAGATTAATGCTTATGGGTATTGTACTTTTATACCTCTTGTTACCCAATCTGTCTTGAATAGCTATAAGTCATCCTATCCTGGTTTCTAAACCGCAAAACATTGTCCACAGTGATTTTTAACTTGATAGGACCATAATGATGGCCACAGCTGAGCTAATATTTGACTCATCTTGAGCAATATCTTCTTTCTATCTTTAACCATTGTGAAATATTTAGGACAGAGATGCAAAAAAATTCTAACTCTGTTTCAAACACAATTGTCACTTGTCCTCCACATTCCATCTCCTAATCTGTGTTAGAGATTTTTCAAGTGTGTTAAGTTTAGCAGTATAGATGTGAACAAAGACATTTTATTTCTGCCATCCAGGCACAAAGATCTGTGTTTCACCAGCAATAAGTGGATAAATAAAACATCTTCATTAAATATTGCCATCTGTAACAATAGCTTTCATTCTGCTATTTCTCCTTGATCTGTTTCATACTTCATTTTACTATTCCTATTCTCCTGTAAGTCCCCTAGCATCCAGGTACTGAAATCTCTTTCTCTAACTGAATGGCTTATAAGTATACTATAAATATGGCAGAACTAGAGGGTTGATTACCTCCTGCACAGACACATCATAGATTAGAAATCTGAGTTAAGTACTGGAGGTTGCAATTACAAGTGCACTCTGTCTCTCTCTTTGTCTGTCTTTCCTTCTTTTCCTGAAATACTTTGTTCTGTGTTTTCTTTCCTCCACAGGATGAAGTTAGCTCTTTGCATGTGTAAAAATTGAACGCTCTAGTACGTGTTACTTAAAACAGCTGCTGTTTACTGCCCATTGCTTAAATACCTAGGGCTGGTTTTAATAGCCTGGAAGGCCTGCATCCCTTCTTCCCAAACCCCTTTGCTGAATGGTTTAAAGAGATAAAGAAACTTATTGACTTAGGTTTGTATTTTCAAAACTGTCTTCTAAAAGCCAAAAGGTGTTGCTGCATATCCAACATTTCAGTTTAGAGCTTATATGAACACAGCATGTGAAAATATAAGTTGACTTTTTTCTTAAAATCTATTCCTACTCTTCACAACATTCTTCTGGTATTGCATTACATGAAAGTGATGCAATGACCATACCATTATGTTGTGGCTATACATTATGGTAAAGTGCCATTTTTACACAGTGATTTCCATTTTTCTGGACAAGTCTTTAAGAGGGTTTGTCAACTAATAGATATCTTGTTGCAGCTTTAGAAGCAGCTAAGGATCTTCCTCAAAATATTATTTTTAATAAGTTATCTATGTCATTAAATAGCAAGTTTTGTAAACTAAATAGTTCAATTTTGATATATTGGTACCGGTATTTTCTCTTTATAGTGAAAAATGTTTTATACACTGAGTTATAGATAAATCTTTCCTGAGCATTTTTCCTGCTTCCTATTATTTCTAAGAGAAGTAATTAGTTTTTAAAATTCTGGTTCTGTGGGAGCCTCAGAGCGAAGAGCCTGACACGCAGGGCATTGAGAATGAAAAGGAATACCACAGATCAATTGAAAAGGCAGCTTCTGTGGTACGCTGTTACTGTGTAACATTTTGTAACATGCTGAAATATTTGTTAGAATAAAAGCACTGGCAAGTTATTTAGTACACTAATGGACAGTCCTGATTTCACTAGTCATTTATTTTTCTGCTAGAATAATGATCTAGCGCTTGTTAAGGAAAAGGAAAGAACATGCAGGGTTAGCTGTAGTGAGTCAGATAAGCAGTTACTTGTCATATTTTTCTTTATTTAAATACACATTGGTTATATACAGTATAACTAAAAAATAATAGCTTTGCTTGGAGAGCACTCCTGCCTTAAGTGAAGCACCAGTTACAAATAGAAATATTATTGTAATATTTTGGTAGTGTGGATTTGTCAATTACCTCCACAACTTCTGAAGATCCATGGTCAGTGTTGTGTGCACAGACTTATAACACCATCTGTGTAACTGATAATGTCATTTCTGTATGTGTCTCTGTATCACTGGTGGAGATCCTTGAAACCAGTATCTGAAACCATACTGAACATGCAGCACGTGCACTAAAGCTGGAAGGATGCAGAGAGGATTAGTGTGGCTTCCAAACAGGGGTGATATGCAAAGAGACAAGTTTTGTTAAACTCTCTGTTTTATTTAGTTTATAATGAAATAATGCTGTTTCTTGTATGTTCAGTCTTTCAGAGTAGGGACTCTCTTTTGGTCTACAAAACATGAAAGCCTTGACAAACCAGTTATTCAGTTTGTCCCTCAATACTAGGACTGAAAAAATGGACATTGTGGTGTGGGTATGGATTAGCTGTTTGGTTATAAGCTTAATTCCTGCTGGGCTTTGTCATAGAATTTTAGAGTAAATATCGACCTTGCAATCCTGTTCATAGTTTCTAGAGTGTTACTTAGGATCATCTCATAGTAAGCTGTATCTATCATTGATATTTATACAAAGTATAGCTCAAATACTTTTCCAAAGATATTTGTGCCCTTTTTTTTGGTCAGCAGTTAACTGATTAGTTTATACTGTGAGCCCCATTTTTTTAAAAATCTTATACCACCTGCCATAATGTGGTATACAAATATTTGTCATTCTTCTTTTCTAGATTGTGGCTTGTCAGTAACTGTGGATTTCTTTTTCTAAGCGCTGATTAGAGTATTTTCTGAGGTCTGTATTAGGTTCTGCTGCCCTACATTATGACATTTTTACTGATTTAGAAATATATTATAGGTTATAGGATCATTTTTAAAGTTAAAATCTCTGAAAATCTGCATAGTATTTGAAGCTGAAACTCTTAAAAGCGTATGCATATGTGAAAGTAACTGTAAGACAATTTTAAAGAATAGATACGACATTGGTGGAACCCATTTTTTTTTCATTCAAATTGCATACCATTTCCTTTTTATAGCTTTGTTTTCAAGTTTTGAATAATGGGATTTATAATGTATAATTTATACAATGATTTTCCTTTTCCAATAGTTGATAAATGTCACTTGATATATGTTTATTTAATATTTTAAAAAGCTTTGTGTTAAATTTTATGCACTCAAGTTTATATGAGTATAAATGCGTGTGTCTGTGTATGTAATACACAGTATCTTGAATCTGCTAATCAATTGTACATACATCTGTTGCCCACTTTTTCTGATGGTTGTCACTCAGTTGCTGATGCAAGAGGTTGGTGAAGAGGGAAGAAGAAATTCATCTAAATTCTTGTTGCCTTCAGATGCCGTTCCTGAACCAGGTCGCCACGCCATCTGAAGGCAACGATTCTAGTTCGTAATATAACCTTGAAACATAAATTTAACTTATTTCCATTTACAGAAGTGTCAATAATTTCATCTGTTTCATAAGACATTATCACTTCTGAATATAACCAAGAAATTTTGCTTGCAATTGTGAGTATGCAAGTCTTTGCATTCATAAATTCCATATATACATCATATACTCTTTTAGGCATGAAAAACATTTAATTTCTATTTTGTGAAAGGAAGGTGATTGCATTCAAACTTGGAGGTCCTTGGCAGCGCAGCTATCAATATAGTCCCTATATAGAGTGACATACTTCTTAGCTTTTCACCATTTTGCTGCAAATAAGGTGTACCATCGTTCTTACTAAATATATATACACTTATGAATGAGATTGATGATTAAGATGAAAGCATTTCTTGCTCAAAGACCTCAAGCTCTTTAATTTAATTTTTAGCTCATCGCAGGCAGGTAAATTTTTAACATTACTTATCATGATCTCTCTGGTCAAACCCCCACACTACTGTCATCTAGTATACAGCCCTTATGAAATGACAAACACTTTCTTACACATTTAATCATCATTACTGAAAATTGCCAATACTTCTGTCTGTTCTCTGTTCTACATTCTTCTGGTCCAGCTCTTATCTTTTCGTAGCTCATCTCTGATATAATACAGCAATTTAGCTTTATATATCCTGTCAGGGAGAATATTTCTTTCCCTCATCATTCCTCCTTTATTGTGTGCCTTTTTTTCAGACTTAAAACGTAAGTGATTTCTTCACTGTTAATTTCCTCTACTATTTTTATTCCTCTTTGATCGAGTCTCTGGTTTTCATCTCCAACACTCAGCTTCTCTGCTTATGCAAAATATCTCTTTGATAGTATGCCTGTTACTCTGTTGTCGTGTTCAAAATCAGCAAATCATAGTGCTGCTGTCTAATTCTTCTTCTACATTATGGAAGGAACTGTTTTGACTAGCAACTTCCTATGTTTATTTTACTTCTGCTACTGTTACTGTCCCAAAACGTTTCCTAGATCCATATCCATCTATAACATTTTCTGCCCTCTGATTTTTCTGGCAGTATCTCTTCACATGTGTGACTTCAATATTTTAATTTTGTTCAATTAATATAATTATTTTTAAAAGCTTTTTATTGCCATTTTTTACCTATGCTGTGTTGTTTCCCCACTAGGGTTCAGTTCTGTGTCTTCCTTTTGTCTTTCTCCTGCTGCTTCCATTTCCCTACTGTCATTGTTTTCATTAAAAAAATTGCAGAACATGCGTCAAAACTGAATGTTCAGTTGAATTGAACTTATTGCAAATCTGAAAATGAATCTACAGCAATGAAATATTTAGTAAAGCTAGTGAATATTGGTGTTTAACTGTCACGGACCTAATCTGCCAACAGTCTGTACCAGCTGACTGCTGGGTAGAGCACCATTAACGTTTTCCTACCTGTGTGGGGTCTGTTGTGCAACTGTGGGCGAGACATGGATTGCTCAAGTCTTCCCGGAGGCAGCAGCTCTTCCAAAGATTTTCTCGTTTCTGCTGAGAACAGATGTAGAGCAGTGGCATCATCAATTTGTATAAATGTAGAATACTTAAAGTGTTAATTCACATCTTTTCTAACTATTGCTGGAGCATATAACATTTTTCAATAATACTTTTGAATCTGGGAAGGTGCATGTGAAATACTAAGCTGTTGCAAAATTACTGATGTCCTGTATGCTCAACCATCAAAATTGGCCTTTATTACTAGGTTATTTGGTATATATTTCTCTACATTAGGTGGAATCTTTTTGAAAATGTCTCTGAATATCAAAAAAGTATTCAAAATGATAATATGTCTTTATAAAAGGCATCTTTAGAACAGTAAATCAAACAAAAAATTACAAATAGCTGGACAGATCTTACTCTTCTGAATAAGCAAGGGATCAGAACTAATTAAAAGACTGAAAGCATTGGTGAAAGAACAGAAAATGAAGAGCACTTTTTAAACAACATCGGCATACAAGTTATCATCATTTTGTAGTCAACATGCAGACACCTAATATTCTAAAGAATATTACTATAGGAGAAATGTTCTTCAGAAAACTAAGGTGCAGTGCAGAACAGTTTTTAAAGCTTAAGATGATAGCTTGAAATTCAACAACAGGCAAGGAAGTTCAAAGAAAATGCATGAAGATTTATAATCTAAGAGTTTAAACTCATAAGAATTGCACAAAGGCCTGTTGTTATTTAATTGCTCAAGTGTCTGCTACAACAGAGCTAAATATCTTCAGTATTTGTGGGTCCTTGTGGATAAAGCCAAGAGCATAAATATCTATACCTAAAAGAAAATAAAATATTTGAAAGTTATTTGGTAACAACTCGTGGGTCAGTATTATTTCATGGGCAGGAACACAGAATGCCTCCAAGCAGAGGGCATGGTCTGGGTTGCACAGAAGCAGGACTGTCCCATGTCTTTCCCATTGCACCCTGGAGTCAAAATAGGTTGGACCACTACAAGTAAACTGCAGTCTTTCTAAAGGGACACAGCAGAACACTGAAATGTAGTAACAGATTACTTCCATCTCTTTCTCACATGATATATGACAGTCGCTACACTAGCTCAGATCAAAGACTTATTTAGCATAGTATCCTAGTGGCAGTCCATAGCTTCTGCCAGTAGCTTGTATACGAGTAAATCAGTCTAGTAATGACATTTTCCAGGATGTTGTCCCACTCTTGGTCACTTTCTCCGTACCTCTTGGAATTCTGCAGACCTCTATGATATTCCCATTTAACTGTCACTTTTTTTGGCCAAAAAGTCATAGTCTATTTAAGTGATTGTGGCATGGATGCTACTGTTTATCCATTCCCTCTTTTTTGTATGTTTCCAGTTCTACCATATGCTGCTCTGAGATGGAAAGGGTAGAATTGCACATGCTGTTGAAAATGGAGCACATCATGGATTTTTACAGCATTTGTACAGCACTGTTTTCTGTTTTTTTTTTTCCTCTATTCCTTTCTTAATAATTCCTAGCATTCAATTTACTTTTTTGATTGCTACTGAGCATTGAGCTGACATTTACATAGACCTATCTATTATAACCCCAAGATCTTGTTTCTGTGTGGTAATAACTAGTCAAGACCATCACTGTTTGTGTAAAATTATTTTTCCCATGTACATTACCTTACATTTATCTACAATGGATTTCATTTTTCATTTTATTATTAGTCACTCAGCATCCTGCATTCTTCAGTGTTTTTTCCAGTTGGCCTTCATTTTTACTACCCTGAATAAAATCATCACCAGCAAACTTTGTCATTTCACTGTTCATTTCTCTTTTTCTGATGGTGAATACTCATGTCCTAACACAATTTCCTTTAGGGACTGCACTGAGGAAATTTATCATTTATTCCTGACCTTTGTTTCCTGTGATTTAACCAGTTATTTGGCCACAAGGGCATTTTCCTTTTTATTCAGTAACAGCGTAATCTCTATTAAAAACATGCTGAGGAAGCTTTTTTAATGTTTTAGAACCTTGAATAACTTAAATCTCTTTCATAAACATTGCTACATCACTATTCATTTCTTGGGTGCTCTGAAAAATGAACTTTTCCAGAATGTTTTGCAATAGGGTAACAGACTCTATAACAAAACTAACAGCAATTCTGTTGTTGCTGCTTGTTTCCAGCCTTTCACAGTTACTGATAATTACTGTTGATATGTTAGCTTACCTATATCTGCACAACATTAGCTGAGTAGACCTGGGGTTTTTTTGGACATTGGAAGTAAGTAGAAAACTAATACAGAGAAGTAACTCAGTAGGAATATCCATTATTTTGACTGAGGGTATGCTGTTATTTGAACTGTCAGTCAACAGAAACATCTAATTAGATACTGTGATTGCACACTAACAGTAAGAATAAAATCTAAAACTAATCAAGAAAGCAAAATTTGAGTTTTACATTCAGAATTGTCAAAAAGGTGGTTGCCTAAATTGTGCATGATCTATGCAGATGTACCTTTGTGAAATGTCATATATTTTTAACTATAAATAAGCTGATACAATCTCATCTTCAATTCACAAATGCTGGCATCCATTCTATAAATTTAGATATAGTTTCTTTTAATTATTTTCCTAAGTTGTGTGGTGCATTCGTAATTAAGGTGATTTCATGGTATTTTACCCTTTCCATGATCTGTCGTTACTTTGTTTATTGTTGGGCATGACATAGGTATTTTCTGGGATATCACATGCTTGGTATGATGGCACCAACAGGCTCTGCAACTTCTTCTTCAACCTCCCTCCCTCCTTGGATGTTTAACTGGTTGTGTCAAAGGTCAGCTGTGAAATGGAACAGTTGTGCAACCTTGGATCAAACTCCTGTGAAAAGCACTGTGTGAGAAAGGGCTGCAGGAAACCTTGTTGGAGGTCTCCACCTCACCCATCCTCCGTGGGCCCACTGTCCTGGGAGCTCTATTTAAGCTCAGGTCCTTACCTTTGATCTGTCCCTGGGCTGTGTTTTTAGGTATACTGTGCCTGGATGTTTATCTTCTTGATCTTGACCTTGATTTGCTGATTTGATTTCCTGGCCTGACCTGGGACCAGCCTCATCCTTATGGACTTGCTTGGTGACTACTGATCTGTGAGTGACCATCGCTGCGCCTGCCCTGCTCACCTTGCTCAGGTGCAGTGGGTCTGAGCCCCTGTTCGCCGGACGCTGGCTGCTGTTTGCCATACCATCATCATTGGCTCCTGGCTCCCTGTCCTTCCCCTGCTGTGCTGCACCCTGGCGCCTTGAGTGTTCAAGATTTCTAGGTGTGGAGCTATCCAGTGATGGCTATTGCCCTCAGCACACTGCCGTGCATCCACAAATCTCAAACAAGCATGCATGTTCTCAAATTCCACTTAGACAGAAAGGAGGAACCAGAGCTGTGCTGGAGCTGATCAGTACAACTGGATTTTAATTTGTAAACATTTCTTAGTTTATGTGCTGAAACTGTGCTCAACTGGATCTGCTGCTCATACTGATGCCTGTAGGAAAAAAAAAATAATCCATGCTTAGTTTTCTGGAGCAGCTTCGCTTTCCCTTATGTGCTTAGGCTTAAACCCAGAAGTCCTTGTCTGCAACTACAAATAGGCCAGTTACACCCAGTTGTGTTCACTACAGGTCACACTCAGTCCCTACAATGAGGTAAAAAGCAGCTCAGGATGGTGGTTTGCAGGGGATGTCATGGTTGGTGCATAGTGGTTTCTTCATGAACAAGGAGACTTGATACCCTTCATCTTGAACACTTTGTTGATGCACAAGGCATCACTGTTTGTCTCCCATGTATCATTTGCCAAGCTTTGGGCAGTCTCATGAAATTGTCTTTTTGCTGTTTTTTTCCCCGTGTTTTGCTGTCTGGCAGCATCATCACAACTGTCTTTTTCTTTTTGCTGCTTATAGTTAATACAAACCATGCTAGCTTTAATGTTGAAGTTAGCTTCTTTGTCTGAAAATCAGAGAGCAAACTGAAGGAGAGTATATTATGAGAAGTAAGAGAAGGGTGAAGCTTATGTAGAGGTCAGGAAAGGGAATGAGAAGGGGGAAAGGTAATTACAGAAGTTAGCTAGGTAACAAGATAATAAAGGAAGAACTTGGGTGAAATATGAAAGTGAAGGGACATAATGCTAGGGCTCAGAAAAGTGAAACAGAAGATTCTTTCATGATAAAGATTGAAAGAGAAAGCCTAATAAACTTTTTCCCTACCCATTCCAAATTCCAGAAATTGAAAATAGCTCAAATACTATTCTTTTTTTTTTGCATTTTTTTTAAATAGAGACTTCCTGTTTTTTTTGCACACAAGATTTTTTCACTGAGAAGGCAGGAGTTAAAAAGATAAATGTATCCCCGTTGTCTTTGTCAAGTACTTCCAATATTCCACCTCTTACACAGGCATTCCACCCTTTTCAGCCAAATTCCAACTCTTCTTAATATCTTCTTGCTTTCATTTATAGTTCTTGTTACAGTGACAAGTCCATTTCTTTTTTCTAAATAGCTATGTCTTCCATATGAGACCTGAGATCCGTAGACATTCTGCAAATCATATTTGAGTCTCATGAAAAGGAATTGGGTTTTTTTAAGGTTTAGTCTATTTAATATTCTTATCCATACCACAAAATACTGCAGCTCTTTGTCATGAGTTCTTGTGTACAACATCACCAAGTTGGATTCATCTCACCTAATTTTAGAAGTTTGCAATGTAGATATCTCTACCAGATGTGTTAGTCCTAAATCCCCACAACAGACAGAAACAGACCCTTTTAGGTACAATTTATCTGACATATTTATATCTTTTTATATCTACTTCAGGGTGAATTGAATCAAACCATAAAAGTGCCTATTTTTCTCACTAGACTATAGCACAACCAGTTTAGGTGAATCTAGCTGTCAAATAAATGCCATTCTCATGGTCTAAATTAGATATGCATCATAAAGAAAAAGTATCACCATCAACAGGTAGAAACGTTTATAAATGTGTGCATCTGCATGTATATGTCTGGGGAGGAAAGCTATGTGCTCTGTGAAATCTTTGCAGGTAAAGACGGGCAGTTAAAAAAGAAAAGGTTAGAGGCAGAACATACCAGTTGTATTTTTGGAAAGCAAATGGGATCTTTTAAGTCATCTCCCCTTTTTTTAGGTGAATAATTGCAACCTCCACACTTTTAATTCAGCTTTATGTGGAAATTTTCACTACTCTGAGACTACTGGCCTTTTACTGCAGATTTTTTTCCTCCTACTGTGTTGAATCAAGCAAAGTCCTTAGAGTTATGACAGTTGGAAGAATATTTTTTTTTCACTTCTAACTTTGTATTTTTCATTATGTGGGTGCAAATTGCTAAAATGGACTGAGAGGTCTCTGGCAGTCAGTCTACGTTTTACAAATCACAACTAGTCTAAATGTAAATATAATGGAATCTGAAACAATGTTAGCTTTATGTAATTTTCCATCTGTTGAAAGACTTCCTGTAGCTGTGTCCTCTTTTAAATAGCTGAGTTAAAGGAAAGACTCAGTAATCATTATCATCTATATGAAAATGCAGTTCAAATGAAAACAGTAGGTTAGCTCCTAATATCCCTATTCAGATTTTATTCACTTAAACAGTCATATGGATGATAATGGGTGTTTTGACTGATTAGAGATTTCAGGATCAGGTCTATAGTCATAATGACTAATTTTTTCTGATTAACTAGTCATGCATATCAAAATAATTGGTCTGTGCTATTACTAACATGTATAAAGCTCCCACAGCATGTTCATCATTAAGAACATAGTAAAAAAGGAGGTAATTCAGGTCCTAAGGAGCTTAAAAATCTAAATGGGCAGAAAGTACAAAACACTGAGCTACGCATCAGAGAAAGCTACTTTCTCTTTTTATATAAAATACTAAAGGGAGAGAACAGTTTTAATACATTTTGCAATGGGTTATTTGTGAGGAAATTAGGAAATTAGCTTTGAAGAGGTAGAAAAGAGAGAAGATGTCTCATCGGGATGAGAAGACAGATCCCAACATAGATCATAAATAAGCAGCCTTTTGCATTCATATCTTCATAAATTTTTTTGGCCGGTAGAAGCAGCGTAATTAAATGAACTCTATAGAGAAAACCAACAAGTATTTTACTAAAGCTAGCCTGTAATAAATGGCTTTATCTGATGATATTTGAAAGTGAAAACTGCAAAATAGGGATTTTTTTCTGAATTCTTACTAAACTCTTTAAAGTTATACACCAGTAAAGTGTGTACCTCATACATTTACATTATGCATATACGTGTATAATTCACATATGTACAAGTACATATATATTCATACATATTGGCCATACATATTAGCCTGGTCCCTGTGAAATGTACATTGTTTAAAAGTGACTGGAGATGTTGGAGGCATAAAATGGTCATTAAATTGCTTTTGAAAGTGGAACAACAGATTTTGTCTATGAGACTCACTTCTGCTTTTTAACTACGAAAAGTCTATCTCAGACTTCTGATATTCAGGTGGGGGTAATTTATTGTATACTTCTCTAAACTGAACAGGAGGAAGCAGTTCGTCTGATCTTGGTTCGAATAAGTTCACAACCTGCAGTGTGAATTATTTGAACTTTCCTCATTTATTTTCTATGGCTAATTTGAAGATCTACGTCAACAAATGGCTAATATAGCAAATCCACTAGAGAGAAAAGCACAATCTGAATTAATAGAAAAACAATGAAAAGATTTTAATGGAGACCACTGAGAATACGTGAAACCTGTCATCTGTGTATCTTGGATCATTAAACTGTAAGCTCTCAACATACAGCATCAGATCAAATAACCCCATCATTTGTTCATTTGGGATTTTATAACTACCCATGTTGGTACTTTTCCTCTTGAATCCTTGGCCTAGTGACTCCATCTCTACAACCCTTTCTCTCTGCCATTTTACTTTTATCCTTCTACAAACTTTTTCACTGCTCTTTCTCACAACTTGGTCGTTTCCGTAGAAGGTTACGATGGTGGGCCCTAGACCTTAGACGCTCTTAAACACAGATAACTAAGCCTGAGGTGGAGATGGCAGGGAAAAATTCTTACAGAGGAGCTTAGGGAGAGGGGGTTGCAATACTTAAGATATTTCTGTGTCTCCTGGTACTTTGTCTTGCTCCAACACTTTTCTCTTGATCTTTCTCTCATCTCCCTACTCTAGTATTGCCCTCAGACACACTGTCAATATTTCCAAGTGGGAAGTCACTAAGTTTCTCCAACAATTGCAAGCTTCACTCAGATGAGAACATGGGTAGAAAAAGTGGCAATCAGCACCGTGACGCCATGTTCATTATGTAGTATTCATTATAATTCTAGCTCAGAATTATTTCTCATATATTTAAGAAGCTATTAAACATCCATAGAAGTGCATTCAGTACAAAATATACTAGAGAAAAATTATTGTTGTTGTTTTTCTTCACTTATCATGCATTCCTGAATGACAGCACTGAAGGATATTTAACTTTCAAAATTGATCCTTAACCCCACCTCTGATGACTTAGTTTGAGCAATTCAGTTTACATAGGGCTTAAACTCAGGGTTTTCTGAGAAATTATTTCTGGATATTAGAAAGGAGATGTGATGAATTGAGGTTAACATGTTATGTTACTTCATCTCTTCTGTTGTGTTATTTGATGGTTAATATAGAAAGATAATAAAAATTGAAATAATTTATTTCTAACACTATGGCATGATCTGAGGCTATAAGTTATCTTATTACCAGAGCTATTTTAGTAGCTTAGCTTATGCATACTTCTGTGCTGAATTCTGGAAGGTCTTGGAACCTTCACTAGCTGTTCTTGATCAGTTAGTTTCTTCCTTTATGTTTTACTGCAATTTTTATTAGGAAATTTTCTTAGGAAAATATCAGTACTAGATATTGCTTATAGTTTAAAAACAGAAACAAAAACAGAACAAGAAAAAACCTCCAACAGCTCAAACTTATTTTCTGCTTGCTCCTACATGGATAACTCTAAATTTGCTACTTTTTGAGACGTCAGTATGATTTGTATCCTTTCAAAGTAAATGTCCTCCTCATTGAATAGAATTTCAGAACTACTGAAATAACTTCTAGAACTCACAGAAAATAAATAATATATAGGAGTAAGGCAGGGGGGATCTGGTGACATTTTGTAAAAGTAATGGAAAACTCTAGGAACTTTAAACCTAAAAGCTTAATTGAAGTTTCTGAAAATGTTTGGAGAAAAACTCTAACACTTGCAAGTATCTGAAAGAATCCAAGAACTAGAGTAAAAACCAGCACAAATTTATCAAAAAAACCCCGCCAGATCATGTTGAACTGTGGGGAGAAGAAGGCAGTAGATATCACATATTCACCTTTGTAAGGCTTTTGACAATTTAGCATGATACTGTAATTATCAAACTGGGGGTCCAGATATAGATAAAAATACAGTAGGGTTGCTCTGAACTTGTTTACTAATCTGTAGCTGGGGAGTAGTTATCAGTAGTTCATCGTCAGGCAGTTGTGTGTTAAATGAGTTTTGCTATGTTGAAACAAGTTATAAGAGGAATTTACCAATGCAGATAGAAGTGATTCATTTGGCTACTAATTTATCACAAGTGAATAAAATGGAATACTTTTTTTCTGGTTTTCCAAGTCAGATTTATCTGAAGCTTGACATATTGGAGATGGCTTCTTAAAAAGTTAGCCTATGATCATGTGCTGAAAAATGCTTTTGCGTCTAAGAGAAACTCAGGTTTGTAAGGTCAACTTTCTGATGGCATCTTTTTCAGTTAACAGTAAATTGAAGTAAAGTACTTGTCAACAAAATGACAGATCCTTGTTGCACCATCTTTGAGTATAAGAGTAAGATAATGGTAAAGACTCAAAACGAAATGGCTACTCAAAAGCATGCTGATGTACCAGCCGGTATGGGAAAGCCAGAAAAGACTGTCCAGACCAATGGATGAATCATTGATGGTCAAAAGAGACTATTATGGGACTCTTGTCCCACAAATAAATATTTGTAATATGGACCTGAAAACTGAGATTGCTGTGACTGTACCTCTCAGAATAGAATAAGTGCAGATACAGCACATTTATTTTTCCCGTCAGTCTTCCTCCTCCCACCAATGTATGTAACTGCAAAGAAGACTAGTAGTTATAATTTAATTTATTTATTTATGGTGTTAATGCTCAAGTTCAGTATCAGAATCAGCATATATAAAGGGACTTCAGGTTTTTTTAACTTGTAATTTGCTGTGTCTGCATATTCTTGCTGAGTGCCAGTATTATAAAATATTAATGGAAAGCTTTATGAAAACTTATAGACCATGATTGAATGAGGAAAGACAAGGTTCTAAGGTTGGTGCTGCAGCAATTTTAGTGACTACTGGCACAGTGCCATAATTACAATTCTTATTAATACTGCTACGTCAGAGCTGCTGCACAAAGCATATTTCTTTGTTCCTGTTTCTTTCGGTTCCCCTCTGAAAAGAGATTCAAGGGGATGCAGTCTCAGCCAAGGGCCGTGCTAAAATACATGGTGACATTAGCAAGTCAGTAAAGACTTTAGTTCTGGCCATCAGTATTGTACTGTATGCTGACTTTTAGCATTTGCATTTTTAATTCAGTCTTTGCTATGCCTGGTGATGCCGTTCAGGCCATACACCTAGTGATGTAACTGCACTTTGTGAGACTGGGAGCAGCACACCTATGTAAAAACGTGAATGGATTGCTGAAAATCTCCATTTCCTCTTTCCTTCTGAAATCAGGACATTCCTCTTGTCATGTTGTGCCTCTCTGGCAGCCTTGCTATAGCAGACATTTCAAAAGTTATTCTGGGTCTCTGAATAGATCTGTGCTGCTTAACTGCTTCAACTCATTATATTATAAATTTGTT
Source organism: Anarhynchus alexandrinus (assembly GCA_008711295.1). Classification (NCBI taxonomy): domain Eukaryota; kingdom Metazoa; phylum Chordata; class Aves; order Charadriiformes; family Charadriidae; genus Anarhynchus; species Anarhynchus alexandrinus. The sequence continues at coordinate 690,342 of VUYV01000116.1, read as the reverse complement.
TCTTGTGTTTCAAATTTGTGCATAGGGGATCTGTTTGGGGGTACTTTTTATATTCATGAAAAAGAAAAAAAAAGGAAAGTGCAAAGAAAAATGAATATTGAGCTAACATAGTCTATTTTTGCACAGAGTAAATATCAAGCTAATGCATAAGATTTATCCTCTATAGTAAATCAGCAATATGTCTCATTTTAGGCCTCTCCTATGACTGCTATTTTTTACTGCAGTATTCAGTCATGCTGATTTATGCCATACTATCCTGTGAATATTTTGCAGAGTATTATCAATAATATAATTTTATCTTTGAGTCCAGACGGAATGAGCTTAGAACACAAAGCAGGCAGAAAGCATGATTCCTGCCTCAAGTAGTTTACTGCTTGAAATAAACTTGGTATAAAATGTGAGACAGGGACACAAGACATCAGGGAGTGGAGGACTGGATCAGGAAAGGCATCAGCCCAATTAACCAAATATTTTATTCTGTAAGGTCTCATGTACTCAATAAGATTGTTCTGTTTGACTGGAAAGGTTTCATTAGAGTTGTGGCAGGAATCCCTCTGGACAGTAGTTCTAAATTAGGACCTTGAGTAGTAGCATCACAGGTCTACTCTGGATAAGTGCTTCTGCATGTGAATAGAAGCAGCAATCTCATTAGTCTCATTAGACTGCCCATATAAGAAATCGGAGCAATGGGAGAGGACTGGTGATACCAAAATAGGTAAAGGACTCTCATCTCACTTTACAGTTGAGACAGAGTCAGAAGTAAGTGGCTAAAAATCATCTTGTTTATTGTGGCCGTCAATGAGCAATAGCATTCTTAGTTACTTAAGTCATGTAGTATTTCCTTGGAATTGTGCTGGAGTACTGCCCTTTTGTTTTATTGATTGACCTTCTGATCCTGCATAGAGGAACTGCCAAAAGTGAAATTCAATCATTTGCAAGTGTATTCTTCCTCATTTGCAATATCGTAGTTTAGATTTTTGTTGTGGATTCTAGCTCAAATGGAGTCTAATCCAGAAGTGCTCTCAGTTCTAGTGTTAGGAGCCTCAGGCAAAATATGAGTGAATAGAGATCCAAATGTCCAAAATCTTTTCATATTTAGTTTGGAGTCACCTCTCAACATTGTACCATATATTAAATAGTTCAGCGTGTGCCTTTTTTATTTTAGTTGAACTATTTTAATCTCAGAACTGTCTTAGACTGATTTGAGAAGTGTGCTCTCAACCTTTTGAGTTGCACTTACTCATATGAAAAGTTTGTACTTGAGTGAATGTGTGGATGTGTGTTTTGTTTTTTTTTAAATGAATCAGTTAAAATTCTGCTATGCGTTATGTTCTATGGTGATTAATGTTGCCCAGGGAAGCATTATGAAAATACTTGATAGATCAGTTGACTAAAATTAATATTGGAGACATCACTGATGTACTACTATTAGCTTACATTTCTAAAAACTTGAAAAACTTTGGTATGCTTCTTTTTACCATGTGTTATAAAATTTCTTCTTTCAGCAGTGTGCATCTTTGAAGACATCTTCTTCTTTTTTCTTAGAAAATTTTTTTTGGACAACATAATTCCCTGAAGTTGAGTTTTGGAAATTAGTTGCACATGTATGTTAGGACACCTATGAATAGGTGTAACATGAAACTGGTAGGCATTTTCATTGGCAGAATGCAGGGTCTTACCCTTATCACATGAAGAACATGTAAAAATAAAGTCAGTGATGTTTAGAAATAGTATTCCAGTTCATATTTACTGTGGTAATGGTAGGATTCAAATATACATTGAAAGTATATTGCTGATAAATGCAGGGAGAAGTAGGAAAATGGGGAAGAAGACAATGAAAAACTTCTGATCTCCAAAGGACTGCTTTCAGTTCTGAAGTTCAGCACTGTAAATGGGTCAAACCTGCACAACCATTCCTCTTGATATTGGGAAACATCTGTAAAACCTTTATTCTGGTCTCAGTTCAACTTCTGATAATAAGCTTGAGTCTCCGAACTTGCAGATGGCTAGTCTAGGTGAAACCTGTACTATGAATCTTCCATCATTTTTTGAGGAATAGCAGTAGCCATCGTAAAAAGTGGTTTACTCAAAACAGTGATCAGGATTGCATGTGAAATCAAATTCATTAGCATTGCCCCAGGCTTACACAATTCTCTGCATATCATCTTCTTTTCCATAGTTTCACAGAACAGAATGCGTTTCATTTCATTTTCCTTGAAAATTTACTTGGCCTAATATCTTGGCAGCAGTTTGCAAAATTTGCTAGGTTATTCCGCTGCCAGCAAGAATAAAGAAATGGTTCCTAGTCTTCCAGGAATAAAACTAAATTTGCTAAATTAAATATTTGTTTTCTTGCTGTGATATCAGTCAAACTAATCTTTTAAACTTCATCCAAGGAAATTTTCATGCAATGTGAACTCAATAAAACTTGCAGCTAGAGAAATTTAGACTAGAAGTAAGATGCAAATTATGGAGAGCTGGGGTAATTAATCTCATACATCACTTGCGAAAGATTAAAGTTTGTGCTTATCAGTGGCAAGCTCAAACTCAAGACAAGATGCATTTTCTAGGGGTTCTGGTGTAGTTCACCTATAACTATTGATCAAGAAGCAGGAGTTACTGAAAGGTGTCAAGAACTAGACCAGGCAACATAAGATCATCACAATGCTATTTTCAGGCCTTAAAATTAGTTTGTTACTGATTTTCAGTATACATCAAATGCTTTTGTTTGATTTTGGTTGTGTTTTTTTTTTTTCCTTCCTGACAGGTGCATCTAGTTACAACAGTTTTTATGTTTTTTGCAAACATTTCTGCCAAGCTGTGAAGCCTGGGAAACTGAGGGTCCGCTGCAGTGTGTGTAAACAAGGAACACTGACATTGGCACGGGTAAGCTTTTTTGTTTCTTCAAGGTTTTGGAGTACATGGAAATTATAAATCTAATTTTATCTATTTGCATACACGTGGCTATGTATGTATGTATTTCTACTTAAATCTTTTCTTGCTGTTTATAACTGAGAAGAGTAATTCAAAGGTTTCTGAAAACTTCATTCACTTATCTCCATTTGCAGCACACACAAAGAAAACATAGCAGACTAGAGCTCCAATCCTGTAAAGACATTCTTAACTTTGTATTTTAAGTACTGGTATTTTAACCTGAAAGTATGCACAATATATACAATTACGTGTGTGCTAAAGGGTTGGAATTATAGAATTTTAAACAAAGCTTGGAGCAGTTTTTAAAGCCACAGAAAGACCTGAATTCGGTGCCATTGATTATGGAATGAGGCAAGGAAGGATTAAATGTCTGTGCAGTTGAGAATATTAATCTCTCCAGCCTAGCTGCTGCGTGTAAAGTCAAGGAAAAATCCTTGTGCCAGGACAGAAAGCTAGCAGGAGATCTGTCAGGCTTGGCTTGCATCCTAAAACGGGAGAGTGTCATTTGACTTGAACGTGCAGTGTGAGAAGTTTTGGAGGGTTTTTTTGGCTAAGCGCTGCTGAGTTTCTCTGGTTGTGCTTCTGGGGAATGAGAGTCCTTCCTCTCATAAATCACCGTGTTTGTCAACCAGGTTTGTTACGCGAGAGGCTTAGGTTTTGCAGAAGGCTGAGCCTTACCATGCTATAGATTTTGAGAGGCCTTCTGTGGTATTTGACACATATTTAAGTGTTTGAATTTCTTTCTGTGGTGTAAAGTGGCTAATTTCCCTTTCATGTTCTTGTTGTAGCCCAGTGCTTCAATGTCTTTACATGTAATAGCACAGTGAGACCCTTTAAAAAGCCAGCTCCTATATTCTTATTGAAAAGAATAAACCATAGAAGTGCTTATACACATCTAATCAAAAAAGCTACAACAACAACCCCCCTCAAGCTCTGTATGCAATTCCTGAATTACCTGACTATCTCTGATTTATTTCAGAGGCTTAGAAGTGTTGCATTTTGTGGTGTTCTGAATGAACACATCTAAGGGGATTTGTTTTCTCCCAAAAGCTGCATTTAAATGGTGGTGATTAGTATAGGCTTGAATCACATATGAATCAAGATACAGAAGAAGTTGCCATTAATGTACAATTCTGTGCTGGTTTTGGCTGGGATAGAGTTAGTCGTCTTTGTAGTAGCTGGTATGGGGCTCTGTTTTGGATTTGTGCTGGAAACAGTGTTGATAATACAAAGATGTTTTGGTTACTGCTGAGCAGTGCTTACACAGAGTTAAGGCCTTTTCTGCTCCTCACACCACCCCACCAGCAAGTGGGCTGGGGGGGTACAAGAAGCTGGGAGGAGACACAGCCGGGACAGATGACCCCANTGACCCCAACTGACCAAAGGGCGTTTCCATACCATATGATGTCGTGGTCAGCATATAAAGCTGGGGGAAGAAGAAAGAAGGGGGGGACATTTGGGGTTACGGAGTTTGTCTTCCGAAGCAACCGATACACATGATGGAGCCCTGCTCTCCTGGAGATGGCTGAACACCTGCCTTCTGACGGGAAGTAGTGAATGAATTTCTTGGTTTCCTTTGCTTGTGTGCGTGGCTTTTGATCTTCCTAATAAACTGTCTTTATCTCAACCCACAAGTTTTCTCACTTACTCTTCTGATTCTCTCTCCCATCGCACCAGGGGGGAGCGAGCGAGCAGCTGAAAGACATTGCTGTTGTCACTAGATGAGTTTGAACCTTGTATATTGCAACGACAGCACAGAACGTGTCCTCTGCTAGACACAGCGCTTTCCTTTGGCATGCCCACTTTTGGAAATGATGACTTTCACACCTGTGCCGTTTGGTTTGGAATTTTTATGTTCCTTGTATTAAGTAGACTTAAATAAATTTCCAAACTTTTCAGTTTTTACAGAATCTGCTAAATAGTGTTCTTCTTTTGGAGACTTAAGAAAATAAAATAAATCTCCTTATTGTCTCCCAAGGATTCCTCATAACTCCACGATAAAAAAACCTATTATAAAAAATTCCAGTATGGCACATTTCTAAACACACTTTCTGTATCTGATTGTCTGGATTGTGTGTGGGCCTACATTCTTTTGGCAAATACAGGGTCAATAGCACGATAAATATACACAAGCTGATAATTTCCATTGAATGAGCAGAGTGCAGCTGCTTCTTTTTTGTATTAGCATATTTTACAGTAGTTTTGAAAAGAAAGTAGCTGGAAGCATTTGCTAATTTCAAAATCAGTTCAAAAAATCCCAGATTTCGGAAGAATTGGGAAGGTACTTCCGCATAGAATTGCAAAAGAGAAAAGCAAAATATCTTTTAGAGTATCAAATACTAGGTTTTCTCTGGTTTAGTTTTTAAATAATGCTTGGCTATGAAAATAATTTGCACCTCATGTTCTTGTTACTTTCTCCCCCAAACAAAGAAAATCTGTTATTATTCTTTTCCTCTAGAATTTGAGCGGAGCACGGTAGTTGAGAACACTGAGTGTGCTGTTCCAGCAGTTTGGCCTTGCAATCCTCAGGACTTCCAAAGTGCAATATTTTCAATATGGGCACACTTATTGCCGTGAATATGTTATGCAGTGGTCAATTTGTTTTATAAATACGTACCATCTACCTCAGTCCTGTGGTTATGAACATTAGGTGCAGATTTAGCACGTGCCTGGCCCTTGTGGCCTCTTTTCTTCTCACTTTCTGGTCCATCTTCCAGGGAGACAGAAAATAATTCCAGCTGGGGAAGCCTGAAATATGTACTAAGCCCCACTTATTTTGCAGTACTGCGTAGAAACCTCTCTGCATTCATGCTAGGCAAAAGTGTGGTCCTTCCAGCAAGTGCACTGTATCTACTCTGCTTTCTACAGTCTACTGAATTCTTCAGTCTACAGTAGGCAAGTTATTTCAGGCTGAAAACATTACTGCCAATTTCTTGACTTTTGTGCACGTTAAAAAAAATAATGTAGGTTACCGTATTACTCCAAACCCTCTATCTTGTCTCTCCAATCCCACCGGACTACTCTACTGGGACTAGTCAAAATAAAGTTGACATAAGCAAACTACAAAAAAGCTTTTCTGTACCACCATACTACAGATTTGTCAGTAAAGCCATTTTTTTTAAAGATTTTTTTTTTTCCCCAATTCTCCATAAACTGTGCCTGACCTTTACATGGCAACACAGCAAGTTTCTTGAGAAGCGCTCTTGTTCCATAAGCAGCAAAGCACCATGTAAGCCAGCATTTGTTATACTAATTCTTTTATTGAGATGAAAGTGAATACCTGTGTAAAACCCACACAAAGCTTTGGGCAGCCTTAACTTACTCTACATGCTAATCCTTTTCCTACCTAAGCCACAAATGACCAACATAATTAAATTGAGCTTTCTTTTTTCACGGTGTGTTGACTGACATTTTAAAATATTACTTACTCATTTAAACAGTCTTACTCTAAAACCTTATTTAACTGTCATGCCTATTTGCATAGCATTATTTTAATATATGATGCTCAGACTAAATTTATGATACTATATTTCTATGAAATTAAAGAGCCCACTGTTTTTATTTCGACCAAAGACATCCATCTAAATATTAAATTTGTAATTTTCCAGATGACACTTAGGTTGGTGTTTTATGAACATTTCATGACCTAATGCTTTCTGGGAGAAATATACCAGATTGATTTAATTATAAGAAAACATCAGTCACTGCAAAAGTATCACCTCTGCCTAGCACAAAAGCACGTCTGGAAAGATGGGAGTGTAGGAGTCTTATGTAGACCACCTACAAGCCTGCCAGCAACTTTCTTCAATTAGCTCAAAAATTTTAGTCATTAGTTTCACACTGGTTTGTAACTTTTTTTTTGCTTGTAAGCTTTTAAAAATATTTATTTCATATACATACAATGCTGCAATTTGTTTCAGTACCCACAATTCAGATAATTAGGGTATTCCTCTTTCCAGAAAAAAAAAACAACAAACCACCCCACAAAAAAACTGATTATAGCAGTCACATTTACAGTTCCTTTTTTGAGCCATAGCAGTGTTAACATTCACATTGTTAACTCTATAATGAGAAGGAAAACATGTATCTACAAATGGAAAACCTGGTTCTGTAAACTGGTATACAAGCTGTACACATAAAGCACACATTTTCAGCGTAACTGACTCTGTGACATGCTCCTGGTATAGAAGACAGTAATATTTGACTCGGTATCTATTTGTCATAATACAAATTCAACCAGAGTAAGAATCTGGATTAAAGTGTGGTCTCTTGGTCTCCATACTCTGCCACAGGTGCTATGGTGAGGCCATTTCTACTGCAGGGACTCATGACTTATTACTGTCTGGTAATCTTCATGTTGTGCCCATGGTAGTACTGGTTGAGTTTTCAGTATATCTTCTATTACAAGCACCAAAGGTGTTTTGCACAGCTTCTTCTGTAGTTTTCAAGTGTTCCTTAAAGCTCAAATCATTATTTCAGACCTTTTCAGACGTGATGAGTTATATTTGGATCTGATTTAACTCCCTGCAGCTGAGATGAGTCTTAGTTTCTGGCACTGACAGAACATACGGATTTTATTCAGCGCTGGTGCGTACAGTCCTGTTGCTGTCCCTGCCCTCCATGCTCCAGAGGAGCCTTCTGAGTTCACGGGTTTTGTTAAACTGTCTCTGTCACAGAACTGCTCTTTCATCGTTTGCCGTATTAGGGATATTGCTTTCATCTATTGCTTTTCATCTTAAAACTAACAAAAGAATGGACATTTGCTGAATTTTGTTTCTCTGGCACCATGAAAAGCTTGTCATTAGGTAGCTTCTCAGTTAGTGTAGGCTGCGTGGTACATCACAGTTCTGCATGGAAAAGCTCCAGTGTCTTCCCAAGTGCCTTCCAGTGACTGACAAATAACGGGTCATAGATAGTTTAAGTGGTCTTCCTAATAGATGATAGTGTAGTAGTTTGAATTTGATATTTTCATATTTCCTAGGAAGAAAAAGATCTTTAATACAGTCATTTTCTTCAAGTTCTCTACTTCCTAACTCCATTTTAATAGTTATTTAAATAGGGTGTTTTCTTTTTAATGAATATAAACTTAGTAGAGATTTTCAGTAATATAAAATAAAAAGACAGTTTTCTTTTGATCTTTCTTTTTTAAATATATCATTGTGAAACTCCATTCCATGGTGCACTACGTCTCACCACTGCTCATTTCATATCACATATTTTTCCTGGAATTCTTTACTTGTATCTTGGCTCGGTGACAGAGGAAGAAAGGAGTACCTCTGACTGCATTGGAACAGGGCTGACTGAAAGAAAAAGGGACAAATAGCACCTCTGCAATTATCTAGCCCTTACCGCTGCTGAGTCAGCTTCTCCCCGCTGCTGGTTACCACTGCTGGGGTAATATTGCAAGCAGATTATGAAAAATCAATTTTTCCTTTGAAGCTAAACTGCAAAATAAACTCCACCCAGTGGAGTGCAATGTGATAAAGTGTGATCTCATTCACAGCCTGGGGAGATACTAAAAATGTGAGTGAATTCTTGAGATTCTTGGGTGACATAGTTATTTGTCTCTCCAAAATTACGTTTGCTGTGAGGATAAAAATATTTTGGATACATCTTAGCTAACACATGACAAACACCGTGTCTTACGATACTTCTATTGAATACCGTGCATTGGAAAGTTACCGTTGTACTGCATGCTCCTTGGTCAAACTAACAAATGTGGGGCAACCACTTATTGTTGGGTTCCTGCTAATGAATGTCTTAGTACAAAAATAGCTTAATTTCCCTGCATTTGGCTGACAAAAGTAGTACTTACAGGAAATTATACATATTCAATATATGTGCTTCTTTCTACATAAATAACAAAAAATATCTCGATTCTGACATCTAAATTACCACCACTGGGCACTGATGTTAATGCTGTTTTGAGAAGACCAGTGCAGAGAAAAAGACCTCTTGGAACTTTTTTTCCAGGGTTTCCACAGATTCAGGAAATCCTTCTGCATTAGTTATATTAAGTCAGCATACTTAATCGTAAGCCTATTTTTTTTTCTAGTGAACCAGTGATTTTTGAGAGTGAGGGAACAACTTAAGATACAGACATGTTATTCTGTTGTGTAGCCCAAGCCCAGCTGTGCCGGGATGCCAGAGAGAAATCGGGCGTATTCTGATCCTCCCCTTACCTGCTACACAGACAAATGTACTCTTGTGTACTCGTTTCTCTCATGACCTGATCAGATGGTGACAGGCCACCTGAATGTGCACTGATGAGAGTCTTAGTGCAGGACTATACTATGATAGTAAGTCCTGTCTCCCAGTAGCGTTTGCAGTTCATGCCCAATCCCATGCTAAAGTAGATACAAAACCTCTATCTGTCACATCCATTAGTTTGAACAGTTTCCAATAACAAAATCTGTCTCAGAAAGGAATATTTTTCCATCACAGCAAAGCAGAATCTATCACTAATTGGCCTGACCAAGGAGGCCAATATTTTTAGTATTTTTACTGTAGTTCCACAGGTGCCATCACAGAATCACAGAATCACAGAATTTCAGAGTTGGAAGGGACCTCTAGAGATCATCTAGTCCAACTCCTCATAAAGAATTTTGTCATCTGCTCTTCCTGATTGCTGTCCTATTGCTTGCAGTGACTTCGTGCTGGGCATCAGCATTAGATAAATATAGTGCTGAGCCAACCAAGAATCCAGAATTACTGGTGGAACTTTCCTAAGAACGATCACATGGGGTCTGCAGGTCTAATTCTGCCACTGCTCAGCCGGTATCTTCATTACTTTTAATGACATGAATATCAGAAGACAAAACAATAATGCCAACATTTCTAGCTTAAAAAGTCTCTTTTCTTGAAGATGTGATAGATTCTGCCAAATCCAAATCCAGCTGCACCCTGGGGACCTGTTTAAGATAGTGTGACACTTACTATAGGAGTAAGAAAGCTCAACACTGGTGACTGCAAAATTGTTTTATAACCATTTTACTCTTTCTTCTCCACTTCTTTCTTTGGCTCTGAGTCTTACTTCACACTGAACCCATTAAAGGACAACCTCACTCTTGTACATGCCCTACGTAGTGACACTGCCATTGGGGCTGGCCTCCAAAGTGCTAAGCTCCATCTGAAGGGAACAGTTGGGAGGATTCAGAAGACTTGATACAGTTTTATTCAGGCTTTTGGCTACATCTTTCATTTCTTTTTCCAATATCCCTTACGAGAAATTTCACTACATTGGACATCAGTTGTTTAATTTATGTATATACAGTAAATGAAGACAAACACATACTGGATTTATGAAGAAAATTATTCCATCAGTTCCAAAAGACAGGAACAGCAATTCTTTGATGGAAAATAAACTTTGCAAAGGAAACAGTTTTGCCTCTGTGTTGAAAAAATAGCATACAGTTTTTTCTTTCATTTTAATGGGATAAGAAAGTGTATTTTAACTTCTAATTCTATTAGAAACTCTGAGATTTATGCAAGATTTATCATATTTATTGTAGTACGTGTTTTCAGCAAGATTACATGTTATAAAGTGTCTTAAAAGCTGGAAAAAAATTTACCAATTATTGGAAAGGGGGAAAATTACTTCATTGTTATGTAACACTTGAAGTCATGCTGTGAAATAAAACCGCCCTTTAATGTGGAGCCTAAAGGGGGTTTCTCCAGCCCGGGTGACAGCAGTCATAAACTAAAAGGAAAAGTTACCAAATTTACTTTCAGATTAGACTTTTGCGTGAGACTCTGAATCAAATGCCTAATGAACCCTTTTTGCCAGAGAAGATAGATGTGTGCCTAGTAATATAGATGGTGTTCAGAGTATCCTGTCCTCGCAGTTGCTGTGATATCACAGAAGCACAGACTCACAGATGGGTTGAGGTTGGAAGGGACCTCTGGAGGTCATCTGGTCCAACCCTGCTGCTCAAGCAGGGCCACCTGGAGCTAGTTTCCCAGGACCATGTCCTTTTGAATATCTGCAAGGATGGAGACTCCACAGCCTCTCTGGGTGGCCTGTATCAGTGGTCATCACCCTCAGAGTAAAAATGTTTCTTCTTATGTTCAGGCAACATCTCCTGTGTTTCAGTTGGTGCCCAGTGCCTTTGGTCCTGTCACAGGACACCACTGAAAAGAGCCTGGCTCTGTCCTTTTTATATCCTTCCTTCGGGTATTTATAGACAGTGGTGAGATCCCCCCAAATGTGTATTTCAGTTTATCACTAAAAGCTTGGGACTAGCAAAAAGTACTGTGCTCAGAGTAACACTTCTTTTGTCTAAAATATTCATTGCATTTGAATTACCTTTGTGTAACAGTGCACATTCTCTGAATTGTACTGAAGGATCCTTCGATAAATAGATCCTGTATTTCGTAATGCCTATTTCTTCTGAAATCCCGAGAAACTTGGAGCGCTTACCATTGGGTGGCATGGGATCATGCGTACGTGTAGATCAGATGGTGGACTTTATGTCTTTCATTCTTTTATAGGTCTTGTGCTATTCCTGTTCATGTTTTTTATATCTTTTTGTTTAGATGTATCTACCTTTTGGGGAAAAAGAAAAGGGAGTGCCAACAGCTGTGATAAGTAACCCTTATTCAACTTTAGTCTGGGCTGTTCTTGGGGGCAGAAATGTAACAGGAGGAGGACCACTCTTTCCTTCTGCTGGCATATGCACAGACAATATGACTGCAAAAGGGTGTTATGTTGGCCAGGGAAATGAAAAGTTTGCATATCTTTAGGTTACATCTTTTGGCATATTGATTATTGGCAGCTCTGCTGTCATTGTCTTAACGATACGTAAAGACGGCCTTCTCTCCATGCAGTAACTCCTCCCCTCGCAAAGAAAGGCCCTCTTTGAAGTTTCTTATCCTTTTATGTTGAAAGGAGATACAATGAATTTTCATCAGCATTTTAAACATTTAAGCCATATATACTCTGTTGACATCTTAAGCTGTACGTGTAGGTAAATCCTTCTTGGTCTCCCCATCCTGTATATATCTAGCTATCTTTTGGATCCCTTTTTCTACTCAGCAAGACCATAATGTGCTGTGGATGTCTTGCTGGAATTTCTAACAGTACAAACAAATCTTGGACTGTGACAGTGGGGTTTTTTTTAATATGGCAGCTGCCACTGAGATTCAGATATCCCAGTGCATAACTCTCCTAATTTGCTTTCTTTATTAAAGTACAGCCAAACTTCTGTCTTCCCAGTATTATTCCTTAGATAGCTGTGGGTACAGAGAGATCATGCTTGTGCTACATTATTTCAACATTTTTCATAATGATGAATATTAAACAGCTTTAAAGGGTCAGTAATTTTTTCCTAATTTTTAAGGTGCTGGAATACCTGATGCCCCCGCTGGCTCAGGAGGAAAAAATAACTATATTTACTTAAGGTGTTGTAGTAGCAGAAGTAGCAAATGCCAAACTATTTTCTTAAGTGTGTACCTTCATCTCTGTTAAGAAGCTGATGTAATTTCTAAATTACAACTGTTAATTATAATATTTTGATATTAATTACTGATAATTAAGGTGATTAATTAAAAACAGATTAAAGTAACTGTTCACCTCTAAATGAACTATAAACAGGTCTCTATTCTATCTCATCGTGAAAGAAGCCCCTCCAAATCTCTACATTTTTGCCTCATGTCTGTGATTGGGGTTTTTTTTCTATTTTTGGACTGAATTAGATAATAAAAAAGGTTTAGGGTACTTAAATATGATAAAAGCAAAACCTCAGAGTTCTGTAACTAAAAAATGTGCTAACTTTAAGTTATATTGATTAGACTCGTTTGGATAGGGTTGTGATCTTAATGTATTAAGGTCCAACTGTTCCTCAGAGCTTCATTATTATAAACCATCTTTAATGTGATGCAATGACAACCATGGTATTTATACTGATTTAACTTTCTTGGTAGAGGTATGCAGTGTTGTAATGAAGGTTTTCCCCCTCTTCTCAGGGAAATTTTCCTAATGTATGAATAGGTCCTTAGGGACATGTGGTATTGACCAGTTAGTAAATAACAGATGAATTGTTAGTATTAATTTAAGTTTTTCTGCTGTAAGCACCTGGACAAAACAAGACATCCTTGGTTCCCTGTAGTAATTGCCATATGTTTACAGCTTGCTCCTTATGTGATGAAAAGGCCATTTAAGTTCAGTGGTATAGCCTGAATATAGAAGAGTTTTATGTTTGTTTTGTGCTTTTTTTTTTGATAGATAGCAAATACTTCTGTGTTAAGAACTTCATTATATTAGGAGTGGGTTGGGTTTTCTGTTTTTAACTATACAGATATAAATTTAACATTGAACTCTGTAACTTTTCTAGACTTTATTTGGAGAATCTGTTCTTTGGCAAGAGGTTTGAATATGGGCTTATTATTATGTAAGACTTAATTGTTTAACTGGCTTTGTTAAAAACAGAAATAAAATTGGGGGGGCTCTGTAATTGGTATGAAACATATTTTGGAACTGACTTGAAGAGAAATATTCTAGGAGTCTAATGATGTAAAAGTCTCAATTTAACTGAAATAGCATGCTTTTGTGAAGACAATGCACATAGACTTTTCAGAGTAGGGAAAATACTTTGGGAAGGAGGAGATTTTAAACTTTTTTTTAGGCAAAGCAATATACTTCCTAGAGTGGGTACATTCACCTCACAACTCTATCAATTAGAACAGTTACAAAGGAGAACAATCTGTCCTGGTATAAGCAAATTTTTTAACTAACTGTACAACTGCAGCTATCATAGGATTGCTGTATTGTTTGAATGATATTAACATGGCACAGCTAAAATGGCACAAATTTTGGACATAGACACACAGCATGAATTCATGAAGCTTTTCAAGCAAGGAGTGGTTGAATATATTGGATTAGATAAAATATCTGACAGCATTAGAATTTAAAAAAGAAATCTCTCGACGGAAAGATTTTCATTAAAATAAAATTTCAGGCTATGTCTCCTAAGGCAACCAGAGAAGAAACAGTACTGAGAGACTGAGATCTCTTTTTTACACCAAAAACTATTCAGCCAGAAACACTGAATAGCTGAGTCTAAGCCCTATGTTGTTTGTATACACTGGCATTGAAACTTACTGTTTTGGGAGGAAGATAAAGACGACACCAACCGCAACTATAAAGACGTTTCCTAGCCCATCTTGAAATTTGTGGCACTGATGGTAAGTTTAAGGATTTTAGACCTTACAACGATAGGCTTGCTTAAGCTTTAACCGGTACCTTATCTTCAGACTGTGCCTTGCTATTTTCACCAGTACTTAAAAGTATAGATGCCTGAACTGTGGCTCCTAAACTATGATATCTGTACCACTAACCTGATAACAAGCATTAACTATGCTTGTTGCTGCGTCTACTCATGGTGATACTTGAGCAAACTAAGTTTGGGTACCCTTGCCAAGGGCAGTCTGTGTTTCTGGTTAAGATAGGTTTGCACACTGTCATAAAAGATGAGCTAAGAGAGTAACAGTGGTATTTCCACTTAGACTTGATCTGCATGTTCTCATCAGCTGTTTAGGATCTGATGGTGGAAGCATTTTTGCAATTGTTTTGAATTTGTCTATACATCCCCAAGTTCCATATTTTATTTTTTATTGGGTTTTTTATTTATTTTGAATTCAGNCAGGGTTCTTTCTTACTTTCTCATGGGATACTTTCTCTAAGTTATTTTCTTCTTATCATCAAGGTCAATATGTTCTTGCAGAGCTTCATTATCAGCATGGCTCAGCATGCCTCACTGAGGCCTACCTTGGCTAACTTGTGTCAGCCGAGCCTCACACAGGTTTTCCAGGGAGCTATGACCAAGATCATGCAGTCATTCCCCAACATTCATTAGAATCAGTATGTTCTGCACGTCCGTATATCCATAAGCACCACTCGGGCTGTCAAAAAAGTCAGCTCATCTTGGCAGAAGTTACCTGTTTCAGAGTAAGGCACTACATTTTAGCTGATGCCTCAGGTTCCTGTAAAGAGCACCAAGAGATGGCTTTGCTAGCTTTCTTCTGTCTAGCTCTGCAGGTAGCCTGCCAGCTGAAACCACTGCTCTCTCATCCCTACCCAGGAGGGCTGCTGAGAGTTATGTCCATAATTTTGAATAGGAAAAATATACTAACCAAGGGTAGTGTTATTTGGCTATTACCAATATAGATGTCATAGAGCATGACCTACTGGGCATGTTCTCAGAATATCAAAAAGTATTTCCCTGAAGTATGTTGGTCCTCTCTGGGGTTATGGTTTTGGCTATCTGCTCACACACTACTACCTGTGTGGCTAAGAGGATGTACAATTCTTCACTGTCCTCATCTGGACAGCATGTTCATTATAGGTGTTAATATTCTCTCTGTATATTATGGGTTGCTTGGTTTTAAAAATTTAGTTTCAGATGGAAGAAATTAATTCCCCCAAAGTTAGATTTTTCACTTCAGTCAGGTCTATTTGCTTGCTTTCTTTTGAACTAACAAACTTGGGCAAATAGGCAAGAGTGTCTTTAACCCAAGCTTTGCCTGGTGTTTTATATGGTGCTTGAGAGGGGGAGAATAAGTTTGTTTGAATATTCAGTCTCTGCTGGATCTGTAAATATATCTACTTTAGCTCAGATCCAAAACTTCCAAGCTTCTTCTAAATGTGGTTAGGAATAATTTCATACAATTCTGTAAAAAACAATCACCAAACTGAAAGACTGTCTGGTTACCTGAAGGCATCTTGAACCTCATGGAGCTTTCTGTCGACATGAAGTCACCAGATTAAGCCTCTGCCTGAAGTGCGACAGTACTTTTGGTGAGAAGTAAAATGGGTTTAAAATAGTGCAGTCAGGTGCCATCAGAAGGAATAGTTTATGCATCTCCTGCCCTATAGGATATAAATCAGTTCAGTCAATTGTAAGATCACAAGTTGAGGGTTGTTTTTGTTCTGGACTAGTAGGAAAGGATATTTAAATGCTCTGTGGTTTTGTACAATATTAGTAATACTTAAAAGGAAAAACAAACAAAAGCCAAAATACCAACTCGTGTAAGCAAATGAGGTTCCATTGTGCAATAATTATATTTTATCTTCTAGAATTCCATGTTTTTACTTTTATTTTAAGCAACATATTTATTATGTGGTGTCATACATGGGTTTTTTTTGGTATAAGACAATGTCAGAAAATCCCATCAGTTCTTGATGGTGATGTACAGAGCTATTTATTGAGGATGGATTGTAAAAATAAACTAATGTTGCCTCGCTCTCAGGCTTTTGGAACAGTGCCAAGAGACATTTTTTTCGTTTTCCTCTTAATTTGCCTGCGGGTCTTGACCTTACGATAATAATTCCTTAACGTACATTCATAATTATTCAGTTGATGTTATCGTACGTTAGACCTGGTTTCGCCCTATCCCTGTGGCTAACCCAATTAAGAGGAATGCAGGATGAGGCAGGTTCTAAGCTGTGATCAGAAATGGGAGTCAGCAGGTCGCCTCTTTTGTTCTGCTGTCTCCGTCTGCCTCAGTGCTGCATCTTTGCTAATGTAAAAAGCTGTTTCCTGAAATTCAGTCCCAGTGGTGAAGGCTAAGATTGCTGACTTTGGCATTTTGGAAGAAAACAGTAATTTAAAGAAGAAATTAGACTTCATAGGCTTTATTTACTTCAACTAGTATGAAATAGATAGATTAAGGTTCTTTTAACCTCTAAGCTTCTTTTAACTCTACAAATTGTGTAATTTTATTGCAAATATTCGTACTCTGCTGGAAAATTTTTCCTTCGTTTTGATGCTTAAGTTTCTCTTCTGCTTTTACTTCTTTCTAGCGTACCTCAATTTGTAAATTCCATTAAAGAGAATCAACATTTTGTAGCTTTCTTATTTAAAATGTAACTGATATACTTGAATCTTAAGTTTGTGCAGTGAGCAGAATCTTCCTATAGACTTCAGGGAGGCCACATAGTTAGCTACAATCCATTTTCCCTGTATTCTCTGATAAAATGAATTAGGGGGCCTGAGTGTTTGTGTCTATCTTAGGTGAGAAGGGGAGGGAGGAGGTGGGAGAGTAAAAAATAAATAGTTTGCTTTTTGCCAGTAGAGATACTCATTTTGTGCTGGCTGACTATGTTTCTGCATGAACAGTAACACGTCACAAGAAAATGAAGGTAAAATTTGGTATGGGTCCTGTTATATTCTGATAAAATCATGACTGTTCTTTCCTAATGCTAAATTTGTTGAATGCCAGCTCGTCCATAACTATAATAAAACCAGCTAATGCATAAATGAATTCTGGCAATTTTAAATAAAATTTTAAAACCTGATATGACAGGGAAGAATGCTAAGAGGTAACCAAGTGTGTAAACACTAAATGAAGGATTATCCTTATTTGCGAAAAATCCATTCCAGCGAGAAATTGAATTGGGGGTTTCTCTCAAAAAAGAAGGGCTACTGTAGCTACTGAGCCAAATCATTGCCTGATTTTATTCCCTTTACAGTAATAAGGTTATGTGAGACCCATAAACAATATACAAATGAGAATAAATGTAACTGAGTACTCTCTGCTCCCTCCTCTTTAAAAATTCTCCTCCAAATAGTAAAGAACTGATTATGCCAAAGTTTTAAAACCGGATGTGATCAAGCATATTAGGAGTGATGCACTTCATTTGTTAGAGCATATTGCATGAACAGCCTCACCTCTTGTCTGGTATTTTTACTTTGCAGCAAGGATTTTCTGTACAATGAGCATATGAATGGTATATGCATAAAACGACTAACACGTATAAAACAGTAGATCTTGTATTTATTACTCTTTCAACTGAAGAAAGAAGATTTTACCTGATCAGTGAAAACAGCTGGTCCAGAACCTGGACTTCGTCAGTATTTTAAGTGACACAGAGGTTAATGATAAAGAAAAGATCACAAATCTCCATGCTACTGACTTTTAATGGGTCTCAGCAATGCATAGCGAGCAATTTCAGAAACTAGACCTAAAGAATATTAGACTGCAACAATCTTGGCTCTAGTTTACTGTAAAAAAATGCGTCCCACTTGGAAAACCAATTTGTATTAGACTTACCTGTCTGTATGTACTTTAATTATATATAAATGTTCTCCAATTATACAGTGTGCATAAATCCAAAAGCTGCTGGGGAAAGCTAAGGCAGTAGATTAACTTCTGGGACAGGCTCTTGTTAATAAGTAGACTCTAAGCTTCCTGTACTGTCAGGGATTTAAACTGTCTCAGTGTACAAAGTGCTCCCCCAAATGCTGTGTCTTATGCAAAAAAGACAAGTGTTGTAGCAACTGGTAAAGGAGACAAAAAAAAAAAAAGGAGAAAGAGAAGGAGAAAAACATATGGATCTGCTCCTTTTCAAATGCAGATTGTTGAGGCTGGAAGCCTACCACTTAGTCACTGTGTTCTCCGTTTGACCATATGGCTGCAAAACCTAGTGGAATGATATAAGAACCCTAGTTCTCCTCCTGAAAACAAAATATCGTAGAATAAAGTGGAAAAGGGAGAGGATTTATTTTATTCATTCTTGCTGTTATGCAATTTTTAATGTTTTATTTTCAATGGTTTTGATATTTTATGGAATCTATATCTATCTATCTATCTATCTGTCTATCTATCAGTATTTAACTTGATTACTGTCTTTGTCCTTGGAATATACGGGATGAAATCTCTAAGTATGCCCCCTAAATTTAAGATGAAATTACAGGGATTTTTCTGCCTAGTTCCAGTACTCTTATATCTATACTCCAGCTAAAACTCAGCAGAATGCAACGCACCTATTGACAAGGTATCTCATATTTGTCCAAAAAATGGAAGCACACAGATAAGAAGTTATTTTGTGGTCCATTACAACCTTATGTCAACCTCAGCTATCCTGATAAAATTTTGATGAATTTACTGGTAATCAGTCTTCATATGAAACAAAAAAAGAATTTGACCCTCTGTAGCAATTCCTTGGCTGTCCTCCTGCTCTTACTTTGCAAACAAGACTCAAGAGAGGAGGGATAATGCGGACACAGATGAGGGCTTTTTTTTTTTTGGGGGGGGGGGGTTTTGTGTGCATGTGAAATCCATTTCAAATGGGGATCATGAGGGAGGAGGTCTCTCAGTCTGCCACCACCAGCACCATGTCTACATTGGAATAAAATTTCAGCTTGGGAGTATTTGGAGAGAATCATGTCAGGATCGTCTCTTTTGGACAAATATCGATAAGCATATTGGATTTAAAAGAGCGCTTTACTTGGCTTCAATGATGGTATTTTACAGTCTAGTTTTAGTACAGTGTAAAATAATGTAAACAACAAGATCCACGCAGTGTGACTTGTGTCTGCAGGAAATCCTGCTGGCTAAGGCTCTCCTCAGGCACCGATCTCATTGCGCAATGCTGGGGAACACTGATATGGAGAGACTTACAATCTGTTTACAGGGATGTTGTGTAATACACAAGAACATTGTTCTCTCTTTATTTTATCAGATTATTTTATGTCTATTCATGGTTTGAAAATCACAGTGTTACTGTACACAGGCTTTTTTATGTATACATAAATATACAGTATTCCTTCATACTTAATTAACTATGTACTGTAAAAATATTAGAGTAATACATTTGTTCTAGCCTTTAGTAACTGAGTAAAGTTATAGAGAGAGTTTGAAAGCTCATGAAAGACAGAGGGCCTTATTGACCGTCACTTATACCTATTCTATGTTACAGTAAAACTTTTAGATCTGTAATAATTGACTTGAGTGAAGTTATACCTCATCCTCACCCATAAAAGTGAAAGGAAAATTAATCCTCCATGAAAAATTAATCTTCAACTTTCTTACACTCCTCTTCATCACCTTTGGGAGTTATTTTGGGTGAAGAAACCTTTTCCTGCCTTCATATTGTGGGAGAAACTTTTCACCATGATTTTGTATCTTTGTAATAGGATTTAGAAAATAATAGTATTTGCCCCAGCAGTTACTCAGCACCGTAACAAAGCCACAAACTACAGACTACTACTTCTGTGACTGCTGTAGCAGAAAATCTTATGCGGAACAGTTAAAGAGCAGACCCCATTGGTTAAATTGACCTGTTTGCTGCACAACTGTTTTCAGTTCAGGTGCCAGTAAAAATGATGGAGTTGAAAATTTCTCTTGTGAGTAAAGTAAATCTGGCATTAACTATGCCAAGGGATTTACAAAAATGGTAATTTAACTTCCTATATTTAGCTTCCTATTGCCACCTGTCTGCACTTGGATTTGGGAATTCATTTTAATTTTCTAGCTGTTGTTTGCCAGTGAGATGGTCCTCATGGATTATACAGCAGAGCAGAACTTCGTCCCACGTTGGTGGTTGTAGCTGAACTTCCTAACCCTTGTGAAGCATGCCAGCATTGTCTTCAACCTTGGTGATGAAGGGTCAGCTGTAAAACACTTCCTGAAGATGCTGTAAGTCCCACTGTAAAGTATATCTGTTAAGGGTACTGTAATTGTCATCTATCTTCTTCCCCCCACTAGGACCAAGCCTATCACTCTCAGAACATACGGTTTCCCTCAACAGATAACGTACCATAATGCCAAAGTTACTTCAGTTCCTTCTGTATTACCAGTTCTGCTCTTCCACCCATCAGGAACTTGTATTTCCTCTGTTCGTGATTTAGGGATTTAAGGAGATAGTCTGTTTATTTACCTAAGATGACTCTTTTTTTTTTTTCCTGTGAGATAGCAGTGAAATTCTTTATAAGTAATTTACCTAGTCTTTACATTTGCACAGAATTTCTTTTTTTTTCTAAAGGAAAAGTTTTATACTCTGGGTGTCTGTATGTGACTATAATAAGTGCACATGGGGAGAGAAAGAGTTAGAAATTCAAATATTGAAATCCATTGTGGGATAAGGGAGAGAAATCCTAACCAGACTCCATATACATCTTCACTGCAGACAGCAGTGTAGTGTAGGTATACCAGAGTGGGCTTTAAACTCGCTAAGTTGGACCTCAGAAGTAGAAAGTCAGGAACTCAGTAATGGCCAGCTGACCCCACTTCTTTGTTATGTTTCTAGCCTCTGTTGAGCTCCAACTTGTTCTGTCTAAACTTCTACCAGTACCTAACGTAGCCCTTTTAAAGGTCTGGCATTCTTACGTCTACAGGCCTACTCATAGGAATAAAACCTATTTTTTATGAAAAACAGAGTAGAATCTTCAGCATCCCATTACGCAGGATGAGCAGGCAGTTCTTTCCTGTTTAAAGTCTCAATTAAAAGTTAATCAATTAATTAAATGCACTTTATTGAATTTAGTTACATTATCTCTGAGAGATGGAGACCAAGGAGACTTACAGACTTATAGGCAGTAGAGTTATAGGATATAGCTCAGTCCTTAAGCTTAGACTATTCACCCATCTCCTTCAGCAGAAAAGCAAGGAACTTTGTTCCTCAGTAGTAAAACCAGTTTTCCTCCCCTGTTAGGCACTGAGGAATTTACCTCAGAACTGGAGTTTCTGTATTTGATGTCTTTATCTAGCGGCAAGGTGTATAAGCAAAGAGACAAAAGACAATTTGGAATCACAGGAAGTAAAGGGATAGCTGTTGACAGGTGTAAATAAAAGTGAAATTCCCTCTCTTCTCTCCTTCCCTCATTCCCTTCTCTCCCCACTGGGAGGTCTCATTTGTTTGTTCCTAATCTGTACTCTGTCAGCTGTTTGTATAGAATCTTAGAATAGTTTGGGTTGGAAGGGACCTTTAAAGGTCATCTAGTCCAACCATCTTATTTGCATCTTATTTACAGGCAAAGTGAACCATCTCCCTTTACTTGCACTGATTTTCATTTTGCTCTACTGTCAGAATATAGACTGGCCAACCTTGTATGTTCACATAGGAATATATGATTTACACACATGTTGTAATACCGGTCCCTGACAATGATGGGTATGTGATAACTATTAAAGAAGTTAACATTTTTCAGAAAATATCCAAAATATTTCTACTTAATCAGAAACAAACAGGCAGTCAAGTCAGTAGCCTGTTTTCAGAGCCCAGGCTTCTGTCAATAAGTAGTTCTTGCACAGCCAGATTTTTAAAAACAAGGCTATCTAGTCAGAAAAATTTAACTATAACTCATTATACAAAAGCGTGCACAGGAGAGCAACAAAAGAGATTTGTTTTCTGGGTTGTGCTAAAAATTTCTCTCTCCTACTTTTATTTTGTCTCAGGTTTTAATGTGTAGTTGTAATCAGGGAGGAAAAGAGAACTTCAGTGCATTGAGTACTGAAGAAAAGGAATGGAAACAAACACATCTCAAGTGAGCTTATTGCTTTTTAATTAGTGCCTGTGGGAAGATACTTTACAATATTGGTGCCATTTATACTAGTACTATCTTGAAACAGTGATGCGCAAAATTTCTCCCACATTTCCCACCATCTTGTGTAGCCCCAGAGCAGACGTACATAAATAAGTAATGGAAAAGCTAGAAAACAGATTCAATCATGCCTGTTTTGCTGATGCCCGATTAAGGGGAAAAAAAGGGGGCGAGAGTACAGAGGAAAATGAAGAGTATATACCTCATAAATTCACTGTAACAGCTGTTGTATGAAACGCTGGGATCTGTTATTCCACATAGCACAGGACGAAAGCAAAACTTGCAAGAGTATATTTCTCTGTGTAATGAGGTAGGCAGCCATGTGGTTAAATCATTTGCTTTCCCTGGGACACTGCTGGGTTCCTTGCCATTGCATTTAACTGCTCTCAGGTACCAGAGTGTCATTCTCACCTTCTTTATGATAATTTTTCCCCTTGTACTCCCCAGTAAATGGGAAGTTTTACAGTGGAGCAGCTGTTGGCAAAACCATTGGCCTAAAATAAAGCAGTCAGTATCTTACAAACAGTTGGTCAAAGTCACTTCAAACTTCTGGGTACAAGAAAACAGAAGCGGCAGCAGGAAGACAACTGTTTGCTCAGGAACTGTTTTGGAAAATCTTATTGGGCTTGTGAATGACTACTGCCAATTTAGTTTTCCTGTTCACCCAGCTAGATTTCCAAAGATAATCTTTAGTATTCTATTGAAAGGAGAGTAGAGCACTAAGAAAATAGGATATTCTCTCTGAATTAAGACTTATGCAAATAAAAATATAATTAAAATAATTGCTAAAAGCTTTAAGATTTTGTATAGAAGTAAAAATTAAGCTTTTTTTAAAAAAACAGAATCAAGTCACTAGTAAAAAACTTAGTTTCATATTTTATATTAAATCCGAGGATACAGGTGACTTCAGACAAAAAATCATCAGTATAACACTGATTTTACTTCAAAAATAAGTCAACTTACTAGTTACAAAAATATTTTGCAGTCTCTTTGGTTGAAATAAGGCAACTTGAAAAGTGTGGAAAAATCTGCCTTGTGGGGTATCACAGGCCTGTAACGGCAGCATGTCAGGTTGAGTGCATAGTCTTGATTTAAGTCTGTTAGTTTAAACTGCGGTGTCACATTTGTTTTCTGAACTTTTTTAAGATTCTAACAATGTTTCTTTTATTCCTAACCATGGCAATTAAATTTAGTTCTTGAAAACCAGGAATCCAAAAGAATGTGTGCTATGTTGTCATTGCTGTGACACAGCACTGACTCTGTTTTTTCCACGAAGATTTTCAAATAAAGACACTACACAGAACCAGTGGTTCTCCTGACAAGTGTGTTTGCTCCATGTCTTCAGCTCTATTTAATGTAGAGTGCAGAATGTAAGAAATGGAATGATCCCCTCAGAGTGTTTATAATTAAATATTATTTACCCAAAGGGCCATACTCTGATCATTTGTGTAAATATGTACTTAGAGAGGTTTGTTCATATAATAAAAATCTCTGTGCACCAAATCTGGCAAATTTTATCTGTCCTTTCTAATGGAAATCTTTTCTGTTGATGCCTGAATAAGTTTTGACTAACCATCACAGTATTTGGCCTTTTTATTTGTTTTAAACTCCTTAAGTGCAGATTGTATATTTTATAAAATGCACCGTTTGGATTTTTTTCAAGGTACATATTTTAGCGATTGGATTATTGTAAACTAGGGATAGTAAAGGAGCCTAAGGAAGCTTTTAGACCTCCAAGTCAAGAGTGAGGCATATTCATCAAGTACTTCAGAGAAATGGCCTTAGATTTTGAAGTATTTCTACACCATACCTTTGATAAATATGTAATGTTTTTTAATCCCTCTACCTGTTTATTCTCAATGAAATATTCCTTAAAAGTGGAATTTAAAAAATTGTTTATGACTTCAAAGAATCTTTAATTGCTGGTAAGTGTTTAGTTTTTTTCCCGTGCAGGCAGACAATTTAATAAAATCTTGGCATTTGGGCTGAGATGTCTAAGGCTCAGGAAAAAAGCGTGTTGGTTTATAATGGAAATTCTGATGGATCAATAACTATGGCATCATTAATAGCTACGGCATGGTATTGAAGGAGGCAATATGATAGTGTTCATGTTAGTTCTGTGTTGCCGGAGCTATTAATGAATGAAGTCCTTTTGCTGCTTTTCTGTGACTGTAAGCTCCTCAAACAGTGCTTCAATCTTTCAGGAAAACTGCTTGAGAAATATGTTTGAGTCCTCTAGAAAATATTTTGATTAATGTCATCAAGTCCTGAGGGTTTCTAAACCATGACAGAATTTGCCACACACCTCACAAAGATTACTTCCTGTGTTTATTAATATAGGTCTGTTTAACTTGGGGGAAAAATCTTCAGAAAATGCAGGCAATGTTGTGGAGTGGAATAGAATTTATTAGAGAAGGGGGATATTATGTTTTCCACTGGTGCATTTTTGCTTCTTTCTGAACACTTTGGAAAGTGCATGACAACATGTAGCTTCCTGTAAAACTGTGGGGTTTGAATTGAAATATTGCACTTGAAATATATTTTGTTCTCTGATCTTTTGCTGAATCCGAGGTAATGGCCTGATGGACCCCTATGCAAGCCCCTGGTGAGGTGCAGAATCCATGGATTTCAACCTTTCAGATTTCCATCTCAGGACACCTACCACAGCATTTCATCCCTTTAGTTTAAGATCTTGACACTCACTGTTGTGCGGTGAAATCTAACATATGAAATTGAGACCACACTCTGACTGATATCAAGTTGTTGAGTCTGTCTCTTCCTGTTCCCACTGGTGTCTTTGAAACAAACAAAAAACCCCTTTCCTAAATGATAACTCCAGTGGAAATGGTAGTAATGAAAGCGTCACACTCGGGGATCCAGATTCTTCTTCCTGTACAGGCTCTCTGCAGGAGCTCAAGGGAAAGCAAATTTAGCTCCAATGAAAAACTGAGCAGGGGAGAGACCTCTGGAGATTGTCTAGAGCAGGTTGCCTAGGGCCATGGTTGGTTGGGCTGTGAATGTCTCCAAAGATGGAGAGTCCAACCCCTCTCCAGGCAACCTGTTCCAATGTTCAACCATACTCACAGTTTAAAAAAAAAATAAAAAATCCTATGTTTAAATGGCATTTCCTGTGTTTCATGCCCATTGCCTCTTGTCCTTTCAATGAGAACCACGGCTAAGAATCTGGCTCCCTCGTTTTTGTTCCCTCTATCAGGTATTTGTGCACATTGATAAGATCCCCCTGAGCCTTCTCTTCTCCAAGCTGAACAGTCCCAGCTTTCCCAGCTTCTTCTTGTATGGTCAGAATCTCCAGTGCTGTAATCATCTTTGTCACCCCTTCACTGGACTCACTCCTCTATGTCTATGTCTATATCTCTCTTGTACTGGGGAGCCCAGAACTGGACGTAGTGCTCCAGATGCATCTCACCAGGGCTAAGCAGAGAGAAAGGATCACCTCCCTCAACCTGTTGGCAGCACTCTTCCTAATGCAGCCCAGGGTGTTGTTGGCTTTCTTTGCCGCAAGGGCACATTGCTTGTTTGTTGTCCACCAGGACCACCTTTTCTGCAAAGCTGCTTTTTAGCTGGTCACCCCCCCCCCCACACACACACACCTGCAGCGCAATGCAAGGTTTTTGAGAACTTCTAACATAAATACCTGGTGGAAGATCCATGAAACTGGAGAACTCACCTAAGAATTATCACGAAGATATATACAAAGTCTTCAAGGCATCTCACATCTCAGATCATATGAAATCTGAGCAAAAATCACTGCTGGTATTGCCTGAAAGGTGCAGAAATGCACTTAATCTAGAGTATATGCCCAATATCACTTTAAACTTTTTTCAAAATTGTTTTAGTTTTACATGTTTTAATTATCGTATTCAACAGATAATCAGGGTCACCAGAGAGCCTGAGCAGAGTAATTCCACCTCTGTATCACTGAGACTTTGAATCTTGTACAATACAGTGAAACAACGAGTGAGGATCTCTTAGTTAATTTCAAGTAATGTACCCCATAAAGAATCTTTTAAAACTCTATTTTTATATTGAACTAAAGCACCCATTAAAATACTTTTTCCTGTGATCCCTACTGGGTGTCGCATATTTTGGATAATTCACTGCTTAACATCTGGCATTGATTTTCAAAGATATGAATATTTTTTTATTCTGTCTCTGCAATCATCAACATTCAAGACCATGTTCAGTTTTCTGAGGCCTAGGACACAGCTGCTTCAGCAGGCAGCATGGCAAAGAAATATATTCCTTCTCAGCATAAGTTTCATAGAGCATTCTTCCAGTAAAGAAACAGAGGCAGAAAGAATCTCCCATATGAAAGGATTCATTGTGGAGGCATTCCCAACAGGAGAAGCCACTCCTACAGCTCTACTCCAGATCCACTGAACAGAATCTTATTTTATTATTTAGAATCAAATAACTATGAATGAAATAAATTATTGTTCATCTAAAGGTGCTGTCTTCATCTTTTCAGTATACAAGACCTTTTCTTAAGGCTAGTCTAAGAAGAATATAACTCAATTTAGACTTCATTATGGGAAATTTCTGATTATAAGATGATACTAGATAAGTATTCTCTTAGCAACTTCAGAAAGGTCGTAGAAAACCATCTTTGATTGCAAGCTTCATATTTTCCAGCCACTGCTCACAAACATCTCCCATATCTTGACTGCCAAGTTTCTAAGCAGAGGACTGGATGTTATTGTTGATATAAACAATTAACCAGCTGAAGAAACTGCTGAGTAACACAGAAGTCTTTTCTATTTGTCTGGGGCATGTGCACCTTGGGATCTAAAGAGGACTGTGAAATGAACCTTGCTCTCCCCAGAGGCTATTCAGTGTAAAGTCAGAATATGACTGCATATACCCTCAAAAATGTGCTGGACATTAAAAATGTTTTTGGGAGCCCTATGTTCTCTTTAGCCCAATGTGAAATTACGCATGCTGTCAGCATGGATCCTTCCAGTGCAACGTGTCGTTGCACGCACAGAGCTGTCCTTTGGCCAATGCTTTCCTTTGTGCATGCACATTCCCTTTCACTTGTGCACGTGTTGTCTGCTCATTTTCTACACAATTAGCTTTGAAAATGTTGAAGCGTGTGCCTGTGTAAATAGTTAGAGAGATGCATTTGCCGATTAGTAAGATTAGTAGGATCTGCAGCTCACCATGGGTGACAGTAATAAATAGAAGCCATGTTGTTTAGTGGTACTCCATCTCATTCACAGAGGGCTCTATGGTGACAGCCCTATTGGACTAAATGTGTTTTTTGGAAGTATCACGCTGTTTTATGGAGCTGCTTAGGACTGTACGATGTGTTGTGTTCATTTTCTTGGTTACTGTCTGGTTTAAAACCATTAGAATTTTTCCTTGCCTATTTGTGTAGTCAACTGAATCATGATTTCAGGATTTTATCAGTCTTCAGCTGCAGAAGCTACCAGCTTTGCTGTTTTTCTTCCACCCTGCTTCTGTCAGCCTCGAGCTCTGTCATTTAAGTTGTATGTGTATCTGCTAGCGGTGATGGATTTTAAGACAGTTATTTAGGCTACGGAAAAACAGTGGGATGTATAGTTAAGAGTGATAGTCATTAGGAAAATGCTATAGGGGCTGATGGCAGTTTTAAATACTGAATTTGATTAATGAGAAAAAATGAGCAACATTCACCACAGGTTTTCAGCAAATTTTTACTTTCTCTAAAGATAAAAGGAGGCCTTTTAAAACTGGAAAACATTCAAATAACTTTCATCAGTAAATATACCTAAACACAAGCTGCTTTGCTTTTGTGTGTGTCTGTGCATTTCCTAATTGCCTGTGCCACTTTTGCTATCGTTAGTAGGTGTTTGGATCTTTGCCTTTTCCTCCCCCTACTACTAGCATGCAATAAGGACGGTTTTCTTCACTATCATTACCCACAAAAACCAGTTTAACATTTGAGCATCCTGGAGGTGGGAAATTACAGGTGCAGTGCATCCAGCTTTGGAACTGCAGGTCCCTTTGAACACATGGGGTTGGTACTTGGCTTTTTACAGTGACTTTTCTCTGAACATACAGTCATGTTTGAAGTCTCTAATAGGTAGTCACTAATTAACTAATCTTTACCTAAGACACTGTTGTGGTTCTGCCTTTCATAACAACACTGAGGTCTCGTAGACATGAACATACCGTGCAGACCTTGACTTAACTTTTCAAGAATGCTTGAAATATGCAAACTCATGGTATGGTTTAGCTTGTCGTGAGCTAGCTGGTACACAGCAGACTATTTTCTAGTGCTAGCAATAATTCTGCATCTACTTAACACACACAGTCCTCTACCAATCCTAGTTGGTTGATCACCTCTTTCTCCATTAAAAAAACATGAGTGGTCTGTTGTACTCTGTTAGGTTCGTAAATACCTAAACCAATTTATTCTGATGACTTTTTTTAAGTAAAATCCTTTACATTCCTTGTTCCATGTGTTAGATTATTTTTATACTGGATTTTAAGAGAACGTTGGTGACATGCAGGTATTGTACAGTTTGCTATCCTTCCAGTAGACACTCAGAAGTTTCTTAGTAGTCACTGTATTTTGCTTAGTCAGCCCAAGGCAGTTTTATGTATCAATGTCCTAAGAATTACAAAAATCCTGTTGTTTATTGTGAAGGATTCTGTGTGCTTGTACTTGACAAGATTTTGGAAGCAAATGAACCTTACATTTTTCGGCTCCACTTTGACTAGCTAGGTAGGTAGAAAATAGTTACTGATTGATAGGTTTAAAGCTAGTAATAGGCAGATCAAAAGGAACGAAGGGGAAGTCTTTATATTGGCTTGGACAAAGTAGCTTTGATGAAAGATTTTGGGATTCGTGAAACCAGAGACATTCCTTCAGCCTTGCATCCTGACTTTTTTTCCCATTTGGCAGTTCCTTGTGTGCCAGTGATACGTGTTCCATGCAGGGTCTGTGCTCCCAAAAGTTTAGATTGGGTCTGAAATCCTAGTTTTAATTGAGCTAAGGACTCCTTTTGGAAAATGTGGGAGTGCTTTAAGCTGTCTGTATAGGCAGATGCTGTACAGGAGGTAGGGGATGAAACAGAATTATAGTGGAAGCTGGCACATGGCACCATTTCAGAATTAAACGCGACACAAATTTTTTAAACCAACTCTTCCAGTAAATTGCTTTCTATCTCTTTTTCTCATACTAATTCAAACAAGTCTAGAAACAAATCACAACATTTTCTCCTAAGCATGGAAGGAAGCAGAAGAAAGATAGCTATTTCTATATCTATTTTTCAATATTTGCAAAGTGTTCAGTACAACAGAAATGGAGACTGTGAAAGATGAATAGTTAGGTATCAGTCGATTTATCTTCCAACCAAAGCCTTCAGCAAAGAAGTTATGATTGATTTTTGACAGTAACATTCAGCTGTTGGCAAAGCAAAAAATAAATTTCCTTATATTTTCAATCTAAAGTGCGGTATAGAATATAAGGAGGGAAATTTCTGCTTGAAGTTAAGTATTTTCAACAGTACCAGAGAATACACCAGTGTTTGTTGGTAAATAAAAATGGTGAGATGGTTGTTTAGTGGTTTGTACTAACACAGAAGATTCTAAAGGAAACTCAGTAAAGTGGAGAATTAATTTCTCAGGAATATTTGCTAATTTCTAAAAAGTTCTTAAAAAGGACTTTTATATGTAACATCAGTAGCGTTATGAATGTGATTTTTTCCCCCCTATTTTAATAAAAATAGGATTTATTGAAAGTCTGGTATTATATTAGTTTATGCAACCAACCAGCCTAGCTTAATTGTTTTAGGTAAACAAAGTAAAGAATATAAATAAGGAACAGAAATAGTAAATTAAATTTGGGATACAATCTTTATAGATGGCCAGGATATCACAGTGCCCTTTCTAAATTAGGGAATAAATTTACAAAACTTAGTTTTTCACGGGAGTAGTTAAGCTGACCAAAAGCCCAAAGTAAGCAGGAGCCTGTGAAGCTGGACTAAGGGTCAGTCTGCTCACTGTATTTTAAATGTCTTGCTATTCAGCAGTAAGGGACTGTCTTTTATTAGAGGAGACACACCATCAAATCCTTTAGAAGCAGGATGTTCTAGTGGCACAGTCTTTTCCAAGCAACCTGAGAAAGTGCAGCCATGAGAGAAAGGAACAAGCACAAAGGCACACCAATGCTGTTAGGAAGTCCTTCAGTGGGGCAGTACCGTGGATTTAACTATATGAGTTTTCTTTGTGAGGTTAAGCTTCAGCTTTGATGATGTTTTAAGATTGTTTTTTTCTTTTGCATTTACAGTAACAGTAGACTGCTTTTAGCATAGTGGCTATAAATTTATATTTGGAAAGCCTCAGAGTAGAACTGCCTAAACAAATAGACATTTTAAATAATTCTTTTAGAGTTCTTTTGTTTCTATTGCAGAGATACTTGGATCCCCCCAAATATCCCATTATAATGTATTTAATGAAATAGTTCACCTAGTCTTTCATTTTTCCTGCACTGATTATTTATGTCAACATGCTGAACTATTACGTGATCATATTAAAATATGTTTTAAAACAACAGCAGTGCTTTTGCTTTTAAGAATGCATTAGGTCCACGTCTTATACTGTTCCTCACTCTGTTGCCATTGAGGCCTCCAGTTCCTTCATGGCTGCTTGTATGTCCTTCTAACGTATTCTGATTTTCTGTTAACCGTGCATCAAACAAAAGTTATTTCCTTTACCTAACATACATTTTGTGTGATTAAAATAGTCCGTTGTTTTGCTGCAGTGCCACACTGCATGTACCTGATGGAGCCCAAATGTTGGGGGGCTGTAAAGTGCAAATACGGTCAGTATAATCTGGTAAGACCAAAGCAGGATACTGCTCCAGTTCTTGAGAAAAGGCGTTTATCGATTGTTTTACTTACGTCTGGTTGGACTGTTCTGTAGTTTTACCACTTAACAAAAGAGAGAGATTTTGGGTGGAAGAACCAAACAGAAAAGACACAGTTTTTCACATTTGGATCCATTCAAAGGACCCAAATATAAAACACCATGCTATTTAGCTTCAACAAAAAACAACAAAAAAAATCAGATGTGTTCAGAGGATAGTTTCTCAAAGTCTTTCTTCTTTATAATAGCTTTTAATAATAGCATTATTAAAAGCAGCATACTGAAACATACTGATTAGGATTAAGTTCCTTTAGATTTACAGTGTTAGAGCCTAAACTAACATTTTGGTTTCTTTGCCTTGTGATTGAATTAGGCCTAGCAATTCAGATAATTTTTCTTTTCTGTGTATGAAATTTACAAGTGAAAGAACGTAGCCTGGGAAAAAATAATTGTTACACCTCAGCACTGAACCAAATCTGTGCTGTGTCAGCTTCCAGTGTGATGAGATAAAGGTTTTTTTCACCTTCTACCTTAATGTTTTTTAAACCCCCTGTGTTATAGTGGATGCAGGCTCTTCTTTCAGTGATTGCATCTTAGTACTTTCCAGAGGCAGCCTGAAAGGACCAACCCATCTCTGTAACCAAGGAGAACCTCCCAGAATTGATAGGGTTTTGCAATATAATGTAAAGTAAACTGCAACAGGGATTTTTTTTAATGAGGCGACTGAGAGGATGGAGGTGGTAGTTAGGCTATGTGACACTGTCAGAATGTTGCTAAGCTTTAGAGTGGAATAATTGCAATTGGCAACATCCTCATTAATCACAGCTAATGTTAATGATAGCTCCCTGTAGTGACTCATGAAGAGGTGATGGCCTTAATGAAAGCTGCCTTAGAGGCTAACAGATGGTGGTTGAATTTCCCTATTTTAAATATACAATTGTTCAGTTCTTTTAAATAAGTTTCCTGCTGAATAATAATATGGGAAACTTGGTATTCAGCCCTACTCTTTACTGAGCTTGTTTTTTTGAATTATCGAGTACATAATAGACAAGAGCAAAAGGAAAACATTACAGCGTGCATGGTGAATTCAGATCCATGCATACAGGTTAAACATTATCTTTTCTGATCTATGTTTAATGCTATAGGTGCCATTGTGAATGTACTGAATAACACAAGAGTGTTTACTGTTACATATTATGAGAAATATTGACTAAGATGTGGGAAAAAAAACATAACAGTCTGCTGCTTCATCTCTCTGCTAATGCTTGATAGCTCAATATTCAGTGTTTACCAGTGTTGCTAATCTCCTGGTTATGTTTATGAGTGCCTTCGGCTTCTGCTGCTGTTTTTTGGGAGCTTATTTGAATAGGAGAAGAAGAAAAAACAGCTCTTAGCTAAGGCACTGGGTTAGAACATCAGAGAACTTCAGAATTTGGCTCTCCTAGCACTTTACTCATGAGCCTGGATATTTAAGGGCTCTAGTCTTGAATGAGTAAGATACTTGTAGTTCAGTTAGAAAACTGGAATTAGTCAAGTGCTTAAAGTTAATACTTCAGTAAATACTCCACTGAACTGGAACCCAAACCTATATTCTCTAACAGAAAATGAGAAATAATACATCCCTATTTCACTAGAGTATTTGAGGATTAATATATTAATACTTGTTAAATGCACGTATTTTATAATAACAAGAATAAAACTTTTAAATAAATTTTCAGGGGAAGTTTTTTTCATAATTTGCATTTCTTTTGCTTACTGTTATGTGCTTCTTTTTTATATGCTTAATCATTTATTCTTTCGCTAGAAAGGTCCAGCCTTAAAAGCTGTTAACATTTGTTACCTTGGTTGTTGCGTGCATACTTGTCAATAATATTCTGGAAACAGAATTAAACAAAGGTGTGGTCGTGCAAGAGCTAGATAGGAAATGCATTTTATCATCCTTTCCAGTGACGGAAGAGCTTTTATGCATGTAGGTGAAATGTATATTGTATATTCCCATTATGTGCTCATCTCTGCATCAACTGCCCTACATCACATCACGTCTTTCAGTATTATCTTGGTCTCTGAAAGGGTGGATCTCAGAATATATTCCCTAGAATCATCATTTTACTTTCACTTGTTTCAAGGTGCATCACATTTTATTGTTTTGTGCCCAGACTTATCTGTGAGTTTCCCAGTATCCTTAAGTATTAGCTATTCGTTCCAGTTTAGTATGTACAAGAATGCCAGTTTTGGAACATTCAAAGTAGACCTTTAAAGAGAAATTCTCAACTTGACTATGGCAATAGCTTATACTGTGTTGAACTAAGGCCAGCCTTAAGGCAATTCACCTTCTTTACATACCGGCACCTTCTTTACATACCTTTTAGTACTTCGTTGCTGTCACCTCTGCTTGTCATTTTGCAACCAGTTTCCAAACATGCCAGTTAGAAAGCAAAGCATATCTGTATTTATATGGAGATTTTCTGAGAGATTGTGTCAAAACTTTATCATTTAATGTCAAGGGACCTGTTGATTAAGAAATACTGCATTGAGTTACTCAAGCCTCTGAACATTACCATCTTTCCTTGAGCATCGGTGTATCACTAGTGTGCTATTTATGCAATAAAGAAAATGTTAAAAGTACTGTAAGGTACTGCTATATTTGATATCCCTTGCTTTTTGATCAATTTAGGGTGTAGGGTTTCTTTAAGGGTGCAGTGTTTTGGCATAAGGACAAGATACACTGTCATATCTTAAGATATCTTAAGAATCTGCAGGTTTTCTAGTGATGTGAGCAAACATCATTGCAAGCTTTATCTGTTTCTGTATGATTCCCTCCTGGGCTACCTCTTGATTTTCCTGGCACGATGGCAGGCTTTTAGGAGAATTGAATTCTTCCCAGCTTATGGAATTCATTTTCATTGCTCTGTTTTGAGGGATTTTAATATAAGAAAGAGTCAGACATCCCAAAGAGTTGGGGGGTGAGGATAGGCGGTCACTTTTGATTTTTCTTCAATTGTCAGCTCCCATGAGTGCACCAATATCTGAAGTAAAAAAAATTGACCTTTCCCTATATGTAATCAGATAGAGGAAAACAGTGTAAGGGACAGGATGTCAAATATCAGAAGTCATTGGGACGGAGGGAGTTACCACTTCCCTGGAAACACAGCATGTTAAAAATCTTTTGTGGAGGAAGTACAAGCTGAACTGGTGAGACAGAAAACTAGATTCATGGTTTAAAAAGAGGAAAGCAAAGAGCATCCATCATCCAGACAGATAGCAGCCTTAATTGTATTCCCTTTTAATTTGTGCTGTTCAATAATGCATCATGTTAGTCATCTAAGTTGCACCTCTCTGTGTTGCAGGTAGGAAAGTAAGTTTATTACACCTAATCAAACAATTACAACACAGTTCCAAGGCAGGCAGCTGATGAAGGGTTGAAATAATAAATTTTAAATTCTAAGCGAAAATTCCAGACCAAAAAAATCAAATGCAAAGAAAGGCTGTTGGCTAAAATTAGGCCAGCCAGGGTTCATTTCAGGGAGTTAATGCTTTGTATTATATTTAAAAGTTTAATACTTAGTATTATATTTCAAAATGAAAAAAAAAAGGTCCTCTTCGGGAAGGTTTTTCACCCAAGTTAACTAAATATTTGTGCTACTTTATATCTATGCCACAATATGTACATATTGCAGTATGACAGCACTCTCCTGCCGTACTAGTAGAGAAGTGGGAATTAGAAGATCTTATTCCATTTTCCATATGCCATGGACTTAAATTATTATATTTATATTTTTCCTTTATGTAATAATGTCAATAGCAATTCTTCCTTTTGTTTCTCAAATTCTGTGAGATCACAAATATATTGTTTGTTTCATGGTGGGATCTGCCTTCTCCAAAACTCTTTCCAAAGAATATGGGAATGTAGATTTGCTTTATTAAAACTTCAGTATTGAATTTCTAATGAGAATATACTGCAAATTTCAATCATCTCCCTTGCTATGCTCACTTGACAATCACATTCCTTCTTTTTACATTCCAGACATGATTTCTGGACCTAGTATCATTCTGAGGCAACATTCTTCGAGATGGAGTTATTGCTTAGGTTTCATGTTTTAATCTGTCAATTGATAAGTGGACAGTGATACTACCACTGACTTCATTGGGTTTGAATCAGGTCTTAACAATGGGCCATGACTGTCCCTAAAGCAAATCACGTTCTCTGGTCTGCTAAGAAATTGGCAGTCATGACAGCCCCAGGGCTATCCACCAGGATTTTTTTACGTTTTTTTTTTTCATTGTTACTGAGGTTTCACAATAGTTGTGTAGTTAAGACATGTCATAGTTTCATCCGCTGTTCTTTCAGAAAAATAGCTTATCCTTCACAAATTGCTCCTTTTCTTGAGCATGGAATGAATTTTATCAAAGTCTGTTAGCAGGTCCATTTAAAAATTAAATCCAGTTAGGCTGGAAGGTTAAGAAATGTGGCACCCTTCGGATTCTTCTTTCCTAGCAGTATTCAGAGTGCAGAATGCAATGCTTTTAAGTTGCTAAATGCACCTACTATACTTTCAGTAGTAACTGTACTACTTGTAAGAGGAAAAATCATACTTAGCAAAGGGAAGTTTCTTCTGTTGCATGTTTGTTCCTGAAATGCTACTTAGTAATGTCAAACCTAGCCAAAATTAATGTCTATAGGTTTGTAGATTTATCATGTCTTTCTTCTTTGTAGATTTTTTCAGATCTTTTGCTAAGCCATGTTTTTAATCAGATTCGATTTGTGTCTGTAGTTTCTCTTTTGGTTGCATACACATGCATTTTCTCTTCTTTTTTTTTCTTGTTAAGGGTTTCTCGAGTCCTTATTCTGTCTTGGTTTTATGCTCCGCTCGTATCTCTTGCCATGTTGTTAAAAGTGCTCCTTAGAGTTAGAAAAAAGTAATTTCCCCGAATATGGAGTTGTTTTAATCCTTTGAGATTGTTACAGTCTACTCTTTTCAGTAGCGTGCACTTTAGTATGAACTTCTGTGAGACTTAAAGCATATGATTATACTATTATATCCATTTTTATTCTAGTTGATATTAGACATTAACCAAATGTTCCTTCCCACCGATAGTCTGAGATACTTTTACAGGGAATATGAAATGGAAACTATTATAAGAGGCATATGAAAAGTTGGTCTAAGTGTATATTATTATTTTAAAACCGAAGCTCATTCTTCTGTAGATTACATGTTAAAATCATATGGGGAGATTCATAGGCTACAGGTTCAGTATTATTATATATAGTGAAGGACAAAATTCTCAGCAATGATACTATGCAAAGGAATCAGATCAATTCACATTTAGATAGCTTATATGTCTGAAGTGTACTTTCTGCAGCACTGCAGTGCCAAAGATGCAATTATATTTTTTCCTGTGTTATGTAGGGGTATCATGGGTTGGTGGGATGTCAGAGGGGTCCCAACTTCAAGTACCCGCTAGTTCCTCACATAAACTTTACTTTAAGAGACCAAGCCAGCATTTGCTTAATTTGTGTGGCTATTGAGCAAGTTACAATTATTATGTAAAACAGAAGGCAAACATACATATATATATGTATAAAGTACAAGAAAAAAATGTTTTAGTTTTATCACTTTGATTCAGGCTGCTTGGGCAGACAGTGGGAATCCTAGCTTAGGATGTTATGTTTGTGTTCTGAGCAATTTGATTTTAGGGTTGGGATATCATTGACTTTGTTGAGATTGGTAGCATTTACCAGTCCATTTTCTCTCTAAAATGCTGTGCAAAATAACAACATCAACAATAAAGGAAAGAACAGCAAAAGCTAATTTTGTCAAATCATCCTGAATAAAAACAAACAATCAAAACCAATGAGCCCTCTTAGGCAGAGCGTCCATGAAATTAAAGGGAAATTCGAATCATATGTTGCTTATTATGCGTGACTGCCACAGTTTGATGTCTGTCTGATGGTAAAAATCAGTAATCTATTTTTCTGCTCTGGCTTGTTCGTCCCTTCCCTCTCCCCTCCTGGCTCATTCATCTTGCTTATAGCATAAGATTGTGAATACCTCTCAGTTATTCAAAATACCCAAGTATTAATTTTTCTTCTGTCCTTCCAGTCCTATAGAGGAAGTGATTTCTTTACTTATGCAAGGACAAAAGATTTAAAAATTAGGTACCCATTTGTAATCTCAGTCCCTTTGGAGACAGAGGTATGTTTCTTTGGGTTTCCAAAAATAATTGCTCTGTGAAAGATGATTAAGTGTCTGTCCAAATACATTTAATGAATTCTTTTACTCTTTGGTGTGAGATGCCCTAAATACGATTTATAAACAAATCTTACCTGTGACATAATTAGACTATATTAATAACCTTGGCAAGCAACCGTGTTTTGTTGTTATTAGAAACATAATCTGTCACTTGAATTTATGCATTTATTTTTCCTGCTTGTGCAAGTTATTTGCCTTCCTATTTACTCTCTAATTAAAAAGCCGACCAGAATAGGTTGGCGCTACATTAATCTGCTGCCATTCTGCGTGCATTTCCCCTGGATTCAGTCTCCTGTTGAGTCATAAGGATTCTGAATTCCCCTATAAAAACAATTAATGAGAAATTTTGGAAGCCCAGCGACGGCTTAGTTTACTAGGGAGAAAGCTGTTTGGTAAGCACACTTGAAGCACATTCACTAGAACTGGGTTAGATGTGGTACAAAAACATGGTTGTAGCGGTAGAGTAAAAAGGGTTTGCTTTGGTAAGATGCTGTCATTGTAAAATGTAGGATGCATTTCAGTTTCTGGTTTTATATTTTCAAGAGCCTTTAATTCTTTGCTTGCATTTTAACTTACAAGCAAATGAACATAGTTTTGTGTTTTGTGAATGTATGAATATAGTCCTGGCATTCTTATGCTGACAAATAGACAAAATCTGTTTTCCTGTTCGAGAAACAGATTTTAATTGACATGCTTCAAGGATTAGCAAAGCATGAGTAAAAGGGTAAAGAGTTATATCGCTTTGTCTCATTTTGTTGTATGATTGCAGCTCTGTGAAGGAGTCAGCAAAAAGGGGAAGAAAGTGAAAAAGGTGAGACTCCTGCGAGAGGTCCCTGCGTTGCAGGTGTGAGCCATAGCGTAGGTCCCGGTGGGGGAAGCTCAGCCTGACGCTGGCAGTACTGCCTCTGGCCTGTCAGTAACTCAGCCTCTGGCAATCCAAAAGTTTCTACAAGCTTGTGACCTAGTAACAAATACTGAAAAAGTTATAAGGAACAGCTTGACAGTGTCCCTCTAAGATAAATGTGTATATTAGAGATTACACACTTGAGTTATAACTCGGATGAGTATTTTCGTTTCCAGCATGCTTCAGTTATTTTCTTAATATCCATCTGTTTCTGTGTTCAGTAATTTATACTTTGTTTACTGGCACAAATTTAGCTCATAGGCTCAAAAATAGGCTGTTTGCAGTGTGTTTTCCGGACCACTTATGCCTTCCCCCCTTTCCCAGCCCCTGCAAGCCTATGTTTGGGCAGACTCCCAAGCACGTGTACAGCTCTGTTCGAGGCTCTGCCTCTGTAATGGCCTCCAGGAGCTCAGGCAGACAGAAACACAGCGCTCTCTTTCATGCATCTCATAGAGCCATGGCACACAATCTGCGACGAAATTAGAAACGGACTTTTTGAGACTTTTCATTTACCCAGCAATACCAGGCATGCTTAATGTTTCAGAGTAAAATTTGGGTGCTCCTTAGGAGATTACAGAGGAAGTCAACTGAATGATGTAAGGAAGAAGCTGCTTCATTTTAACACAGCTGTTGTTGGAGATCCCTACAGATTCCTATGGGCAGGGAGTCGTATCAGGGATGAAAATTTGGCTCCAAGATGTAGTGCTTCCGAGATCGCATCCTATCCCCTGGAACACCTTCTTTTCCATTTTACTTGAATTACATTAATTATTAAACTCTGCTTGAATTACATTAATTATTAAAGAAAATTATGGGGGGAAAATGACAATGACTTAGTAATTTCATAAGATTGTTTATCGTGACATATGACATAGATAGAAACAAATATTTTGCTTAACATGTTTAAGTGGGATATTGGAGGAAAATATGTAGATATTTTAAAAATGTTTGGTGGTTTGTAAATTACTGTCTTGATTATTTGCATCTCATCAAGTCCTTTGGGACATTAGCACACATTCAAATATATTGTTGAGAAGATTGAGTTCAAGCACAAACTTAATTTTGTGTATGTGCTTTAGCATTGTTTTTAGTAGAAGGCTTCTGAATCAATGACTTTTTTGTTTCTTCATCATTAATAAAAGGGAAAAATTTGACTTTTTTTTTGTTTGAGCTTTCTGAAAAGTTTTTTGTCTTTTCAAATAGCGAGGAAAGGTTTGCTTTCACATTGTGTTTAAAATACTTACTGATTCACCATTGAAGAATTTCAACTATGTTTTGTGTCAAGGGTTTATTACTCATGGAGGTCTTGGTCTGTAGTGTATTGTACATACGTAGACCAGTATGGTCAAGGAAAACCCCACTGCTGCTTACAGCCAACTTTTCAAATATTTTATATTACACAATGTTGTACTGTATGAGAATTTATTGTAAATATATGATTTCATTCCTTGGTTAACCTATTTTCAATAGCAGAAAAGCACCTAGACTCTCATACTTACACTTTGACAGTATCTGTTAACATTGTTAACATTTCTATGTGTAGTCTATAAATTTATAGAAAACAGGGTTGAGTGAAATAGGCAGGTTACAACTTTTTTTGTATATAGTGTATGGTATTTGGTATATTTTCAAGCTTATTTTTAATGTATTTTAACTCATAACAAGCTTCTAAGTATAACATGGGTTTAAAGAAGGAAATGAAGATATCGCTTTTAATCATGATGATGATGCAGTATTCCACACAAAGTCACTTTCTCTCCCCCATAGTTTTCTTGTGAAATACATATTTCCCAATTGCTGCTTTTCTTGGAATGTTTATAATATAGCTTCTGAGTGTAGAAAAAACCCAAACTTCTTGTAGCAATAAATTTCTACTGACATAATTCATCTGCGTGTGCTGGACTAAATTGCTTTCTTTTTGTGCAGCTGTTTCAGGGGATTCTTTTGGAAATGCTTGAGGTTGTTTGGCACCTTTCATAAATGCAATAGTTGTCACTTTTCTTCCATTGGCAAAACTATGCTGCTTAAAGAATACAGGAAAGCTAACATAACACGCTTTTTCTTTTAAAATAAAGCTAGAAAAAGTGAACCGCTTCTACATTCTCAGCTCTCTCTCCCTGCCCCCCTACTGTGCTTTATTTTTCAGTTGTCATGATTGTTTTTCTTCACTGTGTGGCACAGAGCACCTCTGAAGCCAAGCACAATTTATATTGCCAAGACAGATGCTATAAAATGAAGCTGAACATGGCAGATGTTGAAAGAGTTGTATGTTTGCAAATGATTACCTGTCATAATATGTTTCTCTGATTCTTTATTTTTTTCTGAAACACTGGACTAGAAAAGAAAGCAAAGTGGCCTGGTCTTTCAGTGCATGATTTGATGCCAAAGAAGAGGAAGAGTGTAGCTGCTCTCTTTTAGACTAGAAGAAATAGCTGACATCATATTTTAATTCCAAGTAACATGTTGACAACAAACACAATGAAAAATATTACACAACTTTGTGTAAAGACCTTCTGTCTTTCCTTAGTGTAAATGAACTTTGCCTACCTGAAAGTGACTCTGAAGGCTTGGATAGAGAAAATCAAGGAGAAAATCTGCAGTTGTCATTATAGAGCCTTATATTGCATGAACTCCAATAGCTACATATTACAAGATGCCTTTGTGTTGGTAATTTTGCTTAGATCTAATTCTGAAAGTTTCATGGAGAACAAAAGATGGAAGAATTTTAGTAAAAGGAACTGTTTCCCATTGCACTGTCTAAGAATAAGTCTAAACAAGTGGGAGATAACGTTAGAGTTTTATTTTAGTTTAAGTGAGACATTTAAAGCTTTGTTGAAAGTACTTTGCAGAAAAAGGATTGGATTGAAATTGTTCAGTGATCCATTTTGTAATTCCACTGAGTGTTTTCTTTTGAAATACAGTGAGCAATTAATGTTGAGGAACCTGCACTTCACTGTGTCTGATATTCTCTTGATGGTGGAAAGTCTGTTCAGAGAAATGTTACAACATCAGAAGCAAACCCAAAACTCCAGGCTTACGTCATTGTCGGAAACAGACGATTCTCCTAAGAGCATATGAAGACTTGAGGGTGCTGGGTTTTTGTAAGATCTGTGCATCCTCCAGACTCTCCTTGACAGTAAGACATTTATTCTGTCAGTAACTTTTTCTGTGCTCTCCTGGAAGTCAATATCTCCTTGGTACAGGTGGATGCAATTTACATCTGACTTTGCCAACTGTTGTGGGGGAGAGAAGCTGGAAAATCAATTTTATTAGTGCTAGCTGCATCATATTCAGTGCAACCAGGAATATTGTTCTATTGTCTCTGAAATGGTTTCAATACAAAATTAGATGAGCAATTTAACATTGCAGAAAGCCAAGAAATGCAAGAAGTAAGGTAGCAGTAGCAGTACTGTTTTGCCTTTTTCAGTAGTTTTTCTGATTGTAATTTATAGTACTATCAGCAAGATATTAAAGAACTGGATTTTATAAAGATAGGAAAAAACTTTAGAAAATATTTTGTGTGATCCACTGTGGTGACACATTTTATACCCGGGAAGAGTAATATGCACTTAGTCATCCTAGCTGATGCTGGCTCCAGCTGGCCTTATGTAATCTATGCTATTTGGATGGATAACTGGTGTCACTTGGTAGCTGGCTAGTCACTGGAGCTTACTTACATTCTCGCTATATTGTGATTCTTGCTAGGGGAAGATGAATGTGTTAATACGCAGCTTCTCTTACTGCGTAGATATCAAAGTTAATCAAGAGATAACCAACTTGAAAGAAAAAACAAGTACTTTTTATCAGTAAGAACAGTGGCATGAGTGGTATTTATATCATGAAGAGATGTAGGGATAGATAAGGGAGGAAAAGCAACTGAGGTTAAAAGAAAAAAGCGGTAAACCCAGAACATAAATAAATGAATGAATGAAGTTCAGAGCAATAATCCAAATATCTTTATAATATTTCCCCTCTAATAATGGGTTTCAGTGCTACACCTTGTAAATAAGACCCACATGAATTATTTTTGTTGTATGATTGGAGCATAGTGTACCAAGACGGATTTGAACAAGTCAGTAGTAATATAGCCATTGCAGAACAGAGACATTTCGATTCTTTACTCTTTGTTGCCAAAATACCCTCCTGACAACCCAGATGTCCTTGCCTGGCTGCAAAGCTCACTGCACAGGATTTTTATCACCCCATTTCCTTTCAATTCCAAGGTTATTAGTTAAAATAATCTCCATGATTCTTACTGTATCGCACCATCAATGTGAAAGAATAGGTATTTTCGAAATAGATCCATATCGTATAGCTTATTAATTATTTTGAGGATCTCCTCTTGTATATGTTATAGTTAATAACTTTAGAAATTACATAATGAAATAAATTGGTCCTATATGGAATGCTGTGTGGAGTGAGAGGTAGGAGACATATAATGAAGCTTGCAAAATTAAACAGTTGAGCTGTGGGAATGGTGTGCTGCAGCAAGGAGTCTGTGTTTCCGAAAGAAAAGGCTGGATTCTTGGGGAAAAAAAAAAAAAAAAAGCCTTTTCTAAAGCTGGATTTGTTTCTTAAGTTTATCACAGGGCAATCCCATACTGGTAGGAACCGCTCCCTGAGTTGCTCAGTCGCTGGCCTTCCGATAGCTTCTG
Source organism: Anarhynchus alexandrinus (assembly GCA_008711295.1). Classification (NCBI taxonomy): domain Eukaryota; kingdom Metazoa; phylum Chordata; class Aves; order Charadriiformes; family Charadriidae; genus Anarhynchus; species Anarhynchus alexandrinus. The sequence continues at coordinate 647,405 of VUYV01000116.1, read as the reverse complement.
GCAAAGGTTTATGGATGAGACTGACATGGGTTCACCTCCAGTTGGTCATGAATCTGTGAGACAGCTTGGTCAGAGCAGGCAGCAGTTCTCTGACTCACTGTCCTCTTTCCGTTTGACTCCGGATGTTTAGGTGTGCCAGCCACAACGGAGTTCTCAGTTTTTCTGTGACTGTAACTAGCACTACAGCTTATGCTTCTTAACTTTTTTTCCTATGAACTACGACCATGGTATGAGACTAGTGAGGTCTGTAGATGATAGTTATTTGCCAACAGCACTTCCATTTCCAGAATTTTGCTTCATTTCTTTCATCTTCCTATTCTGCTTCTTTTATTTTTTTATTTTTTTTTTGTGAATGCGTCAGGTCAGATAATAGCTTTTCTTAATGCTCCTGTTTATACTTTGAAAGTCTGAAAGATGAAAGACTTTCAGAAAGAAGTTGCTTCTGTTTTTTTCCTATTTAGCTGATATTTTTGTGGAAAGAGACATTTTCAAAAGACAAGGTTAGTCTAGCAGCTTCACATTGGATTCGCTTCTCTTTATTGTGCTACCTTCTCAACGAAAAAAGTAGAAATATAATATTAGTTCATTTTAGGGTTTACAGAATATGGCTACATTTCAGATCAAAACTGAAACTTCAGTTTTCCACTGCACAAAGGTAGTTTTATTTATTTGTTTGTGCCATTACAGGTATTTCTTGAAGACATTTCGTGGTACTCTTCAATCTAATAGTCCCTGCCCCAGCTTTTATAACTCCTGCACCAATTTACTGCAGCCTTGCTACCAGTTGTAATTGTCAAGGAAGTCTGGTTGAATTAGAGTTATTTCTGCAATTTCTTCTGGGAAAAAGATTAACGCTGTGACCCAAACCAGCTTATTTGAAACACACTATTGGTTAATTCAGTAGTAGGAACAACATACAACAAGAGAAGGTGATTTTAACACAAACAAGCATCCATACTTGTCAGTCTTAATCCATGTACTTCACTTCTGTTAAGTGGGCTTCAGTCAACTTCCAGGCAGTGTTTGATTTTCTCTCCTTCTCTCCTTTTGGGACTTTTTTTTCTTGCCATTCTCAGGATCTCTAGTTTCTTCGTGGTTTTTTTCCCCCATAATTTCCCTACCAGTCTTCTCCCCGTCTTGCACAATTGTGATATTGATCTTTACATGGCCTGAGCAAATAGCACCTGCATGATTTACTGAGGCTGAGGGAATGGGGCTTTGAGAAGTATTTATCTGCTTTCTTGTCTGCCAGCAATTAGCTCCTGTTGAAATTAACTCCTTGTCACTGCATAGCAAGCACCACCATAATCATCAGAGAAATGAGTGGATCATATCACTTTATTAAAGCATTATAGGCAAGTTCCAGATATTTCAGGGTTGTCTTACCAACTATATTAAGATAGCATAAAGATGTAAGGGGCAGAGTTTCATTAATCTATTGCATGTTTAATTATTAGTTATGGCGATGGGTGACAGTGTGCAACAGTCAAAAATTAAGGTAAGGATCTCTCAGACTTGATCATCCATTAGGCTAGTGTTCTTGGAGTGAACTGGTTTCTGTAATTGATAAAGAAAGTTGTATTCTCTTAGCATTATGTCCACAAACAGGGGACTGCCCAATCTAAATTAACAGAGTCATGTTTACACACAGCAAATTTCAGCAAAAGTCTGAAGGAAGCCCAGGAGCTGTGGTGAAACACCTCATCTGCTGTACCACCATGCTTCCTATCTGGCTCAGCAATGCTAAACTCTTTGCATAAAATGCAGGTAAAAGTTAAACTGTAACAGGGACAAAAGAGGTAAATTCCCAATATGTGATATTATAGTTCTATCTGCATCAGGAAAAAGACATGCAAACTTCTTAGTTACTTAGCATGAGACAAAATTTTAGGGAAGACTAAGTCTTTCATTTCCTTATTTATCAGATAGTTAAGGTAGCATCAATCGGTGATCATAGCATTCACTTGACCTTTGAATTTGGGTGACAACTACAAACTACTTTATCTTCCTAACTCACGTTACCTCAAAATAATACACCCAAGTATAACCCCCAAATATAAAATGTGTTTTAAAAAACTAGGCCCACAAAGATAAGCATGCTGTAACCATAATAGTGTGATTCTGTGACAAAACAGGACTGCAATACATAGTTTGTAATTTTAGATTGACATAGCCTAAACAAAATCTTAAATGCAACTGTAATTCTGAATTTCCCATGTCCATAAAGTTCAGTTTGGGATAACTGTAACATCCCTTTAGCATATTTATTCTTAGGTATGAACTACTCCTGGGACATCCTCTTATTCTTAACTGCCAGTAAACACTTTGGTTTATCTCAGATATACAAATTTACCTGCCTTGCTGTTAACACTCACTGTAAAATAACAACACAGTATGGAAACAAGTGGTTGATTGATAATAGATAAAGTTACTGTTTTGAAAAATACAAATGGCAAATCAATGATGGAAGAACCACCTTGCGATGCTTTGCTCGCATTGACTGTTTTAAGGTTGCTATGTGCAGCAAGCTGTAACCTCAGTATCTTCTACAGTCATGGCACTTCATGTTCTTAAATAACAAAGCAAGGACAGTGCTCTGAAACATCAATTTCAATCCCCCAAAGAGAAAGATACTGTTGTAAAAGGTCAGTAAAAACTGCCATTTGCTCCACAGCAGTGTGGTAGGGGGGGGAGGTAGAAAAATAGGAAACTAATGCTTGATGTTATAGTGAAATATATGTGTCTAATGAATTGGAGACACTGCTCAAGAACAGAACATGCTTAAAAAGCATCATCTGTATAAAGCTGCCAGAGTCAGCGAGGGGCTGACTTTGCAGTGCCACAGATAAGTGGGAGAAATAATAAACCTCTACGCTACTTCATCTCATTGTCATTCCCTAGTTTTCTCATTCACTGTCCTTTTTTCACCTTTTCAACACCAAAAATCCCTCAAGAGAGGCAGATAATTTCTTGTGCTGTCACTTGTGTTGATTTTCTTTCCATTTTTTAAGTCACACAAGAATATTCTCCATGCTGTTTCTCTCATAAGAATGAGCATGTGGCATTTTTAATAGAAGTGATTCTTGCATAAACATGACTTGAGTAACTAGCCATAACTGTACGGTGATTCACTTTCAGCTCCAGCCCTGAGAAGACATTGTATTGCATTTCTAAAAGGAACAAAATTCTGACAGGTACTCCTTAAAGGCTGAGGATCAAATGAAGATTTTCTTCTTTCTCTGCCCCTGCCCCTGCCCCCTATACCACCTCTGAGGGAGAATCTGTGGACCGCGGGTGCGTGCCAGAGAATCGAGAATTATGCCTGCAGTCTTTGGGCTTCTGTCTAAGAGACAGAAGACTATTGTTTCTATCCATTTCCATTTTGCTACTGTGTCTTGAAAAAAAAGACAAGGGAATATTTAGGATCTGATCCAAAGTCCATTCAAGTCAGAATGTTTGTGTCAATCGTTGGAGAGCAGCATGGGAAGGATGATTGATTTACATGCTCATGTTATATACCCTAAGGCATATATTCCGTACTGCTTAGATATTCGATGTGCACACTATACTTGCACGTGGACAGTTGAGGTACTATCTGTGAGGAGAAGCTTCTATTCAGAAGCCGTGCAGGTTATGCTCACCTGTCAGTAATACAATAGTACAATTTTTAATCAATGATGCTCAAATTCCATTGGGATTTTTACTGAAACATATTTAGGAATTATGAGCCATTGTACTTTTCGAAATTGTTTATTAATGAATTTGGGAAGTTGCCTATTGTTTATACATTTCAGAATCCATTGAAAGAGCTTTAACTCTAAAAATGCATACAAAATTGAAGAATAACAGATCTCATTTAAAAGCACAATGTTCTGGTACAAAACAGAGTGTGAATTACATCGTTACATGAACCAGAATGTTATATTGAAAAGTTTCTCTTTTCTATTTGCTGTAATCTGTGTTGAAGAATATCACAGTTTTAGGAAGTTGTTTTATCTTTGTGGATAGTGTCTAAACTGAGACACTCCACATTCCACAGATAAAAAACAGGATCAGGAATAGGTTGTGTAAACAGGCAGAGTAAGATCTTGCTCATAAGGAAAAAACCTACATGTGCTTATACACAGAAGCCTTTTTTTTTAATGAAAAATGAAACTGTACTATAGCTATTTTGAGATTTTGAACTAACTTGCCCACTGAACTCACTTGTTCTTATGAACATTTAAAAATACTGTCTTTTGAAAATACTGATACAGAAAGGATATTCCTTTAAAACCAACTTAACAGCTCCTCTCCAGGATAATCTTTTAGATTTGCATGGTTAAAGGACCATTCTTTACCATCCAAAGACACCACCACAAATCTCTTTTGGATGTGTAGACTAAAATGTGAATTGAAGACTGGATTTGTTATTTTTTTCTCTGTATATTTTTTTATATCTTTTTCTCTTTATATTTGAAGTTTTCTTGACCAGAAGGGAATGTAGAAATTAAACATGATTCTTTGGCATAAACATATTCTTTTCTTACATTTTTTGCCCGCTGTGGTGATCTTTGCATCTGGCTTTCAAATACCTCAAATACTTTCCCAGATATGATGATTTCTTTTAATCATTGGTCAGTACTTAACTCAAATTGTGTACTCTTGTGATCATGCTGTGAAATAGAAATTGTTATCCTGTATTTTTGCAGATGGTTAAACTAAGGTGCAGAGAAATAAAAAGCCTTTACTGTAGAGAACTGTCAGGCATGGCTTTTCCCATCATAGAGAAGTGCCTGATTTGTAGGTCAGAGAGCTGCAAGCAGACAGAGAAATGGTGCATGAAACTCATTACTACAGTGGGGACAGAGGAACAGTTACACAGAGAAACTGGTGCAATGGTGTTTTATTGCCTTTTTTTAAAAAAAGTGTTAATTATAAGATTTAAGGCATGCTGAATGCTCCTAAGTGCCACATTACATTACTGAGCGTAAGGTAATAATTATGCACATCCAAATTGTGCAGTGCTGCCTTGGTGTGCACACTAACACAAAACTGGACTAACTCATCTTTTTCAAAGGTGCTGAGCAAGTACAATTCCTTTTAAGTCTATAAGAATTTCTGGTCCTCAGTGCTCTTGATCATTACTAGCTTTTAATATTTTATCTGAAAGGTGCTTCATGTAGCAAATTGCTTGGAACACACTTTACGTTAGAAGTATAATGGGCTGAGACATTCCTGATGAAGTTTCAAGTGTTGAAAAATTAATATGAGGTGAGGAAAAGTTGATGTAAAGTGTTTCTAAGTAATATGTTTTTTCAGGATTTTTCCATTTAATATGTATTTTTATTAAATTTGTTGTAGCATATACAAAGCAATCATTTTGAGGTTATAAAGCGCACCATTATGTAGGTTAGGATATTATTTATAGGTTCATTTGCTGTACTTTGGATGTAATTTACTCTGTAATTCTTACTGTTTAGCTGTTTTTCATAATGGTTTCCTAAAAGGCTGTGTGGGCTTCTACCTGGCTCTCCTTAAGCCTCTCCTTGCGGAACTCCTTAGGCAGCCCGTAAACGTGGATGAAAGCAGCTTCTGTGGTATGCAGCAAAAGCTAGCCCTTGTAGCAGACCATTTCTTCTCCTCACTCGAGGGAGCAGCAAAAAATATCTCTAAGAATCGTCTACATCCTGTTCCACAGTCTCCAACACATCTTCTGATGAAATGTGGACAGGGAGTTGAAAAATAGCCAAGTTCTTTGCAGCATAATTAGCCAGCTGCCACATTTGCACTGCTCTGCTGCCTCCGCCAAGCAGCCCCCTGGACCCCGTGCTGCTCACCTGCCGATAAACCCTCGCATATCCTCCGTTGAGGGGATTGCTGTATTTCTGTGGGAGATAGGCATGTGGTTATTTTATAGATTTGTTTTACCTTATCCTGCAAGTGAGTCTTAATCGTGGCAGAGCTCATTACCACAGAAGAGTTTCTGACATGCAGTTTCTGCCGTTTCTCTGTTCTGTCCCTAAAAAGGAGTGATAAGAGCTTATGGAGCTGAGGGGAGAAAAAAGGAGAGCGGCAAGTGAAATTCAGGAGAGGAGGGTATTGGCAGTGCAGAAGAGGCCACTGAACTGTTCTGGAGGGAGAATACATTTGCAGTGAGAAAGTGAAGAGAGGACAGAGACAGGGCAAGTTGATACAGGATCATCTGAGACAGAAGGAGAGGAAATGAAGTAAGGATTGGTGGGGGAAACCGATAGAGTGCAGAACAAGGGCTGTTGGGCAAGGAAGGGAAGAAGAAGGGCAGGCCGGGAAGGTGCAGGCACACCTAAGGGGAGAAGCAAATAGCAAACTGGGGAAAAGGAGGGCACTGTAAAAATTACTATGGGAAGGAAGTGAAATAATAGTAAAAAAGAAAAAGAACAGATAGGAACACAAAGATGACTATGAAAATACCATAATAAGAATCCCTGTAATTTTAGTGTTTAGCATACAAGTAATGTGTGTATAAACACCTCATGGGAAGGAATGAAGAAGATAGAGACATGCTCTTTTCAGTGGTGTCCAGTGACAGCACAAGAGGCATGGCCACACTTTGAAAAAGACTACCCAGAGAGGTTGTGGAGTCACCATCCTTGGGCATAGTCAAAACCCAACTGGACATGGTCCTGGGCAACAGGCTGCAGCTGATCCTGCTTAGAGCAGGGGGCTTGGACTAGACAATCTCTCGAGCTTGCTTCCCACTTCAGCAATTCTGTGCTTCTGTGGGCATTTCCAAGGGGTTATAAAGAAGATGGAATTATTATTTTTTTTCTTTGCAACATGTTGGTTTTTATTAATACAATGCTTTCAGGGTTTCTGCTAATAATTTGCAAGGGCCTGGAAGGATACTTCAGTACCTGGGCACAAAATTTGGCTTGAATTGTTGGGATTGAGGTTTTCCTCCTCTTTAGAAATAATGGAAAAAGCTACAGCTAGATAAAAAAATATATGCAGTTGCTTTTTTTTTATAATAAAATCTCTCGCTTTGCCTGTGTGATATATCCCACTCATGTGCTTGAGGATAAACTAATTGCGAGCCCTTGTGTAACAATACAGTTTTTTCTTCTTCTTTCTTTTTTTCCCCTTTTTTGTAATGCACATCTTAAGTTTGTTTTAGGACACAAAAGATATTTTGTGGTCATGATCTGATAGTGTGCAGAGTAGATATTTTATAGAGAGCTTTGAATTTGACCACCTTTTACGGAGATTTGCAGTTGCAAAGAACTGACTTAGTAATTCATTTTGTCCCTCTGCTGTCCTATGTTTTTGATGGAATCATTGTGATTTATGAGGGAAAAATATAAACATATGGTCACATGCAGACATTTTTGGAAACATATTTCATCCATGTAATAAGCAAATAACACTGAGTGTGGTGATACATTTCTTCTGTGGATTTCAAACTGTCTCCATTAAACCATGTTTCTTACCCTGAGATCTTGGCAAGATTCGTTATCAACATGCATGTTTTAGTTAGTTAATTTAAGTCCCTCTTTGTTTTATTCTTGACATTCCTTACAACAGTATCTGAGAAGCTACAGAAATATTTTCACTAAAAATACTGTTTAGCTGGAAGTCTCTATGTTATAGGATACTTCATCCTTATTTTAATTACTCTCAGGGCCAAGTAGAAAGCTATTACAATGCAATTACAGATAAAACAAACATAAAAATGGAATTAATTTTGGATTAGCCTCTGCTATGACTCTCAGTTATTATCCCTAGAAAACATAAATATTAAAGGATTAATGAAAGCATTCTGAGACAAATTGTTATAAATAAAAGTAAAAGAACTTACTAGGGGACAAAACCAGAAACAGTAGACCACAGAAATGCAGAATAAATTTGTTGGATTGGATTTTGATCTTTTGACAAAATACTCCAGCTCATTTCAGATCAGATTGTGTTCACTGTTGACACTGCTTTATAATGCATCATAACTCATTGTTACCCTTCAGATTCTTTTTGTTTTGTTGATTATATCAGAAATTCATCTCACAGTTGAGCTACATGGACTTCTCATTACGTTCAGTGGTATAGCATCTCTCACAGGTTCAGAGAAATAATTGAAAGCACAGTGCTGTGGATGTTAGGATCCACAACATGACTTACTGTGCATATCTGTTGTATCAGTGATATCTTGAAATGTGCAACAGTTATGTAAGTTCAGGAAAGTGAATAAGACTCGTGAAACATAATTGGCTCAAGCCCAGGTGCAGCAAAGCTCATTATTTGAATGGAGAGTATTTTTATCTTTGAAAGTTAACCCTGTGCTTGAGTTGCTGGGTTAAGGCTTTTAAAGATACACTGGTTATATAAAGAATGACTTGCATTAGCATTAATATATTGGTTGACAGAGCAAATGATTGCCAGTGGTTTTGTATATATTATTTTGAGAACTATCGAGTTACAGATCTAAAGTAATTACCTTCTTGAAAAAGCAAAATGAAATATGGGTTTCTCTTTGATACACAGTAACCCATACTGTTGACAGAATAATACCCATTGTAGTCATGTTAAGGACCATTTCTTAAACTTATGGTCAATTGTAGCATCTCATGGTTATATAGATATTGTTAAGAAAGGACTGATTTCTATATTCAATGTTTGCAAAATCTTTGTGACAGATTACGAATCATTAACCAAGAACAGGATTCTGGTCTCCACTATGTATCTGTAAATGTACTGTGATACTGTTGAAGCTGTTACATTTAAAACGTGAAGACCATTCCTTGCCATATGTAATAGTTCCTTTTTCTTGAAGACTGTCAGGAGTTCCTTTGTGAGCCATCACTACCTGTTGACCTAGTCCCTGGCTATTTCTTGCATCAGTGGTGAGCCTGTGTGAGAAGCTGTGGGTAGTTAAGTGGTTCAGTGTGAGTCTCATAGGTATTACTTTTCATACTATTCTACTGAGGTTTGTGTTGGTTTTCTATTTTGTAGTAGTAATAGTAATAATAATAAAAATAAAAAAAATAATATTGTAGATATTATAAATCCCCCTGGATGACTAAACTGGAAACTTCTATTAAATAAAAAGGAGGTTGGCAATGCAGGAAAGGGAAAACTGAGAAGTGATAATACAATCACAAACCTTATTCTCAAGACTATATTAGCTTCATCTTTTTAATCTGTTTGCTTCTTTTTTTGTCTAATTATTTTTTCATTAGAAAGATCAGATAGATGTAGTTTTACCAGATTAATTTTTGGAATGTATTACTAAAAGCCTCATTGAATAACTGACATTTCAATCTTACGAAAGAAAAGTCTATGAAATACTGTTTGCTTGTTTCTTATATCTTAGTTTCTGGATTCTGCATTACTTTTTCTTAGCTTAGAGTTTTAGACAGAAGTTAACTTAGATTGAGACTGAGGAAATGCAGTCACAGGTAGTGGTTTGATTTTTTCTTTACGTATATCCATTTTAAATTAAATTCAGCTTTCAGCATATAGTTGCCTCCGTCATTGGGACTATATGTAAATCTTAAGCATTCACTTGAATACCTTGCTGAATTAGGGCCATTTTCAGGGCACATGCTACTGTGAAGTGGCTTTATTCCACCTTATTTGCAGGGCAGTTCTAATAGTAATAACTCTTTGCTGGTGGAATGTTTTTCTTCCAATCAAGTAACTTAAAACACAGAGGAAACATGGACTGATAAATGCCTTCCACTTCTTAGTACTAATTAATATTATTTATAGTCTTAGAGAATTTTAATGTGGGAGAAGATAGCCAAAAATTGGCAGATTGCAACTAAATTTCTAGATATGTAAACAAATGGTAAATGGGATTGACTTTTACAGAGTATCCACTCACCCATTGATTTACCTTCTGCAAAATCAGATCCTTTTTATTAAGATAAGTAAATATATATGTAGATTCTTAACGTTCAATATCCGGTCTGTTTTCTAGAGCCAGGTAATCGCAATTATTATTGAGCATTTATCTGTAATTAGCTTGTTTTGTAGTATAAAGCAACCTGAAAGTCAGGATTCTGAAAATGAGTTTCAGACTAAGAAATATGCCAAGTATCAGAGAGAACATTAGCTCTAAAGTTGGGTGTAGAAATTGGAAGTTTTGCCTTACAATTCTTTCCATTGCTCCATAACAGGACCAGCAAGATCCAGAAACATTCCATTTGGGATTCTTATTCTAATCATCTCACATTCCCCTCTAGTGTGATAATGTGTGACATTAATGTTTTTAGACACAGTTTGCTACTGCCATGCTTCCCTCCAGCATGCAAACAAAGCCAAAATTATCTCTTGAAACCCTTGAAATACTTTATTTTGTAATTTATAATTATATCCTCCAGTTAGCTATCTTGTATGAGAGTCCTAGTGGAAATTACTGAATTGTGCTTTTTTTTATATATATATAATTTGGATTTATGTTACTCTTGACGTAAAGATTTACAATCTATTTAAATTACAATCTAAAGCTACCCCAAAAAACATTTCATTCTCTTATTCTCTTTAAAGCTTGTTTGTTTGGTAGTTGTACACTAATGATCTTTAATAATTTTCTCTCTGCTGTTAATGTTGGCCTTTTGAAAAAAGGAATTCACGTTTCTTCTTTTTTTTTTTTATCTTTCAATTTTTTTTCAATCCAAATCACTCTTCCATTACTATGTATTGGGAAACATAGTGCTATCTTCCTGTCTGCTCCTAAACCACCAGAAGATGGCTGGGTGCAGCACCTGCTCTCCTTCTTCTGAGCAGAGGCATAGCTTGCTCATTTAAATCTGCAAACCAAACACTCAGCCACTTTCAATGCCAAAACTCAGATCCAGAAAGTCATCATGAGCTTAAATTCGCATCTAGCAGCAAACAGTACAATGTCTGAGTATTGAAGCAAGAAGTAGTTGGTATGTTGAGAACAGGGTTTCACAGATTAATTTTTACTGGTATCAACACTGAAGGGTGTTTGCTATAGGCATGTGGGGAGGAGAGAGTTATTTGGGGAAAAGAGAATTTCATTTGTGTGATAAATTGAATTCTTGGCATTTATTTCCCACAATGCTAACTTAAGCATTCCCTCTCCTGTTACTTAGCCCATGCCCTTTTCTGGCTTTGTATCAAACATTGTTAAAGGCTGTTGATTCTCAAAAGATTCTTTGAAGTGGCTATCTTCTAAAGAGCAGGCAAGGATATTTTTCTGTAACCTTTAAGAAGTAAATAGAGGGGGGTGATGACCATGCATAGAGTGAAAAACAGCTGCAGACTGACAGAAAGTAGCGCTTAAGCAAGTCACAAGAAATTGTATTTATTTATGATAATCCTACCTTGACAAAACAAATACTCGGGATAATACCAAAGTTTTTAGGTATTTTGTGAAATAACTCCTTCTGTTAAATTTGTGGCTGGGAGCTTTTAAATAGCAGAGGTATGGGCAGTTTTGAATGTAGCTTTGCTATTGGTCATACTGTATGCAGATATAAATGGTACAAATAAAAGCATCTCTCCTCCTGTTTAGTTTAATAGAAAGAGCTCTAAGAAATAACTGTAGATCATAATGTTGACTTTACAGCAAAGGAGACATTACATTCTAATGAAAATTCTGCCATGAATCATTTATAATTTGCTCAATAATATTTTACACATGGATGCTCTTTATTGTGTTGAACAGAATGTAATCAGGCTTGATGACCTTTAAGTCCTCTTTTAAGTTAGGTATCTAAAAATGTGATCTGCGCTCAGCAAGGTCTCAGAATTGCATTTTCTACAGGGCTTTGAAATAAAAAGCTCTGCAAAGACACAATTCATATCCAATCTGTGGAATGGCAGTACATTTTTACATTTATTCTCAGTTTCATGCATAACTCTGATTTTTATTTTGTTCATGTCAAATTGTAATCTATTGTATTAGTGATTAAGGAGGTCGTGCAGCCTGGAGCCAGAAATGACAGAGAGAAGAACACAAAATGTTTTCTTAGGAAAAGATTATAATAATATTAAAAATAATAAGAAGTATATCAACCATATGTAAGCTGTTTGGTAGGACACATTAGCAACATACCAGCTTCATCTCCAGAAAAAGATACTTCAGGATAAAGTATGTTCTGCTGTTGAAAATGGCAAGGTCTTTTGAAAGTGAAAAGTGCTGCTCCTATCTGTGTTGTCAAAGAGAGCAGAGATCCTGGTACTTTTTTTTTGTAACAGCCATGAACTCTAATATGCAACTAGAAGAGACTAAAATTAAACTCACTGTACTTCTATTGTGTAGAGCATAATCTTAAGCCATTGGTATAGTTAGAATCACTGCCAGCTTTGCTAAAAGTGAAAGACAACAGTTACGAATCTCCAAACTTCATTTTTCTCATCAGAAGCTTTTTCCTAGGATACCTTAATCATCCTTCTATGAAGGCCCTCTATTTCTTTGCTTCCTACTTGAGATAAAGTCTAATGGGGCTGAACTCGGCTTTCCTCTTCTCCTCTGAAAGCTTAATTCCTTCCCTGCCACGCCACAGCAATATGTTCTGACTTGGTTAAGCAGCCGGACTGCTGTGACAGCAGGTTGCTGAGCCACTGTGACCTCTCACAGGAATTCTCCAGCCATTTCACTATTGATATTAAATATATATACCTGCTCAAGTAAAGAGGTATTGTCATGGCATTATGGAGGTGTAAATTAAGGCAGAAGAGAAATAGGATGTGAACTTGTTTTGTGCATAATAATCATTAACAACAAAACAAATTCACTGTGGTCCCCTACCTTCCCCCATGAGGAGCCATATAGATCTAGGTGAAAGACTGTATAGATATTTGCTCAAGACCATTCATGTTGTCCAAGATATACCAGGATTTGCTTGTTGCTTATTTCAATGCTGGTTTATGTGCATTATACTATTAACTAATATGAGAGTATTAGCCATCTACAGCTTCATAGATGATTGTGCTACCCTGGCATTTGGTGTATTCATCAATTGGACTTAAAGTATTTTGGCATGCAATCCCATGCAAGAAAGTCCAAATATTACTCCCTTTTTAATTTTGTTCAAACTATTGCCATGAATTAAAAGGCTAGAGTTTTGTAATCTTTAATAAAAAAACAAGCATCATCAAATGAAAATGTAAGCTAGATAGCAAAGAAAGAATGGAAATCATTCATAGGTAATAAAATTTCAGTGTTCTTTTTAAGATACAACATCTAGCTGAGATGTTATAAAATAAAGGTTCTTTCAGTCTTAAGTAGATGCTCAATAATACAGTTGTAATAATTTGATAAATCTGATGTCTGATTTCAGATTAGTATTCCCAGCGTTCTCCAGAAGAGCAAAACCAGGAAGTAAACTACTTCTAGCCTGCAGTTTCGCTTATTTGTCCTTAGGCTAGAGAAAATGCTAATTACTGTTTATTTTTTCAACTTGGACATTACCTGACATGTAAACATCTAATTCTGACTCACACAAACATACTTTTTATTCATTTTTTAAATTGTTTCTATTTGGAGATTTCTTGTCTGTTCCTGTATACTTCTGCCATTAGATACATATTGTGGACCTAATCTCTGTACTTAGCATCGTGGTCAAGGGATTTTGTATAGTCTAGAAACAGCAGCTCTTCCATCAGCCATGTTACTATATGTTCGTAATGACACTCTGTTCCCATTACCCCCTTTATTATGCCTTATTTAATATGCCTTAATTAGGATTCAAATAATTATTTCTTTCTTATTTACTCTATGACTATGTGCTAGAGACATGTCAACGTTGTAAGCCCCTTTTATTATGAATCAGATTTTCCCTGACCTCACACATCCCGAAAAGGTGCAAATAATTAATATCAGCAGTTGTTCTGAAAAAAAAGAACTATTCCATAATTTTTATATCAAAAGCAACAAAGACAGTTCTCTTCCATCTGAATATCAGTAAGGAATAGATTCACCTCACCTAAACGTTAACATTTATCACGTAGATACCAGTGTTTGAGTTAACTCTACATGCTCTTTATTGGTAAAAAGGAATAGACAATTTCAGGACACAATTCATCTGACCTGTTCTAGACATGTACTTGAGAGTAAGGTAAGTTGAACTCTGAAACTGTCTTTTTCTCCATTGTAGAGGGAACTTAGGAAGTCTTGCTCAGACATACAAATCTGTATTTGGTTAAATAAATACCACTGTAGGTGTCTCTGGACCAGATTTTCACAGATATTAAGTTGCTTGTATGCTCAGCATTGAGATGTTCATGTGATTCATATAACAAATATTTAAAAGTGTCAATAGGTGAACAGAGGCCTGAATGTCAGTGCAACTGTGATTTACTGGTGCCTCACAATTTCCACAGTGGGTCTTTGCCGTCTTAGTTGCATAACTCTTCCAAAACTGAGTGGTGCAATGTCTAAAAAACTTTTTAAATCTGAACCTTTGTCTCAAGATAGATAATTGGTGTTAATGTAGGAAAAAATATTGCCTTGCTCATTGGTAAAAACTTGTGTCACTTAAAAAGGGTAAACAGGGAGTAGAAATAAAATGTGATTTGTATTTTCAGTATTTTGGATAAATACTGATAAATAAAGTTGGTAGTTTGCGTAAGTATTACTGAAGTCCAATAAACACGCACTCTCAGCTGGGTTAATACATCATGTCGATTACCTTGTTCAGAGATAAAAAGCTTGCTTCGAGTAAAACAAAATATGTGGAATGCTGATGGATGTATGGAGTTTTCTTTGGATCTATATCCCATGAGTTATAATATACAGATTATTAAACATGGGAGCCAATTTTGTACCTTTACTGTGCTGTGCCACACAGAAGATTACCAAGATATGTGTTTTAGTATATGGTCACAATCTTACAATCAGTAAACTAACTGAGCTGTACTGGCTCAGTTTTGTCGTCTTTTAGTCATACTAAAACCATTACAAATCACCTGCCTCATTGGCACTGAGTCATTTCCCTTTTGCTGACTACCCCTGCAGATGTAACTTCACTGGGGTTTCATAGGCACAATGTCCTTTGCTACTTAAAAGTACCTAAATGAGCCGTAAACCCAGAGTTTCAGCTTCCTTGACTGCTTTAACTGTTAACAGAATGTGCTTCCTAGGCATTTTTAAATTCTGAGTAATTTTCAGATAACTGCTTTAGCCAATTTAGGTGGGAGCACCCTGAGAGCTGTTGAGGGTATACCGTTGTCTGGACATACTTCCAGAAAAGAATTTTCCTGTGCATCTTCCCAGCATATTAGTAGTCCACAATATCTAGTTCCAAAATATAGATATGACTACTCTCAGTACATTGCCCACATTCCCTATTCTCTACTGGAAGGATGTGACCTAAGTACAGCCATTGGCATTTGCAGAGACCAGAGCACCTATTCCCAGCTCTGGATTGCCTCAGTCTCTCCCTGGATTAGCCTGGACCATCTCTTCTTGGCTCGTTTGCAAGTGAGTCTAGGTGCTGTCCTAGCACATAGGGCCAAGACTTTATCCTGCAGCTGCACCTCGTCTCAGCCCTCACCTAGGATCCCCCAACTGCCCTGGCACTGACCCAGTGCCCCCAGCTGCCAAGGCAGCCTTCTGATTTGAGAGAACTCAGCTGCATCTGAGATACAAACCATCAGTGATGATCCTGCTCACCTGTTTACACGGTGCTCCTTTCCCTTTGTTCTGCCACAGTCTTGAAGGGAAACTCCTGCTAGAAGTACTGAGGGAGAACTCTCAGTGTTGTGCAATTCAATGTTTGAAGGTGGACATCTATCACTTCCAAAGGCTTTCTGGGGTCCTTCTCTTAAGCTGGAAAGAAAAGAAGTGTATTTCTGGTAGGTAATTTTCTTTATCTCACCTGTCTCTCTGCAGTGCTCTGGACAGATAAAACCAGCAGATTGGAATTACAAAATCCAGGCACTTAAACATGTCTTCTTTTTTCCAACTTGGATCTTTAAAAATTTCCTGTTGGAACAGATTTCCTTCCAGTGCTGGGGACTACTTTGGGAAATTATTGTGTTTACTTACACCCTTCCTTGTTCCCTTCCTCTTGTTCTCCTCCAAACTCCTCCCTTCCCTGGGAAAACAAAACCAAACAAAAGAAAAACCTGAAGTAAAAAAAACCCACAAAGCTAGTATCTTTGTTTGACAACAGCTATCTCTAAAAGTACTTCTTGGGATTGTGCTGTATTTTTTGGTTTGGGCTTTGATTTGCACAGGAATTTCTCATTATTAATCTACAGTATTTTATGATGGTGTTTCCTTTTTCTTCCATTTGTCCTAAAGGAATATTTGGAATCATATCTTCAGTTCATTTAAATAAATGTGACCTGATGAGTAGAAACTAAATATTTTATGATGAGTAGGCTTGAAATGCTCCCTTTCAGTTTACGTCTGCTTTTTTTTGGGTGAAACAACTTAACATGAGATGTGCTGTGGAATTACCTGACATGAGGGAGTTTAAGTACAACTAACATCAAATATGTATCTCCTCTTCCCCTCAGTGTTTCTCTATTTATTTATATCTCTGTGTCTGTGTGTTTCACCAAAAATAACAGCACTCAGGTTGATAAAGTACAAATATTCAGTAGCTGATTAGTGCAGCATTTAAAGAGAAAGTTCAGCCAGTAAATATCTGTGATGTTCTCAGCAGGAACCAGACAACTGGAATCGCTGATAGGAGCCAAGGGAAAAAGTGCAGTTAATAATTTGTAGATATTTACACCTTTGCTGGTTTCTTTCAAGGTACAAAGGCATTAGCGAAAGTGACAGAAACGAGTTATGAGCCATTTACTTGGGCTATCTGGAGGGATTTAATCTCACTTGGGTCATGGAGTTGAATTCTCTGGGAATTGGTGTTACTGTGATAGGCTGTATCTGAAGGCCTGGAGTGCAGAGATAAGACTTTAAGTCCAGCTGGAATTAGAAGCAATAGAATTAACTGGATTGTAATGCTGTAAACCTTTTGGTTCAGATCCTGAAATGCCTCTGGATGGTAGTTCAAATCTCTTCCAGATGGAGGTTTGGCTCTGGGACCTATATGCAAGACAAACATTAGCAATGTCAAGGACTTTTTTGGAGCATGCACAGTAAAGTCAGCCTTACGTGGTTCAGCATGCTTTTTTCTTGTTGTTCAGTCTTACAGTTTTCTTAATATGGTGGGGAGGATGGCTTACTTGTTTCAGAAGGCTAATTTTCCACTTCACTGGCACTCACATGTTTGTTTGTGGTTATTTCTTTTAAAGAAAGACTAGGAAAGTGTTTGAAAGGTCATTGCTGTTATAACAAATGAGGCAAGGCTGAATATAGCTGGCATATGCATATCAATTTGAGGTAACAGGGATTGCTATCATGAAAAACATAAAACAGCTATAAAGGAGCTGTTAAGGGTTGGGGTTTGTTGTTGTTTTTTGTTGTTCCTCCTCCCCCTTGAGTTAGCTGTTCAAGGAAATGTTTTAAAATAGTGGATGCATGGAGACCTACCAACACGTGCATATTTTCCATAATGTAATGTGTTTCTGTGATCATACAGTATAATTAGACAAAAGTGACAATGCATGAGTTGATAGATTAATTCTATATTTACGTTAAGGATGAGAAGATAATTGCAAACCATGATTGTAAAAGACAACAATTTGCTGAGCTTAAAATCAAGTGGTTTCCCCTAGTGTAATAGGAAATACAGTCTTTGAGTCTGCTGAAGAGAAATAAAGTATACAACTGATGATATTTTATGTTGTTTGTTTGTAATGCTGACAGACAATGCTGGTTCAGGGATTATTATTTTTTTTAAACATCTGAATAGAAAAGAAATCCTTCTTCTGATTTCAATGATTTTATAACAAGACCCAGTTGGACTACTTCAATTTTTCATTTCTGTAATAATTTTTATTTTTAAATCAATGGTTTTGTTATTAACATTGTTAAATTTATACTAAACTATGGGTTATGCTAAACATAAAAGTAAGGACTTCACAATAGCTCTGAGAAAATATGAAAGAAATCAATGTGTTATGAATTTAGAAACTGGTGAGCAATGAGAGAAAGTGTAGTTCCCAAAGCCATGCAGTAGGCAAGTGAGAGCTCTGAACAGAAGCCTGGTTTTTCAAATCCCAGTCCAGAGCTATTCCTTTTAGATATGGGACTACAAACCCTTTCTATAATACAGTAAATTGATTACTACAAAACTGCTGTCTTCTCTTTCCCATTTTTAATAGGATTGTGTTCTGTGCTTGTGCGACTCTATCTCAAAGGTATTATGCCTGATGGTAGTTTGTTTAATTCAGTGCATGGATATTTGTACAGTGTAATTAAATGCTTATGAATAATTATCATACATAAATGTATATCTATAGCTATGTGGTGGTAGCTCCAAAACTCTAGAAAATAAGATGTCTTTTCAAAAGTATTTTCCCACCTAAGGAAGCTTGGGAGAACGTAGCAGGTCAAGAATCGGAGAGCATGAACATGTTCTTTATTTTATCTTGTTTAAATTTTTAGGGGTGTCTTTTTCAGATCTAAATGTATTGTCAAAAGGCACAATAGCTCAAGAATATTTGTTTGGTGTTCCAGCAGTGTGCAAACTTGTAGAAATTGTATGAGAGGAAAACTTATGACCTTTTATTGACAATTCAGAAATTGTTCAGGTGGAATTAATGGAAGGATATTGGTATGAATTAAAAGGAAGGCAACATAACACTGATGTGTAAAATAGGACTCTTATTAGTGTATATTAGAGTTCTGTGTATTTATAATGTAACATTCTACTGATTTTTGGCTGTTACAGGCATTCCAAATGAATGAAGCTGTGAGAAGAAACATTAGATCCTGTTTTAACTTGCTGTCAAAAAAAAAAAAAAAAAACCAACAAACCTCCAGGTGGCAAGTCTTTTATAGCTTTTTCCTTACTTCTAGGTATAGACAAGTAAAGCACCTCCCAACTTGAGAGATGGGGTAAAGAAATTGTATGAAGATGATTAATTACTTGGTTTTCCTCTCATCCAGGAAGGATTTAGTGTATTTGAACCTTCTGTTTTCATCAGAGACATTCACTGTGCAGTATCTGGTGTCAATTTTTGCAACAGGGAGATACTCCACTATGTTTTCTTGTCTACAGGCTGCACTCTATAGAGGTGATAGGATTACATACGCTTTATCTTTGCAAAGAGAAACCATTACCTCAAATTATAATTACCTCATTTACAGAGTTGCAGTTTTGGACTATTAGTTGTTCTGCAGATATAGTTTCTGTTCAGAGCAGACCAGAACTTGAAATAAAGAGCATAAAATAATGTTACAGTTTGAGAAAACCACAACAATTTATTGTCATTTAGACAATTATTCTATCACCCAATGAGCCTTCCCCACTCGGGAAGAGGAATTGGGGGAAAACCAAGGAAACCCAGGGGCTGAAATATAAACAGATTTAATAGAATGAGTGTAGATAATTAACATTAATAACAATAAAGAACCAATATTGATCCCAGAACCAATATAAAATATACAAGGATTATACTCCGACAATTATATCAGTAGGAAGCTGTGCACTCCCAGCAGTGGACAGCAAATGTCGAACACTGCAAGCGCTACGGCTTTGAGAGGAAGGAAGGCCTCGGGGGTCTGGCACCAGCAAGAAGTTCTCAGGATTGCAGCCATCAGGGGAGAGAAAGCACTTTGCAGCAAACTTTCTAATTTATATTGAATGTGGCGTTCATGGTATGAAATAATCCTGTTGGCCGGCTTGGGTCAAGTGCCCGGGTCTTGCTCCTCCTCATCCCTGCACCTGCTGAGCTCGAAAAACACTGAGACCTTGAAACCCACACACCATAACTGGCTATGAAGTAAAGATTTTCACAAATTCGGACACTAGCGTCTTCTAAAAGTGCAGTTTTCCCTAGCATTAGAAGAGAAATTAGTCCTGTGTTGCTCAAACCAGGGCAAATACAATGAAGAAGAACTTGTACCTAATACTGAAACTGAGTCTTAGAGAAATGTGTAAGGCCTGGAATGGTGGAACACAGTTATGAAGAGCAGTTGTGTAGAACTGAATTGTGGGGCTACTGTGTGTGTTAGAGGAAGTTCTGCACATTCTTATTTATTAATATATAGTGTGCCATACTGCACATCTGTGTTCTGATCGAAGTGCCAGTTCTAGATCCTTTTCATTATTGTAACTTAATTTGTTATAGCTAAGCCCAATGATAAATAAAAAGTACTGATTAAGCCACTGCCATAAGCACTGAACTGTGAATTAGTCATAATATTAATTCTATTTAATCACCTCAGTTTTATTTGTTGTCATGGTTTACTCTGAGCCATAAGCAAGGAAAGCAACATCACAGCAATAGTTAGAATGTTAGTCTTGCATTATAAAATGCTAAACACTTAAAGAATACATCTGGTGTCTTTCCCTGTGACAAAAGAAAGAGATCCTAAAAGAGATTGCAATAAGAGAAAAGGAAACTGTCTTCCAAATAAAATGTAATAAAGTCTGTGGAAATGGAGATTAGTTTGCAATGACTGTCCAGCCAATGAAGTGGTACTCTGATTTTTATGTCTGAGGGTCTGCTTGTTTCTAAAAGCAAGAAATGATTAGCGTACTCA
This sequence comes from Anarhynchus alexandrinus, assembly GCA_008711295.1. Taxonomy (NCBI): domain Eukaryota; kingdom Metazoa; phylum Chordata; class Aves; order Charadriiformes; family Charadriidae; genus Anarhynchus; species Anarhynchus alexandrinus. The sequence goes on along the minus strand of VUYV01000116.1, from coordinate 626,857 downwards.
GTTTACAAGTGGTCTTAGCCTGAAATGGATTCAGTAATTTGAATGCAACTTGTAACTTCCGTAAATGAAATACAGATATCATGTCTACAAAACTAAAGTCTTTCACTTGCACTGCTCAGAATTCAGTGGAAATCTGAAGTTTACCATGTAATTAAATGGTATTTTATATAGCTTCTAGATGATTTATCCTGACTTAGGCATTTCAAAATATCTTGATAGCAGTCACCTTTTAAAGTAATCTATTTCTGTACATTCTAATGCTTGTGAGATGACTTCAAACATACCACACGTGGCTGGGGAGTTACTCATTTTATACCAGAGAGTATCTCGCTCTACTGTATGGAACGAAACCAAAAACTAAATCTAGGAAAGTACTGATGAGCCTGAAACAGGGTGCATGCAGAGTGGAGTTATCCAAGCAATGCTTTGCTGAGTTGCCTTTTAAAACTTGCGGGTGTCTGTCTTTACAGAAAGTTGGACTACAGGTAAATCCAATGCTTATGCCTAAAATTCCTCATATTTAAGCAAACCAGATCCTAAAATGAAATGAAAAATTCAGAGCAAGTATAAAGAAATGAGGCATTTCTCCAACTTCATCTTCTTCAAAACCTGATCCAGTAAGACATTCACACAGATCACCTTGTATGCACCAAATTGTTACAAAATCCAGGTGGTAGGGGCACCCTTTACCTTCAAGCAAAGGCCTCCTCAAGAGCTTCTGTCAGAAAACATGCATGTTGGATGTAAATGCCCCTTTAGTCTGAGTTGGTTCACCTCTTTTGTGGTTAGGGTGAAAACTATAAAGATTAACCCTAGGCATTTTCCAGTTCTGCCAGTAAGCAGAAAATAACTCAAGATTCGTGCAACCAGAAGTGGGGAGCGAGATGAAAAAAAAGGCTGAGGTGCAGTCTTTAAAACACTGCTTTAGGAGAAGAAAAAGTCTGGGAATCTGATACTATGTTATAGGAATATATCTCTGTGTTATTAAATAGTGTTATTCAGTGGTTGTATTGGATCAAGTTTAACTCCTCACTGTATATGCATACCTTGGTAGCAAAGGCAGGATCCTGAACTTTGCTCTCACCTTGGATTTCTAGGGGTCAGGCGTCTTAGTTTACTGGAGCTAGCTACAGCCAGTTTTTTAATTAGTGGTTATTTACTTCAAGGGACTTAGCGTAGCAGATCAGATTCAGGTAAAATTCAGGTACCATAACCCAAAAAAGGTTCTTAGCTGAGGGATTTTCTGCTCTGAGAAGAGGTCCTGTACTATCATGCAATGCCAGAGCAGCAGTTTTATTTCACAGGGATGAATGCTTGCCTGTTTTTATTTCCTGCTTAGGCTTATTTTTTAGTTTTTGGTCCCTTTTCCTGCTTTTTCTTCCTGGGGTGTCACAGTAGGTGCTCTCACTAGTATTTGCACACTCAGATGTCTGCCTGGCAGCTGGGGGTTCTATATGATGGATGGGATTTCTCATAAAGCTTTCACTGACCTGCCTGGCATAGCCTTAATTCTTGAACACTAGCTATGTGCTTGTGTTAAATGCTTAAAGAACCATATTTTCATTTCTTTTATGTGTCTTAGCAGGATCATGTTTGGAGAGAAAAAAAACTAAACCCTAAACGCACCATGCTTGCAACATAACCTTAAGTGAATCTTGAATGAATCTGAATAATCCACCTGATGCAGGGTTTCCTGTATTTCTGAATACCTAACATAAAGTTGCATTCACCTGTGAATGCTGTGGTGGGTCTGTAAAGTTTACAACAATTATAGCACTTGGAAAAAATAGCAGAGATGGAAATATTATTTAGTTGGGGTTTTGTTTGTTTGTTTTTAAAAAAGTCTTTGATATCCTATTACTTTTCCTTTTGGAACATAGCAGTATCGTTGCTGAAATTGGTATGGTTTTGTCTTTCAGGGTTTCTGATTATGTGTAAAATCAAAAATGGACTATATAGCAATCTATTTTCTTCAGATAGTATAGTGTGTAATCTTGATTTTACAGTTTTATATAACTGTAGTAACTGGAAAAAATTGCTTGAACACCTTATGAAGTTAGTCTCTTGCTCATGGCTCTTTTGCTTTAGACCTTTGTGTTGCTTCATTTAGAAGTTTATTCTTAGTAAAAATGTGGAATGGATTCCCACCCCTTTTCATGAATGAATGTAGTATCCTCAGAGCATGGGTCTTTCCACTGGAATGGGAGGAAGATCCTTCGGAGAAAGTAAAAACAGTGGAAATAAGGGCACAGAAGATAGCTCAAAGAGGGAAAGAGAATGGCAGGAACATGTAGCTAAGGGCAATATCCTCTCCATAGGGATCTACCACAGCCTGACTAGTTGATCTGACTGTTGTCCCTGTGTTGCCTAATGGTGACTTATGAAAGTGAATTGATGAGCTGATGGCTTCTCCAAGCGTTGTCTATAATGAGAATGCTCTACCTTCATCTCTCTGTCCAAAGATGTTTTAAAATCCTTGTCAAAGAAAAATATTTAAAATTGAACAATGTGATGTGCAATTATCACATCTGAATTAAATTATTACTGTGGAATATTCATGAAGTTTGGATTTTTTTTTTAATTTTACATCTTTGGTTTATTACCTTTTTTTAACTGCATCTCAAGTTAATTTGAATTACAAGATGTCTAATTAGCATTATTAGCAAAATGCTAATTTTAGTCCTTGGCTTGTATATTGGCTTATTTTAGATATTGTGGTTTTGTGTACTACTTCATTTAATTCCTATGTTTCCCATGCAGACATAATTTAAGATTCATTCAAATCACAGGACTGACCAGATCTTCTCTGCCTAAAATGTATGAAGTTGCTTAAATGTTTCTGTAGAATAAAACTGTTAGATCCGTGTTGAACATGAAACAATTTAAATTATAGTTGCAACTGGAAAAAAAAAATTCCTTCACACAGAAAATATACCCTGTTCTGAAAGATGTTCTTTAAGGAAGGAAAAGTTCAGTGTAATCCCTATTTATTGTGAGTTACAGAATCACCACCATGTTATCATACTGAATTTAAAATATATTTAATGAATTTTAACCCTACCACCCAGTTATGGAGAGGTGAAAGACATAAGCATTTGCTACCAGATCCTGAAGGTACTTCACCTCTGAATGGCTGACATTTCCCTGGAGCTTTCTGACTCAAAGGGGTCAGCTACTTGTGTGGTGAGGAAAAGCTTATCCTTACACTAATAACTTCTTTTCTTTTTTTCCTTTTTTTTTTTTCCCACACTGCTAAGTCTGTCTGGCCCCTGAGAGCACAGAACAGGCCTCAGCAGGCCTGAGCGGCCCAGCCCCAGCACCCTTTTCCCCCTGCCCTGCATGGTGGTGCGGCCTGGGGGGAGGCTGCCTCCCCACCGCCCGGGCCCTGGCAGTGCCTGGGGAGAGAGGGCTTCTCTGGGGCTGCTCCTCACAGCCCCAAAAGTCCTGTGGGACAAAATCCACGTGCTGTGGGCAGCTGCCATTTTAGAAAAAGCTGATGTACGAGTTAAGTTTTAATACACATTTAGTCAGTTTATGGCTTGTAACTATGACTTGGGAGTGGAAAGGATAGGAACAGAAGCAGTATTTTGGGTAGACATCGAAAATAGCCTTTACACTTTCTGATCTCAGCCAAAAGTCAATAAAACATGGATGAATGCTTTTAATGTAGATAGCTGTAGCTCAAACAAGCGTTCTCGCTCCTGTTGGGGTGTGCTCGGCTGGGCCCAGAAGAGGGATGCGCCTTTGAGGTTTTGATTTCTCCTGTCTGTAAGGTCCTTGGGCTGGCAGCCATCTGCCTGCTTCCCTTCAGGAAAACCACTGAAAAGTCACCACAGCAGTAATGGCAACTGAAGCCAGAGGGTC
>VUYV01000116.1:495225-601498 GCA_008711295.1 Anarhynchus alexandrinus | reverse complement strand
TTTTTTTTTTTTTTTTAATTATTCTGCTCCTAGACGTACTGACCTCAATGGGATGTGCTGGTGTTAACACTTGTAACTGAATTTTTATTTTTTTTTTTAATGCTGTAATTTCAATGGACACAGGCGATACATGGCATGTTTAGAGAATTACAGATATTTTCTCCAGTTTTGTTTTCTTCTTTCAATCTTAAGCATTTAATGCCATCCAAACAGAGAGGAAAATATTTTGCATTTATAGGTTAGAAATCATTATTTTGACAGATTATTTGAATGGTATTTGGTTGGTTGTTTAAGGAGAATCTACATCCACTTCTTTCATAGTTCTCTCTCTCTCTCTTTTGAGACTAATGTTTAACTACATTCCTCTAAAGCAGTATAGCAACAGCAGGACTATTTTTAGTTCAATTTCTCAGTTGCGATTGTTGTATTTGAATTCCTTTTATTCCTGTTTTGCCCCTTTTTGGTGGGGAGGGCCCACTAAAATAACTCTCTGTCTTTGTGTAAGCCTTCATTATTTAGTTGAGATCAGTGGGATTACTCTTGCAAATCCATGTCCTGTAATACAATATGAAAGAAAAGAAAGACCAGAACTTATTGAAAACAGGTTATTAACAGGTTTTCTTTTGTTTGTTTTTTTTTTCTTAACCCAAGATACCTCTGATAGGAAATAAAAGTAATGATCAATAAAATAACAATGGAAATTATTTTTACTATACTTACCCGCATTTTCAGTTACAGATGCAATTCTCTGATCTTTGATTTGAAATAACTAGCACGCAGGAAGTCTTCTTAATTGCACAATTGCAAGCAGTTCAGCAAATTGTCAACTACTTCATTTTGAAAGTGTTATAACTATTGACATAAAACTGTCAATTTACTAATTAGGCTGGGCACTGTGAAAGGAAAATTTCATCTCTAAGATACCACGATAAATCAAACCAGTAGGTTCAATCCCTCAAAGACTTAAAACGTGATTAACTCTGCTTTGATATTATTTCTCATATGACTAAAACTATCCATGTGCTTTATTGATTGCTCTAATGACCAAAGTCAATAATAACCAAAAGATTTCTTCTGATGGATTCTTTAATGTGCTGTGTCGACTAAGCAGTTAACTTCAGTCCTCCCACAAACCCCTTTTAAAATAGCCTCAAGACTAACGTACTAGTCTTTTTCCATACTGTGCTCCCTGCTGTATGGGAGATTCCATGTCAAAGTCAGTCCATTGTAAATCGGTTAGTTTTACCTGCAGTGAAGTGTGCAGTAGCAGTCACTGTCACTGGTACTCTGGCATGACATGTCGAGTCACATCATTCACAGTAACATTTATTTAAATGTGGGGTGTAGGATAGAAGAACTCCACTGTGTTATTAAATAAATTATGAGTTGCCTATGGTTACGTTCATGTATCCTATCACCTGTGTCCTAGTCAGTTGGTATCATTCTTGGCAGAAATGTCAAAAAAATAAATAGTTTTGCAAAAAAAAAATTACTCTCTCACTGGTAGAAGTGGCCTTTGCAGGTCTGTGTAAACTGTGGGTAAGCTTTAATTACCTCTGCCTTTGTGATAAGCTTTGTGGCTAAGCAGAGGATTTTGGTTATAAAGGTTGCCAATCTGGCAGTTTTTACCTCCAGTAATCTCTTTTATAAACATTATTTTTACCTTCTCTTTCTGGTGATGGATGCTGTTAGGCTGTGCTTTGGGCATTTGGAGAAATGCACTCTGTGCTTAACTGGATACTACTGTTCACAGAGTTTTACTTGGAAAAAAAATAATGTCTGTGATATCTGAGCATTCAGTAGAAATCTAGCAAGTGTCTTATTTAATAAATAATGTCTAGTTGTATTCATAATTGTCAAGATAAAGAATGCTGAAATAAATATGGAGCTCTACGTGAATGTTGTGATTCAAATAGATTTATTTCTTCTGAGAGAGATCTGAATGAGAATCTTCTGAATGAGATCTCCAATCTCTTCACTATTCAAAACGTGCCGTACAAATCTCTTCTACTGAGTATAATTGAGCATCGCTCACATAACAGCTAGATTTTTCTTAGTAAGTGCTTCAAAAGATGATCAGATTGCTCTCCTAAATTAAGCCTGTTAAGAACTTATAGCATGTGGATCGGTGTATCTGAAAGTCTTAATTTTTCTTCTCCATTACTGCGCTAATAAAATAGGATGAAAGCTTTTATTTGAATGTGTTCTATCCGTACTATGCTTAGAAGAAATAATCTAGCATTCAGCAATGCCATTCAAATGACAAGTGTGGAACATGAAGACCAAATCATGTTGTGGGTTAGGGGTGCTGACAAAAAGTATGAATCCACTGGTTTACCAATACTAACATCAGGCTTAATCAATACCAGTTTGTCTATCCAAGAAAAAGCCCTGTTCCTTCTTCGTTTTCACAGACTCTAGACTTCGATAAATCCTCAAGGAACTGGGCGACTGCTGACGCTTCTCCAGCCTTGCCCATCAGTTCTGAGACATTCATGAGCCTCCAGGATCTGGCTATCTGTAGTCGTCTTGCAAGTCACTTGCTCTGAAATATTATAGAGGTACCATAACAAGAATAAAAGTCTTCGAGGGTGCTAGATTATGGAGAAGTAGATGAGCTTTAGTCAGGTGGTGCTGAGGCAAGTAGCTTTGATTATTTAGTAAAAATGTCTATGCTGCTGAAGGAAAATAAGTATTCCCTTAGAAAATTGTTTTTCTGGGTTCAAGTACTCATATTGTGAAAGTGAGCTTAAACTTGCATCGAGAAGAGTAGAAGGAAAAAAACAGCAAAAGGATTGCATAATCTCTGCTAGGGTGGGTTAGGTTTGTGACAGTAGGTGGGATCTATTGCTGTTCATGTAATATTCATCCCCTGTCTTAAGCTGTGTTTGTGTATGTATGTTTACTATCAGAATACATTTGGTTCCTATGTCTGGGGGACAGAGTTGTTGGTGTGTACTGGCACTGGAAGCAGAGAGTTGCGGTAGCTTGGTGTGGATACCCCTGTTACAAAGTGACAAAAAGGAAATCAAACTTAATAAGTAATCCTACCATTTTGGTGAGGTTTTTTGTCCTATTGCCTCAAGATACTAAAATCACACTGAGGGGTCACCATACAATGGTTAGCTCTTCAAATACTCTCATGTAGAAAGGTCAATAGCCATCATTGTGCAAAGGAGTCTTGAGCGCACATATGGTTTGCATTAGATTTAGCACTTTTTCAGTGGCTTGTGTGCTGATTTTTAAACCCTCGCAAGTACCTGAAATTATTTCTTACATTATTTTAAAAACCCTTCTGCATTAATGCTTGTCCCTTGGTTGGGTCATTTGCTCAGCATTTCCATGATTTATGTCTCTCATGTAGATATTAGCAGGTACAAAGATGTGTTTTAATGATATTCTGCTGCATATTGTTCACTGGGGGAGAATATAAAGCAGGGAAAATACAAAGCATTGAATACATGGATAGTTTCCAGCCTTTTAAATGATTCAAAGTCTTTGATGAATCACTGGTTTCTACTGCTGACCTCTGCTTCTGACCTTTCCCTGACTTCACAGGTCAACAGTTCTGTCAGCAACTGCATTTTTAATAATTTGTCATCTGAGATCTCTAGATACTATTTCTGTTCTCAGAGATTTTTTATTTTTTTTTTAAGTGGTCATTGACTGAAATTCAGTTGTGGTTCTACAATACAAAATCAGATCTTGGCTAGTGGATAGGAAATACACTGAGAGTAGAGTGTACTGTCCTCTGTACTGGGCACCAGTACAATATGCTGGCGGAATGTACACAGGTTTCCAGTACTTACCTCATACGCTGAAAAAGCAGCTCAGTCCTCTCTGTTCTTCATATACTGCATAGGAACTTCAGTTCAAATTTAACATGCCATTTGCTAACTTTTTTCCTGTTTTTCCCCTCAAAAAGGGAAGGAACAACTGCCATATGCCCATACCTGGTTATTTGGGAAATACTCAACTACTTTTGACATGACTTTTTCTATTTGATGATATACTGGTGTTCTTTCTATTTCTTTATGCTGTCATTTTCCCATTTATACACCAGAAAAGTCTTCTCTGATACATCCATGTTAATGCACAGCTTTCTCTGGGAGCCATTTGGCTGTGTGCAAGAGGGGCAGTTGCTTTAATCTCGCAATCAGAAGGCTTTGTTCTTCTCACAGTGTGTTCCTGATTAATGCAAACTAATAATTATAAACACTACAGCACGCAATGTTACAACACCACAAGTGATTGGCTGTCCTGCAGTTTGACAGGCTTTTCTTAGACTCAACGAAGAACGATACAAAAATTGCATTTCCAAGTGTTTATCTCGCCAGAATTCCTAATTTTATTTTGACGCAATTATAGGAATGACATTTAGTAGTGCTGTCGCTAAAGAAACATTAACACTTTGAATACACATTATTTTTCAAGGACAAATGTCTTTTTTGATTTTTTTTTGAAGGTGGAAAACTAAAATTCCCAGCACACTAAATCTTTTAGAAGTGTATTACATTATCATTAATAATAAAATATGACCCTGAAGAATGCCAAGCACAGATGTGGGAAAGGAGATTTTCCACTACTTACAAATTTGGAAAGTGAGGCATAGAATTTTGTAGGGTTTTTTGTTTGGGTTTTATTTTTTGTTGCTTTTTTCCCCCCCACATCTTACTGACAGACAGGCACAAACCCATGATATTCTGTAAGTCCTTCTTGGACTTTTCCTGCTGGATTAATTTGTCCCATAAGAACTTGATCTAACGCTTGCTAGAACAAAAAGAAAACACTGTTGACTTAAAGCTGTGTCTGGTTAATGTTGTCAAAAGAGTTAAATGCATCTGACTTTCTTATGGATTTTATAGCTGTCATAAGAGTTAACATAAAGTGTTGGATAGGATGGGATTTTTATGAAGGAAAAGATAGGAAGTTGTTAGCTACAGTGTGAGTGAAGAGCTGAGTAGTTGCTGTTAGTGTGGGACTGTGCTAGTAGTTCCCTGTGTATACGCTTTTAGTATGCCTTAACTAGAAGATGACATATTTTTATTTCAAATGAAAAGCTGCTTCATGCTAAAAGTACTCTTGTGTGCATGAGAAATGTCAAGAGGAAATTATTGCAGAGAATGAGAGCAATGTGAGTTCACACCATGCCATATAGCACACTAGCTTTCCCTTGTAGGTAAGACCTTAAAAGGTGACCACAAAATTCATACAATTGTTGTTACTATTAATAAATAAAAAGATATTGTCATGTTAAGCATATTTGGACCTGATTCAGTGCTAGTTGTAGTAGTTGAGTTCTAACTAACAGTAGTCGATATTGCATCAGTTCCGTTCTTTTCTAGTTTCTTTGAGGATGCTTTCTTAATTATATTTTACAAATCAGCTGTTTATTTCTAAACAACTATAAGACTGTGGCATAATCAATATAGTGACTCCGCTTCAAATCCTTTTTAAAGGATTTTAAAGGAACATTGTAAATGGTTCTACTCATGTTTTTTTTCTCGCTTAAGAATTTCTGTGCTGCCTTATGTTTTTGTGATTGTGGACCTAGACCTGCAAACTCCTGAATACTTGGGAATTTTTCTCCTGAAATAATTTCAGTGAAGTTAAAGGATAAATTCCTGTAAAAAGTCTAGCTTGAAATATTTTCTTCTTATGAAATCAAAATAATTAGCACCAGAGTTGATAACACATACCTGTGAAACTGCTTCTATGAGGCTGTTTTAAATTATCTTACTGTATAGCAATCTTGTGACTCTATTTTTGTGCATATAGTAGCATAGCATCGTTAACTTTGAGACTCTCATATTAATCATGTAGGGATGAAATAACAGGAAGATTTACTCGTGATGTTATTATCAGGACCAGGAAAAAGTGGTTGTGCTTGTGGTTTGAGTGGGTTTTGTTGGGTGCATTTGGGGTTTCTTAGGGATTTTTTTTTTTTTGAGTGTTCCCCCATATCCTTATCCCCTCCCCATGCCCAAATTTTATAAAGCACACTTACTTCTTATTTTTCACTCTTTCTTTCTAATACCCTCTTCCCGAGTGTAAATTATGTAAGGATTATCCAAAGATATACAAACCTACTGAATTCCTCTAAATTTGAAAAATAGATGTTCCAATAAATGTATACTAACAAATTTGAATACGAAGGAAGAGGAACAGATGTTAAGGAAATGTTAACTTGTTAGTCTTGTTTGTCTTTAACAAGTCAGCGAGTTACACAGTATCCTTATGGAGTGAAATTTTAGGCCTGAAACGGGAAAAAATATGAGACACCCATTAACAGCCATTGGACCACATGATGATAGAGAGTCTAACAGGCTGGGGAAAATCAAAAGCTTGAAAGTACGGGAAAAATGACGATAATAGGATATTTCATAGAATCATAGAATGGTTTAGGTTGGAAAGGACCTTGAAGATCATCGAGTTCCAACCCCCCTGCCATAGGCAGGGACACCTCCCACTAGACCAGGTTGCCCAAGGCCACGTCCAGCCTGGCCTTGAACACCTCCAGGGATGGGGCCTCAACAGCCTCTCTGGGCAACCTGTTCCAGTGCCTTACCACCCACAAATTTAAATTGCTTTCATATAAATCAGGTAAGTATCATGTCAAACCATGATCCCAAGAGTAAACTTTTAGATGCTGTCAGGTTGTGTTAGTGGAAAAGTTGATCAAAGAACATGCAAGAGAAGGTAGTGCAGAGGACCTTGTTTATAACGTTAGTAACAAAGACCTGTTCTTTAGCAATGACTGTAATACATTTATGTTCAGCAACTTCCCAAAATCTGATAAAGACACAAGTATTGAGCTTAATTTTAAAAAAGAGATGTTAAATAAAAGTAAGGGTGCTTGTTGAGGAGAAGCAAGATGGGACAGCTGAAAAGAGTTAAATCTTTGGAGCAGACATGGAAATTGTAATGGAATCAAAGATTATGTGTGCAGAAATTTAAGGAGGACTGAACAGACGCTAGCATGACTAAATTGTGAGGGTGAAAAGGAAAAAAAGGAATGTATTAGAATCAAAGATGCATCTTTCAGAAAAATTAGTAAAATGAGTAGTGAGATAAATTAAAACAAAACAACCTCCCCTCCCCCAGCAAACTAAAACAAACGCATAATTCTGGCACCTTAAATATAAAAATGCAACTAGGCAAGCAAAAAAAAAAGTTTATAACTTGCGAACAGCAGAAAAACTCTTACTGAGTCCTTTTAAAGTATAACAGGAGCAGAACATGTACAAGTCAATGAGATGATTGCTATATAAAAGAAACACTTTGAGAAGATGAGGTATGCAGCTGGTTCATCCTTGGGAACAAACAGGCGTGTTCAGTATGGAGGAACCTGGAAAGTACCTACTAAAAGCCCCTCTGTGGACCTTAGGATGCACACTTCATCTGCTGGGGATGTGGCATATGGAATTCAATATATGTTAATAGTAAGTGATATTCACTGGGAAAATAAACCTAAAGTTTATATAGGCATAATGGATAACTTACATTCAGGAATGAGACCTATGAGCTATGATAGATAATTCCACCAAAATACTGCCTCAGTGCTTAGTAACCGTCAGCAAATTAAATCACATTTTAATAATTATTTAGGAAAGAAATAGAGAACAGATTCAGAGACCCCCATCTTCCCATTCACTAGTCCAGCACATAAGTAAGTCTTGTATATTGTGTGGTGTTTCTCATATTCTAAAAAGATAAAGTAGATTCGGAAGACCTACCAAGATAGTAAAAAGTTGATCAAAGGTAAGGAACAGTTAGATTACTTTTCTTTCTGGAAAGTAAACTACTGTGACAGGTGTGTTAGAGATCTGCACAATCTTTGGTGGCATTGGGAAAAATAAATAAATGGGGGAGCATTGAATGAAACTTTCAACTACTGAGTGGAAAACAATTCCAAGTGGGGTTCTTTACGCAACCTCTGAACAGGCTGTGCTGTTCTTCCTGCAAAATCTCAAGAATGCTAAAGTTTTGAAGGAGGTCAAAATTCACTGAATAATTGATGGCAAACTTGATTTTTAAAATGTTTTAAAAAATTAGTTTGGGTTTGTTTACTTGGGTTTTTTTCCACAGTTTCAAATATATACTTCATACTAACTACACTACACTGCAGCTGTTTTTCTCCTAAAGAATCAAATCTACTGGTAGTCACTCCTGTGTCTGCCTGCAATATCACTTATACATGTTCAAGCTCTTTTTTACCTATCTCAAATGCCAGCACTTCAGCTATGAGGGTAGAGAGCGGAGCTCAGCACAAACTAAGCTGTTTTACTCAACTTTTCAGATAGGCTGGATCAACCTTTTCTAGCTCGGTTTCTACTACTAATTTAGTTCAAAGCTGTCTCATCCAAGTCTGCGCTATGCTGCAGAAATGTGTTATACAGAAGTAAAATGGAGATGGATCTAGATGTGGTACTGGATTACTTTGAAATCCAGCTGTGATTTAAGTAGGCGCTAATTTCACTAATGCAATTAAACGTCTTGACTGCCATAACTTCTCTTCTAGGTAAAGTTCTCCTGTTATACCTGAGTAGTGACACTAACCTAAACACACGAGTAATCCAAGTAGTGAATATTTTAATTATTGGTATCTTCTTATTTATTTCTGGTACATATATGGATATCTGTAAGCTTCATATTTATTTCTTAGACTAATTTTTGTTGTCTAAAAATTAAATATTAATTGGTGTGAGATTAATATTAGAAGAGAAGACAAGCTAGCATCATTTAAACTTTTCATGTGCTGAGAAATATTTTTATAAATGTTCCTGTATATTCCATATATATAAATATTCTTCTTTGATAGATCATCCTGTTAACCACACTATTTTGCTGTTATGAAATATCAATAATACTGATTTTTAATCTTTAAATTTACTCTGTGTTTTGTAGTACACTCATAAATGAACTGTTTATATTCAAGAAGTCATACCAAAGTTGGCAAAGGATTTTCTATTCATTTTCTTCCTGGGTTTTTATGGTTTTGGTTTGGTGGTTGGTTTGGGGTTTTTTTTATTAACAATGACTGACAAATATTGGATCTAATGTAAATGTCCAGGAATCTACTAACAATTCTCACTTCACATTTTCATTACATTTTGTTATAGTTAGGTAAAGGCTAACTATATAATCAGACAAGTAGTCTGATTTATTTACATCAAACATTATCAAAATTCACATTAACAGCCCATCAAAGCAGAAACAGATTTCAATGAAGGTAGAGCCATTTAATACTTAAGTAGCTCTTCTCTATTTTGTTGTTTAACTAGTCTTTGTGTTATGCTCCAGTCTTTCTAACTGTGTATTCTACTTCCAACTGTTCTGTTTTTTCCCTTTTTCCCCTTAATCAGCTGCAGGCCAAGGTGTAAACAGTGTTGAACCAGAAGAGGAATCTTCATAGACTTTTAATCGTAATCAAGTCTGTCCCTGTCTTAAGCTGAGAAAACGTACCTCCTGTTTGACTCCTATTCACTCTGACCATATAGCAGGGGCTATATGTCTTTTCAGAGACTGAGCTTTACTGATGAATATTGTCTTATAATCTGACTGGACTCTTTCAGCATATGCATGATAAAACTGTCTAGCTAAAGTCTAAAAGAAATGAGGGTAGGAAAAGAGGCAACAAACCCAACATCTGTGTTTGCTTATATGCTTTGTATGCTTTGGTTTTATTTTGAAGGGTCCATCTTGCTGGGATGATGTGCTGATTCCCAACAGCATAAGAGGTGTTTGCCAGTCCCAAAGGTGCAATGGAAACATAGCGGTAAGTTTTTGTCATGTTTCTCCAAGTACTGTGGCACTTAACAAGAATAATTGTTTGTAGCAATTCGAACCATATTAAAATTGCAGATATTAATGTAAATTGACATGTAAAGTACACTTCAAAGGAGCTGTTCAGCATCAGGTAATATATCTCCAATGTTTAGCAAAAAAGGAGGAACTTGGTCAGTTCCTCCTTGGAATGAAGGAGGAAATCATCTTATGTCATCTCTTTCACTGAAGTAGAACTCTTGGGTATTCAAGTATGCACGCGTTAAATGTAGAATGTAATACTTAAATTTTTATGTCAATGCTTATTTTATAATTATTGTGTATATATCAGTGCCCTGAAACCTTCAAATTTCTGTGTCATCTTGCATATCAGATCTTTCATATCAGATTTTCAGGCTTTGTCCACAGAAGCAGGTTCTTCACGCTGTTGATTACTTTACAATCTGTTCTCCCACATGCTGTTGTTTACTTTAAGTGTTTCTCAAAGTGACATCAATGAAAAGCCTGAGTAATAAGCAGCATAACCCTCTCAAATTCTTAAAAATGAAGATTTTTGAAAACATTATTTAGGCATACTTATATCATTTCATGTCTTAGATATTGTTCAATAGTATTTAATACTAAAGAGGTCTAAGAAGTACTTCCTTCTCAGGGAGAAGCTTAATTTGAGGGGTTCCTTCTGGACACAGCTTTTTAAGACAAACACAAAACTTTCTACATATGAAAGGATGCTATTCATCAAAAACTTGCAGACTTGGGCAATGTAATTGCCTTTCTTCAGAGGCACTCACCTCTTCTGCTGTAGTCTATCTTTCTTAGCAAGACAGTTGTGAAGTGGCGCATCCATGTGGTTCCATAGGTTTCTCCTGCTTGGCCACAGATGATGTCAGGAAATATTTTATCTAACTTTTGACAACAGGTGGTTGTGTTAACAGCATGGGATTTATTGCTGTCTCCATGCACAGCCATCAGAAACAGGTCTCACAGCTTTTGGGCTTCTGCTAGGAGGGATCCCCTCCAGGATTTGTCACTTCTTCTCTTGCTCTGGTAGAACAGCCTAACTGTATGTATTGTGCCTATTCCCAGAATTTTTCCTACCTGAAGTCATAGTGACTTGGTGTCATCCATTTGTTCCCAAATCCCATATGTACTACAGATATGAAACCTCCTGCTGGCTCCTGAGATTATCTGCAACCAGATGGTTAAACCCCACCACAAAAGCAAAGGAAGATGTAGCTAGACCTGGGCTAGACCACTTGCATCCCTTTGCCAATGTCATCTTGGTACTGGCATCTGGAGGCAGAATTAACTGTCTGCAGAAGTTAGGGACTAGTCTGATCTTTCCTCTGAAAATGGGCCTGTGAATTGGCTGAACTTCCTTTCCGTTACATGTGATATCTGGCTTTTTTTTTTTTTTTTTCCTCCTTTAGAAAAGATAAAAGAAATTCAGCAGAGGATTTTGGCTTTTTAAATCAATAATGAACTTCATGCCTGTGTGACTTTCATGAGTGCATCATATGTCCTTGGAAAAGAGAAAAAGTAACCTTGAGTAATTCACAAGTTGAAACCTCTAAGCTTTTCTTGGCTATTACACTCGTCAGGAGATTAAGTCACACTTTATGATTAAGTATTCATTTTGTGTTGTCATGAAAAAGTTTGTGCAATTCTATTTTGTCTGTCTGTAATAGCTCCACAGTGTACCTGCTTCTTTACTACAATGGGTAAGGAAGAAGCTTTTAGACCATTAGTTGTCAGTTATCAACAAACTGCAAACACTGCTGTTTAGGCAAAGAAAAAAGATTTCTCCATTATTTCACCCCCAAGACATAAATGTTTTGCTTAAAAATGGCTTTTCGTTGGTTTCCAGTTCTCATAAACACCAGTTTGAAACATACCTTCAAGAGGCAATGTGTGTTTACCTAAAATACTAATTTGTATGTATTGTGGTATAAAATTAGTCCCTTGCCAGAAATTACAGGCTTTAATTCTTTTGGTTGCAAATATGAAAATAGAGTAGTTGACAGCATTAGACAGCAATAGAAATCAAATTTCAATTTAGTTAAATAAAATTTGTAAATGATTGCCAAAAGTTATAATGAATACCTCGATGATAAATGCACGGTGATTCAGTATATCTTCCAATGTGCTCACATATATGAAATGTATCTGATTAATTTTTGTGGGTTTGCTCAACATAAACTAAACTGAACTTAAATTTTCATATGGTATGCTGTATGTGCTTTATTTGTGATTCCAACTTCTTTTGAGCTTGGAGTGAAAAACAAAGTATTTTGTGATGCTTTATTGTTACAGTCCATAATTATGAGCAAGAGAAGTAATTATAAAAGGTAAATATTGCAGCTAACATCTTAAAATATGACTGATTGCTGACTGAGAAATTGGAGGACTTGGAACACCAGATATCAGTCCCCTGTGCTGCCTGGGGGACTTTCCCACAGGTTCTCTTCATGCTCTTTTCAATTATAGGCTGTTACCCCATAGTCTGGGTTAAAAGGCTCTTGAGAAGTTGTGTGCTCAATGCAGAAATACAAAAGCTTACAAACACAGTTGAAAATGGGGTCTAAACAGAGAATGTGGATTTTGAAAAGATAAAAAGCAGTGTTTCTGTCATGGTTTAGGCCAAATCGGCTACTGGGGACGTGGGGGACCCCAGATGGGACCGACAGATGCTCCCCTCTACCCCTCTTCAAAGAGAGGGGCAGAGGAGGGAAAAAGAGACGTATGAGTTTAGAAGGAACTAAACTACTTTAATGAAATATTAATAATAAAATAAAAAGAAATAATGAAATATATACAAAACTGTATCAAGCTCCCAGGATGACAATCACGACACCGGCTGGCACTGGGGCAGTCCCAGGCTGGACTCAGTGATGGATGGGAAATGGATTCCAGACCTGCATTCAGGATCGGGATCAAACANATTGAAGAAAAAGAGCTGACCCCTTGATCCCTCAGCTTTTATAATGAGCATGAGGCAGATGGGATGGAATACCCTGTGGGTCAGTTTTGGGTCACCTGTCCTGTTCGCTCCTCCCCGCAGGTGGGACCCCACTACGCTTTTCCACTTCCGACCCTCCAATGGGGCAAATAACAAAGTTGGCTGCCCTTGGGAGTTATAGCAGTACGTATAAGCAGGAGCCTCTCTGCATGCCATGCCTGGGCATCAGCTATAAACATTGGTCTTACCCCTCTGAGAGAGTGAACATTGTCTGCACGATATGCTGTTAATTTCAGTAATTAGAAGAGGCCCAGCTAAGAAGCAAAGTTACTGAACAAAATTGGTTCTGTTTTACCTCAAACCAGGACAGTTTCTTTCAGAGATTTATTGCTAGACTACTTTATGAAGCAAAATGAAGAGGTCCAGTGTTTTGAGAAATAGTGAACACAATACACAGTGTCCAAAGCAGAGTTTAATGGGTGGGGTTTTTTTTTCACATTAATTATTTTTTTCACATTATTTACAGTCTATCAGAAATAATACATTCACTCTGAACTTATACAGCTCTGAAAGGAGGAAGTTGGTGTGGACACGTATGTTACTGCAATTGTGAAACACTCAAATCACTTTTATAACAAACTTCAAGTATGTTAATTAGAAAATTGAAAAGTTGACTTTAGCTGATTCACACTGGCACATTTTAAATGAGGATCAAATTGGAGTCTTTCAAGCTGTTTTGCAAACCAGGACCATCCACTAAATGAGGCAGAAGCTTGTACTTTGGTAGCTGTCTCAAAACACTTTCAGCCAGAAGTGCTGTATGTAGCTGTGCAGGTAGACACTTATTCTGGAGAAATGATTGAATGCACCAGCAGTGCTCCAGGCTCTGGGTTTTCAGACATATTTGCTTGCTTTTCTTTCTTAGTTCCTTTTCTTGTAATTCTCTGTATTCTTTGAGAAGGGTAGCCCAAAGGCTATAGAAACAGCCATGATTTTCTGAAATTCCAGATGCTGCTCTCATACAAGCATAGCTTCGTTACATAGCTTTAGTTACATAGTTGAATAGCTTGAACTGAATTTTTGGTCACTTAGCTAGGTAGCCAAAGGTTGCTTTGGTCAGTGCAGAGCAGCACCATAGTTCAAGTTTCACAGACCCATTAAAGTGTATGAAGGCTCTACTGATAGGTGAGAGTTGAGGTTCATTAGTAAGTGATTTACAAACTGAAGAAGTGTGTACTTACTGAAGTACACTGTAAGCTCAGACTTCTGCAGTTCTCTAAAATACATACAGAACTTTTTCTGTTTATCATCCAATGAAGTGAATTTCTGATTGTAAAGAGGAGGCTTTTTCTACTTCTGTGTATAAAAATGCTATTACATTTTCTTTCTCTTCATTGACTCCTGCTAGCCAAAAGCCACAGAAATAACGTGGCACTTTTCATAGGTAGGCAGACAGAGGCGTAACACCTCTGTAAATGACTGAAATGGTGACTTCATAGGAATCGGCTCCACATCAGTCCCACACTCAAGTGAATGTGCATCAGTTTCTGAAAGATGTTGCCATGTCTCCAAGGCAAAATATAGGGCAAATTGTTTTGAACTTTAGAAACCTGTGGAAAAAGTATTAATGGTCTGTATGTGTGCTTGAGATTCTCACTTGATGTGCTGAAAAACTTGCTGTAGACTTTAAAATCTCAGAAATAATATTGGAAGCGTTAAACAGGATTATAGGTCAGATACGGTTTAAGCCATTGTGAATAAGGAAACATGAAAATTATCTTAATGGAAATATGAATGTACTTCTATCCCAGTGTGATATCTCACTACTGTTATCTTGAACTTTTCATTCCTGATGAAGACTGCATCAACTGTCCATCATCATGATAGCTGAGTAGCATTTTTACATCTTCTCCAGTCTCAAAAACACATTAGGTTTCAGTGAAGTGATTCTACACGAAGTAACAGGACTTCTGTGAACTTATAGAAGCATCTCCGAGTGTTGAGTTTCCTTCTATTTCAGTGTACCCTTCTCATCAAGCTCTGTAGCAGTCTCCTGTGTCCAGAGCAAAGACTTATTTTCCAGTTTGGTCACTTATCTATCTTTACTCCATTCCTTTTTAGTGACTCTTATATGAATGTTATACATGGTTTCTAATGGTCCCATTCCACTATATGGTAGTGTCACTGTTCTGGTGTGTGTTTGGGACAAAGACTGTGCAACCAGGAAGCATGTTATGTTTTTTGATTATGTAAATTCTCTTGTTATTTTCCTATATTCTTCCTGTGTGATTTAAATCTTGAAACTTTATTATATTGAAATTTGTGAAGATGCATTATGAGTATTTGTCCTTTTCCTGCATGCTTACTGTCATTAGGTTTAGCACTGAGGACAGCAATATTATGTAATCTCTTCATAGCTGATCTGTTCCACAGGGAATCTGTGCTCATCTAGAATAGGCTGGACTAGGAAATCAAGGGAATAGCATTCAGCTTGGATGCTCTAAATATGCAGCTTACCAAATGCTTTTTCTTTCAAGCATCCAAAGCTGCTATTATCAAACCTCACTGTTCAGATGAAACATGCTTCATTTTTCTAATCTCATTTTGCTTTGATCAGCTCAGACCTCAGTTTCAGCTGAGAACAGAAATAAATTCTGTAGCAGTTAGAGTATCAAGAGTAAAGTAGTAAACTTAATGATGTTGTCAAAATGTGAATACAGTAAACTAAAGAACTATCTTCTCATTATACGAGGGCTCTGATACATTGCTATGTTATTTATTCATTGTTCTTTGTTTACAGTGATGTGGTCGGTTATTTGTGAAAGCAACCACGTCTGTCCTTGGAACCATTAGAATATTTTTAATGCCATAATATTACTATAAGTAATTCTAAAAGTTCTGAGATGTTTCTTAATACCAAGAAACCTTTTGAGCTCATATTTCTTTTATTTCATTGCTGTCCATGTTACTTTGCCTTATGCATTAGAGATTAGTTCAGATATCACATGCTTTAAAAAATGAAAATAAAAATTCACAGTGACTATGATGCAACAGGAGTGCTAATTAAAATCCCAGATAAGAATACTTGTAACACAACCTGTGAAGTAAGATTATGACAGCTTCTTTATCCAGACTTGAGAAGAGAATTATTCAATTTTATACAAGACAAACTTCAGAGTAGTTTTCATTTACGAGACTCTGAGGCCGTTGCTTTTACTATTTAGGAACTGTAATACTCTCTTATGCCAAGTGTTATGGCAAGTAAATCTGGTGCAAGTAAAAGGAATAAAGCATAAATGCAAGTGAAGTAATGAGCAAACCAGACCCGTCGTTGTAGTTTTACTCTGTCTTTCCTATTTTGTAGTATAAGAAGGGGCCAGAGGTAACAATTAGGCAAACAATTTCAGAGAATTTCTTGATTTTAAACTTTCTTTCCTTCAGAAACCTACACGTTCACCAAATCAAAGATTAAAATGGGTCTGTTTTAATCATGATGTTAAGTTGTCCTATTAAAAACATGCAATACTGTGGCTTGATTTATGCCTCCATGGTAAAGCTGAGAATCAATTTGGACATCCCCAATCAAGTTTCTCTTGCATAACAAAAGCAGCTTCTAAATTGTCTGCAAGGAGCCTTTAAAAGCCTAGCTAGTTAAGCAGAACAATGACCAAAATCAATCCAACTTTTAAGTTTATAACTACACTTAATGTACATACATTTCTTACAAAAACTAGAATAACTATAGAGCAGAGATAGTACTGACTTAATCATTCATTTTATATCATGAAAAAATCAAGTCAGTTACTTGACCTAATTTCTCTAGAAAAACACAAGAATGCACATGTATGCATAAGAATGACATGTATGACTGAAACACTCAACACTTTACAGTATATTAAGACAAATCTTGTAGTGTTGTTAAATGTCATCTTCAAGATGTTTGTGAACCTTCTAATCAATCACAATAGTATTCGTAATCACATATGTAATGACAGAAATGCAAGCCTGTAACAATTGCTTTGAGCTACTCTATTTTTAAATTACATGAACTATAAAAGTGATTTTTAGCATGCATCAGCTTTGATCCTCCAAAAACTTTCATAGACATGTGAGTACTTGTTTTACCTTCTTTCCATATATTCCAATTTCTGTGGTTTTTTTTTTTCCCTTTATTTTCGTGATGAACAGTTGTGTCCCAAAGCATAATTTGTTAAGGTAATCTGGTATGCATGCTAGCATTTCAAGATCCTCTGTGGTCCAATGGAATTGTTTGGGAATCCAGAACTGCTGAGACACAAAATGTGAAGTCTGAAAGACACACTAAGGGGATCCTATGCACCATTGAATTATTTAATTGGCATGCATGTGTGGGAAATAAGTGATCCATAGATATAAAAGCAGAAGGAACGTTCTAATCATTTCACCTAACCTCCTGTGTAACACAAGTGGTGATCCTTTCCTGAAGTAATAGATTTTTGAATGAGAACATATGATTCAGGAAAACACGTGTCCTTGACTTAAAGCCAGTAGTGAATTAAACAAACAAAAACAACTGCTTGATTAATTACCTTGCCAGTGCTCTATTTCTAGTACAAATTTTCTGTCCAGCTTATCTGTTTTCAGTTTCTGTCTACTGTCCTTTTTTTATCAAGAGCCCTCTCTTTCATGTTGGTTTCCATAGACTAAAGTTCAGCTATACCTTATCCTTTCCTTGAATGTTCTGAGAGTTAAGTAATAAAACCTCATTTTAATCATTTGCTCAGTTATCTGCTTCATTCTTATCAATTTTTAACATTTCTAATAAATTTCACACATCAGAACCAGGCATGGTTATAGCAGTGATGCCACCAGTGCCAACTACAGAGGTGATACAGTCTACTTACTTATGTTGATATCCCGCTGTTTTATTAGACAATTTAACCTTAATGCCATCGTGAGGGTTCCAACTCAGCTAATCATCCACAAAAAAACCTCAGTAATTTCAAATTACTGCCTCGCTGGAAAGAATCCTTCCTCCTGCATGCATGGCCCTTATTTCTACAGGTGTGACTTAATTTTTGGCTGGTTTAAAATATTATGTGTTTGATGTCAGCTGAGCGAGCTGTTCATGTGGCTTTGTCAGTGACTGTTACTTTTCATTATTTTCCACTCCCCCAGATTTTGTACCATCTGAAAAAATTATGAGTAATTACTTTATGCTTTCATTCAGATCCTTAACAAACATTTTGGATAACATAGGGCTAGGATGTGATCACTGCAAGACCACCTTGAAAAACAGACATTTAATGATTCACTGTAGGAAATCACATTTTGAAGCATATCAGTTAAATCCATCTAACATTGATCTCAGAGTGTTCTTGTTTCTTAATCAAAATGTCAGTGCCATATCAAATGCCACACACACAAATCTGGTTAAGTTGCAACATCTCTATTGCATTGTTCCACTAAATTTATAATGTCATAAAAATGTCAGGTTAGTTTGATAGGGTCTAGTTACCATAAATCCTTGTTGCTTGACAACAATTACACATCCTTTTTTCTTTTTTTTTTTCTCTTAATAAAGTACCATGTTAGCTATTTATTCTATCCAGGGCTGGTGTCAGGCTTACATGCCTATAATCACCTGGATTGCCTCACATAAAGCTGCCCTAAACTATGGCATGATAGGGTTCTGTACCTGTTGTAAAGCTCTCTATTTTAAATCATCTCTAAATGTGGGTGGTTTTGTTCTGTTGTTTGTTTTTGTTTTTTTTTTCTTCATCTTCTAAGGAGGTTTGAAGAGGGGGAACAGCACTGAAAACAGCACATGTGGGACTTTGGAATAACCTACAATGTTGCTGTGATTATATTATTGTAATTTTTGCTAGGCCTTTAGATGAATGTCCTTAATACCAGTTACAGATTAAAAATGCTTACTTCAAACACTTGATTAGTGAAGAAAGAAACAAAGCAGCTACTTTTCCGGATATTTATAGATCTTTAATACGTTTTGGAGTTCTTCGCACTGTAATTACAAATTACTTCAACTCTACATTTTTTCTCAGTTACCTCTTTAGGAAACTATAATTAGATATTTTTTATTTTTTCCCCAGATATGCTCAAAGTGGCCTCATTCTGGAGTAGATCGATTTTTCCTTTATAAAGAAATTATGTTATTCTACTTCTTAGTGCAGAAAAATCAATGACAGGTGAAAACTGAATTATAAAATGGAATTAATTCTACACAAGGACAAAAAGCTGAATTATTTATCTTGGAAAGCAAAGTTAAAGCTTTTAAAATTAAGACCAATGCTCATTTAAAAAAAAAAATAATTAAAAAGTGGATACTTTTTCACTTTTTCCCAGTGCAGAAGTACAGTATTTCCACAGTACATTGACATCTTTTCTGGGCCACAAATGGTGTCTGCTTCAAAACCTACCACAAGTATGACTTAGAACAGTTGGGTATATATAGATTATTTTCCTTTTGACTTTCTTTAAGTATCTTTTTTTAATCAATGAATTATTTTTGGCACCATCAAAATCTTAAACTGAGGTCAAGCCAGGTCTTTGAAACTGTTCTTTGGTTTTCTCAGCTCACCAACAGAGTAAAGAGTTACTAATAGTTTTTGCAAGCTGGAATTACGTAGGTGTTTTGGCAAACCCAGAGGAACTTGTGCATTTTACTCTGTTGAATGGTCTTGGGAAGTTTAGCTCATCTTTCGTGTATTGCTACCACCATTTCTATTCACATGTGGGGAAATATCACAATTTGTAAAAGATCAAAAAATATGCTGAAGATTATAATGCTTTCTTCAAACAAATCCTGTGCTCTTTGATGTTTTTCTTAAGCTGTTAACACTGCCACTGACAGAAGAAGAAAAAAAATCCTTTGTTGCTCATTATTTTTTTGTATCTCTGGTTCAGTTCCAGCAAACTTTATCTGAAAACATAAGCATTAAGCATGCTTTCAGAGAATTTTTTTCCCTGTGCTTTATTCTGCCTTATATGAACAATTCCTTTGCATGATTGTGCTCAGCTACTAGGTTTTGCTGGTCCTTCAGAATTGCCTTTTAAAAATAAGCCGTTGTTTTAAACACAACTTCACATCTCCTTCAGTGACAGAGTTCTTGAAAAAATCTTCAAATAATGTAATGCTTCATCATTTGATGAGAGGCAGTTTCAGGTGAGTTGAGTATTTGTCACAGGAATTGGTGAGAATTTTGGCAGGACTGATACCTTAGATTAACAAGTCAACAGCTTTTCTTCAAATTTTCTGGTGCCCCTGGATTCACTGAAAAAGCAGTTAATGTTTTATAGATGACCATTTTTATATCCTCCTTGAGACTCTCAGTATCAAGGGTTCAATGTTATGGAAAGTGAGCAGAGCACAGCTTGTGTTCATCTGACCAAATCCTAGTTCGTTCACAGCCACTGTAATCCCATTGACTATGCATTTGGTATTCGCAAACCAAAACTGAATGTAAATGCACCTGGAATATGTTGAAGAGATTTTACTTTTAGAAATGTCTGAAAAACATGCGATGATGCAGTGCAGCAAGGAACTCACTTTGTATCCATGCTGCATTGGCCGTCGTAAAGACGTAACATTGCATGATTATAACATCCCTGTTTTGGCCTGATTCTTTTCCGGTTGTTGTGATGATCAAAACAGCCAGAGGGAGATTCATCTTTACATGGTACATAATTAAACTGCAGAAAACACTCATGGTGATATATTGTGGAAGTTACAACGGGTTCAAAAAGTGGCAAACTAATGAAAGAAAAATCCACTGAGAACAATTAAATGTGAAGATACCCTTTCTGTTTCAGATAGTCTCTGAGCCACAAACTGTTGGAGCTTGGGAACATACTCTAAATTGGTTTTGTTTTGTTTTTTAACACACATTCTAGGCATCTACTGTTAACTTCCTATTAGAGACAAGATAATTGGGTTAGATGGACTGCTTTATAGTCTAGTGTGGCCATTCCTGAAATAACTGGATGTTACCAGAACAGCTTTCTTAGAAAAGCCAGATACTATAAAACTGAAATATAAAGGATAAATATGACCGATATATTCGTCACAATCAGGCTCAATTTTTCCAGTTTACACTGTGTGTGTGTGTACATATCTGTGTATTTCTTTGGTCTTAGTTACACCTAGCATGAATACTAAAGGAAAGTGAACTCCAAATTCAGTATATTGTATTCTTATGCCAGGGAGGAAAGTGGGAAGAAGGTGTGTGCCTCCCACTGGCATGTGTTATTGCCATAATACAGTCCCGAGCCTAGTAGTGAGAGCAGTGTTACAGTTAATATGTTTATGATGTTCCACAAGTCATTTCTGCATATTATTTTGAGGGGATTGTACCCTCTCTTAGAGTTTTAGAAAACTTGTAGGCATTCAGGGACCTAGACAAATTGGGAAGCAATAATTAAAACCTATGAATGAAATGCAATTTTATTAGAACCAGAGAAACAAACTCAAGAAGATACAGTAGAATCCACTCCAATCCCTAACATTGTGCTTACTGTCACTTCTTTCACAAATCAGACCCACGTTTCTTTCAAATACAGCTTGTTTTATACATATTTTTGCACGTGCTGTGGCAACATGTCTAATGTTTTCAGGGATAGCTTTTTGTAATTCAATGAATTTCAGTAACAGTTTCACTGAATCTTTTGTTGCTCACTGCACATGACATATAAACAATATGCTACTGTGTGCAGCTGTTGCAAATTCATTACTGATGATTGAAACCTTGGATTTCTGCTCAAGCATGCAACATGTTCTTGCAATCATCTATCAGCAATCAAACCAGATGAAGGTGATTTTGTTAGGGTGCAGTATGGTTATATAGGAGTCTCTCCAGAAATGTCAGGCAGCGTTTATATGGAAGAGCACAATTTCTTCATTCACATCTGGCAAGTACTGTTATTGAGTGTTTAATAACTGTCATTTTGCAGGCTGACACACTGTGTGATATATTGCATTAGATCTAAAAGCTGCTATAAAACTTACCTTGGCATAAAATATGTTTCCCGCCTATAGTTTCCATGCTCGATGTCTTGGTCTGAGATTCTAAAATGTAAAGGGATTAGGTTTTGATTAACAATTGTCTACTCTATTTTTGGTCTAGGTACTTCTAAGAGATTGTGCCTGTAACTGATTCGGGATCAGTTTGTAAACTCTTTATTTCGTGTCTTCTGCTTCTGGACATGCAGCTTATGAAACAAGCTAATTTTTAAAGATCAGAACTAAATTTAAAATAAGCATGCACTCTTTAAAGGATCTGGTGATGTGAGATAATGTAGTCAATGGCATCACCTGTGAGCTTCTTTCACTTGGGGCTGCAAGGTAATTCGTGTTGGAAATGCTGCTACAAATTATGGGCTCTGTTTCTCATGGTTCATGCTAATGCAGTAGGTAGTTCTTGAATAACTGCTGTCAGAAATGCCTGGATTGTCATAGTAGTATTGCTATATGGGGCCAGGCAAACGTGGTTGTCTTCAGTATGCAACATGTATTTCTAGCTCAGAGAAGTCGGGTATAAGCAAAACTACAATTGTTTTGAGTCTAGAAAGTTTAAATTGTAATAATGAATGTCTTTCTGATTCTGTTTTCTGCCTTGATGGCCCGACTCAGGAAGATACTTAAGGTATACTTAGCTTTAAACGTACAAATAGTCTGCTGAAGTTAGCACCACTCTATGCTTTAAGCACTTGCCCCAATGGGACATTAATTTGAATGAATATTAATTAACTGCATAAGTACATAAAAATGGCTTGGTGAAGCTCCTACAGTGTCATTAGAAATACTCAAGATTTTGGCCTGTTTGTTTGGAGGATGCTTGGAAGTCAAGTATTTCCCTTGCTTCAGCACAATGGATAGTTAGAAACATAGTTAAAAAAACCCAACCTGTTAAGAGAATGTTATCCACAGACTGTTTTGACATTATGCATTGCAACAGTTCTCTTTTAAATCTTTGTGAAATCTCATGTCTCTGAGTAATACACCTACTGGTCAGTTGTACAGTATATCATAGCAGCTCTTTGGGACCTCAGTAAATGTTTGGGGCATTGTGAAATCAAATGTTTGACTTTTTCCACTGTGGTACTTCAATGTATGTGGGCAAAGTAACTGTGGTTCCAAATTGTTCTTAAAAGCAACGCATGTTTAAACTGCTGCCAGGAGAGGAGGAAAGAGTGTCCTAGTGAAAAGCAGGTTTCATCCTTTTGATGCATAAAGCTGTGTCACACTCCTGCTACCCCACAATCACAACATCAGAACTGCTACAGGAGTATTAAAGTTGCATCAATGAGTTTTGTTGTCTTCTGCTTTAAAGAAAAGCCACATGCTTCTGGTGCCTGTGCGGTTACTACTAAGAAATAACTTCTCACTGAATGCCCCTGTTGCAGTGCCATTGGGAGAAGCTGTAATTGTGCATATCTCATTCTTTTCAAACAAAAACATCAGCTCCACGTGGATTTGAGGTTGTAAAGGGGAAAAATAATAAAATTCACTGTGGAGATATCTGTTAAAGGTGCTATGACTTTTACGTATGTTAGAGGTGGCACCCACAAACAGATTGATTTCTGGAAGCTTCATCTTAAACACTGGTAGGCAATAGTGCATTGCTTGCTGGATCACTAACCTGTCAATGAGGATTTGCTGTGATAATTTAATTCTTGTAATTCACAGTTTTTGCTGGAGCATTTGTATAGCTGGAGCTCTGTGAAAATCTCCTTCAACTGATTTTCTAGCTGAGAGAAATCTGACCTAAAAAAATTGTGCAGTTTATTTAAACT
Organism: Anarhynchus alexandrinus; assembly: GCA_008711295.1. NCBI lineage: Eukaryota > Metazoa > Chordata > Aves > Charadriiformes > Charadriidae > Anarhynchus > Anarhynchus alexandrinus. The sequence continues at coordinate 577,962 of VUYV01000116.1, read as the reverse complement.
TTGATTTAAAATATTTAGTTTTCTAAGTAGCTGTAAAAGCTGTAATTTTTCTTTGAAAAATATATAGAAATAAATATGCAAAGTATATGAACAAGGAACTGAGGGAGCTTGCTGAAGCGCTCACCAAGCCACTTTCCATCATTTATCAGCAGTCCCAGCTAACCGGGGGGCGAGCCATTTGACTTAAAGGTTAGCAAATGTGACTCCCATCCACAAGAAGGGTTGGAAGGAGGATGTGGGGACCAACAGGCCTGTCGGTCTGACCTCAGTGCCAGGGAAGGTTATGGAACAGATCATCTTGACTGCCATCACGCAGCACAGGTGTCAGCATGGCACATGGGCACAGGCCCAGTCAGCATGGGTTTATGTCAAGTCCTGCTTGACAAACCTGGTCTCCTATGATAACGTGACCTGCTTAGCAGATAAGAGGAAGGCTGTAGATGTTGTTTACCTGGACTTTACTAAAGCTTTCGACACAGTTTACCACAGCATTCTCCTGGAGAAACTGGCTGCTCATGGCTTGGATGGGCTTACCCTTCACTGGAGAAAAAAACGGCTGGATGGCTGGGCCCAGAGAGTGGTGGTGAATGGAGTTAAATCCAGTTGGAGGCTGGCCACAAGTGGTGTTCCCCAGGGCTCGGTACTGGGGCCGGTTCTGTTTAATATCTTTATCAATGATCTGGACGAGGTTATAGAGCACCCTCAGTAAGTCTGCAGATGACACCAAGATGGGCGGGAGTGTTGATCTGCTTGAGGGTAGGAAGAGTCTACAGGGGGATCTGGACAGGCTGGATCAATGGGCTGAGGCCAATGGTATAAGGTTCAACAAAGCCAAGTGCTGGGTGCTGCACTTGGGTCACAACAACCCCATGCAATGCTACAGGCTTGGGGAAGAGTGGCTGGAAAGCTGCCTGGCAGAGAAGGACCTGGGGGTGTTGGTTGACAGCTGGCTGAATATGAGCCAGCAGTGTGCCCAGGTGGCCAAGAAGGCCAATGGCATCCTGGCCTGTATCAGGAGTAGTGTGGTGTGCAGGGACTAGGGAAGTGATTGTTCCCCTGTACTCGGTAGTGGTGAGGCCCCACCTTGAGTACTGTGTTCGGTTTTGGGCCCCTCAGTACAAAAAAGTCATTGAGGTGCTGGAGTGTGTCCAGAGAAGGCCAGTGAAGCTGGTGAGGGATCTAGAGCACAAGTCTTATGAAGAGCGGCTGAGGGAACTGGGGTTCTTTAGTCTGGAGACAGAGGAGGCTGAGGGGAGTCCTTATTGCGCTCTACAACTACCTGAAAGGATGTTGTAGAGAGGTAGGGTTTGGTCTCTTCTCCCAAGTAACAAGTGATAGGACAAAGGGAAATGGCCTGAAGTTGTGCCAGGGGAGGTTTAGATTGGATATTAGGGAAAACTTTTTCACTGAAAGGGTTATCAAAGACTGGAACAGGCTGCCCAGGGAAGTGGTTGAATCACCATCCCTTGAGGTGTTTGAAAGATGGGTAGATGTGGTGCTTAGGGACATGGTTTAGTGTTGGACTTGGCACCATTAGGTTAATGCTTGGGCTCAATGATCTTAAAGGTCCCTTCCAAGCTAGACGATTCTATGATTCTGTAAGAGAGGAACAAAAATGGAATACATTGGGTCCATATTACACACCCCCTCCCCCCCAAGAAAAAAAAACAAAAACACATTAACCCCCCCAAAAAAACAACCAACCAAACAAAAATACCAAGTGACAAAAATTAGAAGAATTGTTAGAACCTTTAAAAACAAATAACCCATATGCATTAGCATAATACTTGCCAGTACCTTTAAGGTAACAGTGTTTTCCCTGTTACCACATATGTTTTGTTTTTATTTTAAAGATTGTAAAATGTCATGTGTGTCAAATATTGAGTTCTTTTTGAATATATTTAACTAGACTCTTGGAACATGCTTCTTGAGGGCCTCTTTCTCATTTTGTTATTTAGAAAGCTCCTGTGATTGGGAGAGGCTCAGAATAAACAGCACAGGTTACCTAGGAGATGACATACTGTAGCAAAAAGATTTTCTTAAGAAAAAAAAAGCTCTTTCTTGTATGAAGTGGTGTTCTGTGTTCATTTTTTACTCATTTTTCATGCTTGTAGAGAAGGTCAGACTGTTCTTAGCAACATTAGGATGGACTTGCTGCCCGCCCAGGTTTGGAGCAGGGAGTATCAGGGCGTCTCTCGGGAATTTGAGTTAGAGCGTGAATCAGGCCCCTAGATGTACGAGAGTGACACAGTTGGAACTGTCTTTCATTTTCATGAAAACATTACCGTGTTATATCTATGACATCTTAACCGTACATGAATTTCTGTTCTCCCTGCTTATATTCTTCAAGAGCAAGTGAATTGCACATGGGAAAAATTTGCAGTGTTGCTGGTCTGCCAGCCTTCAGCAGGGTAGAGGACCAGCCCGTATCTTGTTCCTGGCTCTACTTCTTGAGCACAGTTATTGTGGGGATCTGAACCAATGTAGGTTAGAGGGATTGTGTGCTTCACCAGAATTAATTTCCATCAAGGACTGTCTTTTCAGATAAGTAAAATAGTTGCTGCTATTTTATCTAGTCTGTGGAGGAAAGGGCGCTTTACCTGCTCTGTACTGCAGGAGGGCACCACCACCACCATTTGGCTTGTGACTGACAGTTGTGGTTTCTGTGGAGAAGTACGCAGGGGACCTTTGTTTGAGAAAGTGGGCATAGGGTGGGGTTTTTTTGGCAGATGGTAATCTTGAGTGTGGTTAAGTATTGTCTGTAGGCTGTACTGTCCTGGGTTCCAGTCCCTGCCCTCCATGCTAACTAAGCATTTTGCATGACAGGCTGGATAAACTATGGAGCATGTGACATAACCGCGTATTTGTGTCTGTAGGAATGGAGTTGCATACCCACTCTCCTAGGAGCTGAGTTAGGGGCTCTGTGTGTTCAGGAAAGAGCTGAACTCAGGTTTTCTACTTTCTGTATAAATGTGTGTGTTTTCCAAGGTGTTGATAAGGAAGGTCATGTTACGGATCTGGAAAAAGGGACTGGAAAGGTTACTTGTCATACTAAAGGCTGGACTCTTTTGCTATGTTAAGTAGTGTTTTAGAAGTGACGTTTTTTGTTTCCTTCAAGAGTGGGTCAAAGTGAGATAGTAGTTAAATGATAAGTCCAAACTGTAAACATTTGAAGGGGGAAGAGCAAAGCAAAACCACATCCGATACCTAGCTGTAATTTCTGTCTGAAATTGGAAGGGTGCATTTTTATAATGTTACAGGCCTGCACCTTTAAATGAAGTGTGTATGTTTTCCATACAAATGTGTTTCTCATTTTAACTTCTAATTACCCTGAAGGGATTATTTTATGTAATGTACTTATCCAAGGTCTTCCTACATATGCATTACAAGTTCTTGAACATACAGGTTGTGTGATGGAAAGTTCATTTTCAAGTTGCTGTGAGCTTTCCTAGTGAACATTGCTGCTATTACATGAGATAATATCTGTACAGAAAGAATAGCAGTTAGGAAACTGCAAAGGCAGTGGTAAGTGCATGGCAGGGTTTGACGAGCGCTAGCTGTTTAATTGCTTATGCCATCTATGGGAGAATTTTGGAGTCTGAAAAAAGATTTGTCATAACAAATGCTATCATAGACCTGTTATGTTTGTGTGAACACAATGTTTGTGAGGCCAAATTCATCTTGGCTCAGTTACTTCTGCAAGCTCTACATACTACACAGGGAACTTGAGCCAAACAGATCAGTATCTCTGCGTTTGGCTCTGCCGCCGCATACCTGTAAGTCAGGGGCAGCTTTCATTTCCAGCAGTGATTTTGCTAGAGCACTGCCGGCGCTGGCGCTCTGGACAGCGCGAGTTAGTGAGCTAGTCCCCAGTGCTGTAAATACATGACCACCCATATATTTACAGAACCGGGGACTCAGCATGGTATGTTTGAAATTTTGTGAATAAGACAATGCATCTGGACCATTGCTTTTATTTGATGTCCATGGTAACGTCTGTCTTTCGTTTTTCTGTTCTTTTTCTGGTAGCCCATTACAAGCCACTCATTTTGGTCATGCATTTGTATCTTTTTAAATTATTGGTTTTCCTTACATAAAGTTGAAGTAAAATAGTTTAATAATAAATACATTTTAATTTTATTTTTTTTTTCAGAAATCCATTTTTGAGGTAATTTGCAAGTTAAAACTTTGGCAATTTTAGTTGCTTGGTAAGATAGATATTGTAATAAAATGTCAAATGGAGAATGCAGCATTGTGTGTTGTTTGTGGAAAACACTTCATCCTGTTCATGCTCTCGCTTAAAGATTCTGCTGTCGTGTAAATCCTTTTTTAGTCACATTTTTAAACTTTTTGATCTGAGTGAAGGCATGAATTTCTATTTATGCAAATTCTTTTGACTAAATTACGTATGAGTTTACAGCTGTTTCTACAGGTAGAAACCCACTTAGTAAAATCAGGGAGCAGAAAGTGTTTTGCAAAAGAGAAGGGTGGAAGAGTCCTGTCCACAATTACCTGCCTGGTCAGAAGACCAGAGAAAATCAGTCAAATGTTGCTGGTAAAATTCCTCATACCTGAAGGCCAAATGGCACAGCATAGCTTATCTGCAGCTAGTAAGTTTTCTCAGTCCCCAAAACAGGAGCGCAAACCACATACCAAGAACTGCGCCTGGGTGTGCCCACTCCTGAACTCTGCTTGTGAGAGATGTCAGCTGGTTCCATCTAAAACATATCAAGGAGTTTGCTAACGCTGCAGCTGTATGGATGACAGTGTTCAATCACCCAGAAATGCTCTTGGATATTTTTTAACAATAAGCCGTTTGCTAGTGTGGATGTAGCCTTATTCTCCCTGGATACAATTTTTTAAGTTAGGAAAAAGCAATATTTTTTTTGCTGCTTGTTTTTACCATGAAGGCACTGTAAATAGATACAGGTTTGCTGGGAAAACCAAATTAAATCACTTTAGTGAAAACAGTCTATCAAGACGCTATCAGCATTATATTAAAGCTATGTAAATAGCCGTCTACACTAGATAATATGTCTGTGTATTAAATTGTCTCAAAGGAAAAATATCCAAATAATTTTGTTTTTAATAATAGAAAATACCTTTTCAAATCAGATACTGTGCTGTCAACTACTGATAAATGTTGGCTTCTTCTGTACTGGTACGCATATGAAATAAGTTTGTGTTAAATGCTTGTATAACTTATTTGCTGCATTTTTCAGATTTTTTAATGCTAGAAACTATAGGCAAGAGTGCAATGCAAACATAGATTTCTCTTTTTCCTAACAAGTTTATAGAGGAGATAATAGATTTCCTACTGTGATTTATATTTTCTAGCTCATCTTGCATATGTGTTGCATCTAGCTCATCCGTGTATACATATATTGAAAATATATTTTACAAAAAGAAAACAACAGAGAACATTAAACTAAATGCCAGAGAACAAATTCAGTTTACTGCTAAGATTAATGAGTTTTGCAGTACAAGATTAGTCAAAGAGAAGAATGTTTTGGTGGGTTTTTTTGTGGTTTTTATTTGTTTGTCCCCTCTACCCACTCCATTTACTGCAGCCCTCTGTAGCTTTCAAGAACATCTAGTAACGTGTAAGAACCTCCAGGGAAAGTTTTTGCAGGACTTTAGTGTATAACACCATTTTGTTAGGTAGTGGTATATTCAATTCCATAACAGTCTTTTATGCATTTTTTTTTAGTGTATGAGTCATGTAAAACACTGGACACTTATTTGTATTTCTTAAGTTTGAAGTAACAAATTATTCATATATTGAAAATTATAACAGGATTGTGAGGTGTTTCTACTAGGCATTATAGTTCAAAGTTTGCTTTTTAAAACATTTTCTAAAATGCTTATCTCGCTAATGAAACTTCTTTATCTCATTTCACAGAATTGAAAGGAACAATTATAATGTTCCTTGTGTAAGGAGTTATGTACAGATTATACTTAGCTGAAACCGATAAAATGAACTAAATGTATACATAGTCCTCTTCCCTCCTTGGATGATGGCAATATGAATGAACTCTTTGCTTCTTTCTATTCATGTGACTATATTTAACATCATTCCTCCTTTTCTATTTATCATATGTTCTGGGCATCATGCAAGGTATTTTGTTTGGTTGCTTTTTGTTTTCAGAAAGGTTCAGTTTGTTTGGTGCAGCACAAATATTCCACCTGACTGCTCAGTCCATGTAGAAGTAAAAGATTTAAACCAGAGATTCAGGAGAGAGAAAAAAGCTAATTAAACACATCCAAATTTACTCTCAACCCCATCAACTCTGGCAACCGGACAAACCTGGAAAATAATTATTGGAAAAATTTTGCAGAATTTCCCCAGATCTTTGGGTTTAATGTGTCTTGCTCTACCTGGGTTAGACGTTACCTCTGTGTGTGTAGGTGGGACACAAGACCGGCTCTTTAGCACATTTGTAGAAAGGAGAATAGTAGGAGCATAAACCCCAATAATTCAGTAGAACTTGATTAAAACTTAAGGACAGCATAGCTATAGTTGTACTAATAGAATGCATGGTCATGGCAAAGAACATGCTTCAAAAGAAAAGTGACAAGGTGCTGGGTGGCAAATAGACTTCAAAAACCCCATTGCCTGTTCAATGAATATTCAGGAGCTGGCAAGCATTCATTAGTACGTTTTTTGAGTCTCCAGAGCAAAAGGCAAGCATATCTCAAACAGAAGGAGGGAATAAAACTTCTGCCATTTCCTCCCTTTCCTTCTCTCGCTGTTCCCAATGTAACTGCGCGGTGTCTTGGCTGGTTTGTTCTCATTCATATACTGATCTATGGCTGGCATTGGAAAGATGACAGAACAAACCGTCCAATTTTTCAAAGCTGAGCCTCAGAGATGAGGCAAAGAGCCACTCCTGTAGTATTACAGCCTAATTCTGTCTGCCCAGCGTCCTCACATAAATACTGATGCTCCCCCTGAGGCAGCTTTAGTGCTAAATGAAAGGTGTCTTAGTACTGCCTTTCAGCTATGTTACAGACTTGTAGATCATCTATATGGTTAATGGATGGGTGTGAGACTCTAGGACATTGGTGATACTAGCTGAAGGCTGAAAACCTAAAACCAAAAATAACAGTCATTTAAGATGGCTGTTGGGTTAAAAATACCTTTTTTCTAAGCTTTGAACCTAACCAGTTCCTTTGATATTAAGCGATGGACAAAATTTAAATGTTTCAGTTGTAATAGGATCAGATGGATGGGAATCTACTGCATGTATTACAGAAATGCAGCAGACTACACCATGGAATTGGTCGGGTTGTATAGAATGCTCGTGGAAGGTAACAGCTAGTTAAAGAAATGATGTAGTTTACTTAGATGTTTGTTATTTCTTAACTCTGCAGTCTTTTCTCTGAAGCTCGAGATGAGATTCTTTGGGAGACCTTACAACATAATGTCACCTGTGCAATATTTACAGCTCAAGTATGACAGTCCTGTTTCTTATACATTTTAGCTTTATTCTTTAGTCATTTTGAATTCTTGATCACTATCTTTACCCCAAGTGCTTGTTAGCATGGTTGGAAAAGAAACAAATCACTCAAACCTGTAATTGCAAACAACTTTTTTTTTGCCATAAGAAGCACAGCCTGAGGATCTGATATCATATAGTGTTCAAGTTTCTTCCTTCCTTGAGCCCTTTTTGTGGCTTACGTTCACATAAAAATTCAAATCTGATTGCCAGAGGAAATTAAGCTCAAAGTAAAGGATTGATTCTCTACGGGAAACACTTGATAACAAATTTAAACAGTTGGATTCTACTTTAAAAGAGACTGATGGGAAAGTTTAAGTCCTAGAAATCAGCACTAATGTTCAGGATATGATGATTATAATACATTCTAAGTAGCTACTCTGAAACTGAGACTTCCTCGGTCGCTCAAGTAATTCAAAGAAACTTTTCCAAAATGAACTGTTTCATACATGCTGAAACCTGCTGAACAAATTCAACAGAACAATTTGGGTTGGGCTCCAGAGGCTGGGCTAGGTAACTTAATATTCCTGACAACTGCAGTCTTGGTTCAGCCCACAAGTTAGTGTTGATCAGAGATTGAATTTCTAAATGAAACAGGGATGAAAAAGGTTCAGAGCAGAGGGGGGAAGGGGAGAATTTGCACTCTTCCAGGGCAAGGACGGTGTAGATCTGTCACATTATTTTATATGAAAGCATAGCCATTCTCATTGAAGAGTTGTTTACTTGCAACTGTCTTGCTGTTTCTTTACATACCATGGACATTACAGCACCTGTGAGATGTTATTTACACATTTCTGGTGATTGGCTGTCTGTAGGGCCTTTGATTCCACTACAAGGTAATGTTCCAGGCAAAGATCCATTTTATAAGGACACATGATGCCCTACAACCTTCATTTCTTTGTCTATACTATGAGAATATATGTGATAGAAGAGCTGGGATCATGTTGGAGTCCTGTTTATTCTGTCCGTGTCATGGAAATATTGCTACTCGAAGGAATGACAGCAGAATTAGTGACAGGATTGTCTGAGCCTGAGCCACCACTTGCAGAGAAATGAAGCAAGTATGGTGTGTGACTGCCTTTAGACAAGCAAAGCAAATGAGAAATGCTGCTGTTAAAAATGAGCAAAGTCACTTTCCTGTAGAGTACTTTCCTGGGTGGTTGAAATGGCATTGTCTAGGCAGCAGCAGCTAAGGGATTCCCAAGGCCTTTGTGCTTTTTGTTTTCATTGTGTCTTTTCTAGTAGACAAGGAAAGAATAATACGTGCTTGGTAATGCATTTCTTGTTGCTTTTCTTACACACAAAAGTCCTACGAAACTATAGTTGCACCTTATCCCCAGAGGCCAGATGACATTATAACCTTGTATGGTTAATAATGCATCATGCCAATTATTTGAGTCTTAATTATATCCATCTCTTCTTTTTTAATTTTAATACAAATGATTAACTGAAAAGTAATAACTGTTGGGTTGGTTTTTGTAGTGCAGACGATAGATCTGCAAGCTGTATGCACCGTTGTACAAAAACAACCATGTTGGTATAAATCACTGAAAATCGCATATAGTAAGTGATGGCTCCCTCAGAAATGGATAGGAAGATCTTTTCAATCATTAATGATCTTATTTATATCACATTAGACTGCTGATTAAAACTGAATGGTAACTATAGCTGTCCTGTTATTAATTTTTGAATGCTACTTCTCTGTTGTTCTTCCAGTGAATTCTGGAAAAATGAAAGACAGAAATGTCCCCTGGAAAGAGGAATTTAAAGATTGGGGTTTTTCTGTTTGTGTTTTTTGGTTGGTTTTTTTTTTTTTTTGTAAGAATTTTGATAAAAGTGGGATCTGGGTGTGATGAGAATAGAGGCTGTGCTATTTTGTAGCTCTTGAAAATGTCTCATTAAAAATAATTTATGATGAGTTTTTAGATACATTTCTATATACCTTAAACTTGGCTTTAAGTGATTTGGTCAGGACTAAAACACTAAGTCTTGTAAAGATTTATGAATGGCACGTACATTTCCCATCCCATAATCCTGCTACGCTCAAAATGTTTTACATACCATAGGCTACCTGTTCAAATATTAGATATACAACAAATTGGTTTTGATATCCTCAACTGAACAAAAGGTATGGTGAATGTGTTTGATTCTGAGAGAAGTGGAACTGTAAGTTTTTGATGTTTTTCTTACATGAACTTATTTGAAGTTAACCAAGAATAGAAAGGAGATGTTGTAAAGATGTATTGCTGCTTCCTTCTCTGAAGTATAATGTATCTTGTAGTCATTTGGACACTTTTAGACTGCAACTGCTACTGCTGAACAGAAAAGAAAGTTTGGAAAAATGTAGGAGAGTAACATTTCCGGCCCAAACTGGTGCTTGTCTCAAAAGTGTAATAATAATTTGAAAAGTTAACTTCCTCCCTCACCCCTCTTTCACACAGGTCAAAGTTCACATGTTCATTGAGACCAAGCATCCTCTTGACAGCCTCAGTGAAGAGTTGGCAAAGAATACTCATCCTAAAGAGCTTTTATCATGAATAACAGATCTTTCTTCTTCTTAGCCAGAGGCAGTTTGAGAAGGGCAATGGGGTTCAGTCAGAAGGCAGATATTAGAGAGATGCTCATATTACTTCTACATTTTTATGCTGCTTTTGTCTCTTGCCAAATTAAAGAAATATATACTTCTTACAGACATTGAAACTTAATATATCAGCAGTTTATTGTCATTCTTCACATCAAAAGATGTTTCAGCTTATCTTTGAGGTCATCTTAATTATCAACAGTATATTAACAACGCTTACCATATAATATTTGGTCTCTTCTGGGATATCAGTTTTTCTCCTTGCATCCCATAAAGGCATTTCTTTCAAAGTTCACACTTCTGACAGTGTCCATGAATTGCCATGCTGTCCTTCTGCTGCATGTTCTACAGCAGAGATTCTGTGGATTTGAAAGTGTAAAGGCTGAGGAAATTTTTATAGAGGTGCATATAAAATATGCTGGTATTGGTGGCATCCCTTTATTTTCATTCTTGCTGATTATTCTGATTCCATTCTGAATGGTACAAGATCAGGTGCTGAGTTTCTCAAAGTCTCTTCTCTTTCAAATAGAAAAATTACTTTATGATTTTTTTTTTACGGCAAAGAAATGTCATCTGAGTGTAGTGATTATGCTTTTGAAAGATTCATATTAGTATTGGTATGTGAATGGTTAAAGTGACCAAAATCTTCACAGTATTCCTAAAATCTATGCTAAGGTCCTTCAATCAACTGTCACTTAATAACCTTGATTATTGGCCTGCTTAATCTTAACAGAGAATTAGCTATGAATCACACACACTATTCTACTTGTTGTAGGGATCGATTTATACATTTCTTTAACACTGAAACAGTACTTAAGGAGTTCTGTGCTGCAGCTTGAATGCTGGTCTAATACTATGCACAAATCCTTTCCCTCAAAATGGGTTATGTTTGTCCATAACCACTGAGGCACTCCATGAAAGCTGTATTTGTTGGTCGTTTGCCCAGGAGGGGATCCAGCTAACTGTGCCCAAAGAGCAGTTGCATTTCCCAGCTTAGGGAAGTCAGGTGCCCTTTGGAAGAGTGTTTACAATGTTGATATCATGATCAAGCATCAAGTTTATGAATCACAGGAAATCCACAGAGAGAAGGTTTGATTTTGATTGAAACCTCAAGTAGGAAAGGAATATTCTTGAATGGAGATCATCTTAAAAGAAAGTAGTGCTGATGACAGGAGCAGAACCTAAGGTTAGTTTCTCAGCTACAAGCGTTGCAATAACAGTTCCAGATGAACTCCAAACATAAAAGAAACAGAAGACTTTGTCTGAAATTTAAGTAGCTGTAAGAATACTTTTGATTTATTTATAAGCTCTTGGTAGCATCTGCTGAGCTGCATAGGGTAGTTGGGAAGTTGGTACTGCAGGCCACTATTTTGAGGAAGATGTTTTCCAGTAACCAGAGCTAGTGAAAATACTGTTGGCTCACAGAAGAATGTGGAACAGTCTTACATATACAAGTCCTTCATGACTCTGTCACAAAATCATTTAAGACTTGATTGCCGTAATCTCTAAGAATTATTCTTGGGTGGTACAGCCTTCCTCATATTAGTTAGCCAGTGTAATTCAAACGGCTTTTCTAACACTTTTTACTTATTTAACATTAAAAGCAGTGCCCGTTCCACATGTGAACTGGGACATTTTACAAATTTATTTATTTTTCTTTTCACCACAGAGATACCTTCTAAAGCTCCTGCCTGCACTTCTTCTGCGATATGGGAACCTTAAAGTGTCCCTGCTCAGAGTTAAACCTAGTCTTTCCCAGAACATCCCGGAAGAAGTATTTGATTCTACAGCTGTTCTGAAGTGGGTTTCTTTCAATCTGTCCTCAGACCAGCATATCTACTTAATTTTTCAGTTGGAAAAGGAAATGAAGCATTATCACAGGAGTATGCCACAATGGCACTGAAGTTTTCTCTCATTCAGGGGAATAATTATGGTGATACAGATGAAAGGAGATTTAGAGTGCTGATAATTTGAAAAATGAAAACCACAACTTCAATGGCTGTAACCCATATTAATAAATGGCTTTGCCTATCAGTCCTAAATAAACACATCTGTGGGTAATTCAGGGGAAAAATACCACAGGGCCCCTACCTTGTTCTGTAGCTTATTAAGAAAGGGGAATAAGAAATTCAAAGGCTGAGCTTCCTTAGGGTTTTTAAGCAACTTGCACAGCAATGAATGAGAAGCAGGGTTAGGAACCCGTATTCTCAGGTGTATATGTTGTATATCAGCTGAGGTGCAGGTTGTCTTGGTACTTGTTAGCAAAGAGCAGTGTTTTTCTGGCAGTCCAGTAAACTGGACTGGGGAACATGTATCAAAAGGGTAAAGTTTCTTCTGGGCCTGTCTCACCTTATTCTGTTTCAGACTTTAGGCTTCCCACTGATGGTTTGTGTATGATTTTGATGTTTTACATACTTCGGTTACTTGACCATACAGAAGACAGTTCGCTTATCATCAGCAGTTAGGAGTATGCAAACCCCTGCTTTGTTTGAAAAGACAGAATTTAGCCAGAGGTGCTTTTCTTTTCTTTTCTTTTCTTTTTTTTTTGGTATAATATCAGACAAGGGTTTAGTTTTTTTTATAAATTTGAGTATTTTCTTCTTGAGTTTTGTAAAAAGTAGCTAACACTGACCATGTATCTTTGAACCTTTTCTTCCCCCTTGCAATTTTATGATGTTGTGTGACACAAAAGCGATAACAGGAGTGAAGAATATGACAGAGTATGTAAGAGCAATGCCTGCTCCCTTCTCTGAATACCAATCTATCAGATACACTGCCAAAAGGAAGACATTTGTAGTGTTAAATAGAATGTTTGCAATTTCATGGGACCTATGCCTTTAGGCAAGAAAATGATCTAAAATATTCACTGCAGTAGAAGGTGACCATAAAACTACACACTTCCAGGGCTAAGAAAAGCACTAAATTTTGTCTTGGCTTTTGCAGTAATTTCTTGACTTCCTTACTCATTGCTGAACAGAAATACTGAACAAAAAAAAAAGCATTCATCAGAAATTTCTGTACCAAGTGAGAACATGGGTGCAGAAAGGAGAAATAATGTAATTTCTTCTATTTTAAAGTATTTTAGAAGTTGTCAGAGAGTGATGTAGACTGCATGAATTTTTGCCCATCCCTTTTATGTTATTCTCTAAGGATTTTTTTACTATAAGGTTAAAATTCTGAAAGTATTGTCTCATATAGCATAACATAAATTGAGAGAGACTTTTTGATGTTCATGTTAAGAAGTAACCACTGCTTGTATGAGTGTGACAGTCTGTCGCAAAATTAGAGGGTTAGTCCTAAATTGGCTGGCTCCAAGGTCTCTATGCTTGTTTGGAGGCTAACCTTGGAACATAAAATGATTTAGATTAAATAATCCAGCAAATTTCCCTCCTTAGGCTATCATACACTGGGTGAAAGACTAAATAAAAGAATAGCTACGTTTACATGCCTAATGACATGCGAGGCTGGAGAGTGAGAATTGGCTAAACTCTTCCCACTTTTATTTTACACACAGTAACTTAATTGCTGGAATCGGTTGAGAAGCAACTTGTGCTGATAAGTTATCTTTCTTCATAACTTCATACATATATTACCTGGCATCAAAGGGTTGTGCTTGCATCATAAGAACTACGTTCAGTCTCTGGGAAATCTGGGAATGCTAGCCCATTCCAAACCCAGTCGAGAAATGGCCCCTGGGAGCTGTTCAGAACTTGCAAGCACCAGAAGGGACCTTACTGGGAAAATGTACCATCATCAGCAAAGATATCTTTAGTGAAACTGAAGTGTTAAGTTGTATGTCTAAAATGTAATCTTGTAAATGTATCCTATGTAACAAATAAATACTTGTGGATTGTTTATTTACGCAATGATTAAAACCAGGCCAGGTAAATTTTTATTTGCAACCGGTAACCTAATTGAGTTCATGACTTTTAAAAAAACCTTCAAACCACTGGAATGTGTATTACTATGATAAAAAAATAAAAATGTGGAAATGCAGTCCACACTGTGCCAGAACTGTTAGCCACTCAGCATACTGCATTTTTTCAGATTCCAATGTCTCCCCATACTTCTGAACTCCCATCATAGCACAAATTTCTCAGGCCTACAGAAGTCGACTGTTGTGTTGATTTTGTAGAACTGTGCATTGTGTGGATTGATATCTCTCATGTTTTTGCAAGGGTGGACATTTTATAAATCGATTAGTTTTACTGTACTGCTAGTCTCAACACATTAGTTATAAATGCCTTATATTCTTTTATCTTGAAGATTTCTCCTGAACAAATACTTGACATATAATCTTGAGGGATTTTTTTTTTCTATAATTTAGTGATCTTTCCGTTCTGTTTGCATTTAATATTAAGATTTGCTATTTCTTTAATTGTAGTTTACTCAAGCAGGGTGTCTTTCACTGAAGAATTTTGGAGAGTAGCATTATTTTCTTTTGTTGTTTCAAATAATATTTTCACATTCCATAATGTTCTCCATTCAGCAACAGCAAAGCTCATTGTAAATGTAATTAGTGGGGAATTTTCTTAAAGTAGTTTTTGGGCTGATAAACAGCAGTATAGACAAATAATTTTCCTAATGCTACAGAGAAAGTATTTTGGGAATGTAGCACAGGACTCTTGACTTTTTTTTTTTCTTTCTCTTCCCCCTTCTCTGACTTGTAGGCAATCTTCCATACATCTTAGAGTGTGAAATAAGAACTGTATCACTTTATTTCCCTTCTGTTCTCATTAAACAGCTTTCACAATGAGAAACTTATAACCATTGTGAAGTATTATCAAAAGCAATTAGAATCATCAAACAGATGCTCTTTAGGGAAAAAAAAAAAGTAAATCTAAAGCTATTTTGAGTGTTTTAGGGCTTACTTCCGTTACTACTCTTTTTCTTTTTGCTTGTGACCCAAAGAAAGTTATATTATAGTGGGAAAGTAATTTTATCAAAAATTGTTTTTTCTTTTGTACGTTTCTTGGGCCATAGTTTATCTGTTCTGGAATAGTGAGTTGTCAATATTCTCTTAGTTCTGTGCAGAAGATGTACCGAAGCAAGGAGATATTTTCAAGACTTCTCCATTGAAAGAAATCCTTCTTACCATTTAATTCAAACAAAAGTAAAATCAAATTAAAGGGCAAAGAAAACCCAAGTCCCAATACTCATTAGCAAATAATACAAAGATTAATGGATACATTTTTAAAGGTTGGATATAAATTAAAGTTACAGATTGTGTAAGGTTTTCGTGTATTCCAGATGAATGTGTAGTTCCATTGACTAATTCTCAACTGCTGAAATGCTTCAAGCTGAGCTGATATTTAAAAGCTATGTGTGTAACTGGGTCTTGAACAAGAGGAAAAAAACCATGGAAAGTCTAAAGTATTGTCTGAGGATGACTTTAAGCATATTTTCTTGCTTGGGACTATTTCCTGATGTTATGGAACAAGACAGAAGGATGATTTAGTTATTTTTAAACGTTAGCTCTGTGTAAATATGTATAGGTGACTACTTCAAAAGTTCTGTGAGCAATTGTTTCATTATAAAAATAGGCTTGCCTTTAAAATATCCTCTTAGCCTTTAGTTCTCTTAATAAACTGCTACTAACACATGCTTCAGACAATGAGTCCTTAACTTATAGTTGAGTTTGAATATTTCATTTGTGTTGAATCTATTGCATATATCAGTGCTTCTCTGAGAAGCAGGATTGACTAAGGTGAGAGGAAGGTTGTATTAATACTTCTCATATCCTAGTCACCAGATTCCACCTCGGAAGTATTATTGCATGGTACTGTATTTATCTCATGTAGAAATACGCAATATATCTAAATGATCACCCCTTAGAAAACACAGTAATAGACAGCTGTTTCACAGATGAAGAAGTCCCTTCTGCAACGCTCAAGGCAGTGAGAAAGTAAGGGCTTTTTCTGGACTGATTTTAGTACAGGATTGTAGTAAATCCCAGTGCAAGGCTGTAAAGGGGAAAGGTCATTTTGTATTAAACAAAACTGATTTCATTCAGCCACATTCATTCTCTTGTATTTATATTTTAACAAGCACTAAAATATGTGTCTAGCTGGGAACTTGGGGTGCAATAGGAAACGCCTCCTAGCAAGTTTTTTCACAGCTTTGTTCTTAATGCTGGGTTTTGGATGTGACTTTTGCACCCTAAAGAAGTTGACAGTGACTGTACTTATTTTTCCTTCATCCTGATCCCATCTCTGTGAGTTGTTAGGAAACACTGCTGATTTGTTCACTGTCTTAGTTTCTTTTTCTCTAGCTGCAGTTTAATTGCAGTTTACTCTCTGCCCCCCCACGCCCATTTGGGGGGGGGTGGTGGTGGTGTTAGGATATTTTTTGCCCAGCCTGTGTGTCTTGAGAGTCACCCGTGTTCTTACTATCCCATCTTTATATGCCATCAATACCTGTCATTCTTTTATGCCACTTTTTCGTAATTTCTTCTGATGCTTTTACACTCTTACCTTCCAATTCACACTTCATTTATACCAGTCTTAATGTTTTCATTACAAGCCTCCATAATTTGATACTGGAGAAAAGGTCTCATGGGAACAAAGAAATTGCAAACTGTCATCTGTGGCTCCTATTGCAAAGCACATCTTCAGACTGCTTGTATTTACATGTGCGTAGAGTGATTTGGACATTTAAAACAATCTCTTATAATGAAAACTTATCAAAGCACAGCGTGATTAGTATGGCTTTCCCTGGGCTGCAGTGGGAAAAAGAAGAAAGCACACAGTTGTGTAAAATGTATTATGCTAATAAAAGCTCTATAAGAGGCTTTATAGAGCAGTATAGACTAAAGCAACTTAATTCAAACACAATATAATACATAATTGCAAGTGTACTATGTATCCTAAGAGAGCTAGGGCTTCTCTTTACTATGATGGTAAAATTGTATAGTATAGATTTCCAAAATCACAAAAACAAGGCCAGACTTTCCCAATTTGGAGCTAAAATACTGTGGTTTAGAGTTCAGAAAATGGTAACATCTGTAACAAAAAAGTATGTGGAAATACTAATGCATAGTGACAGTGCTTATTATTCTGCCCTTGATGACTATACTTAGATGAAGTATTTTTTTTTTTCTGTAAGTCCGGAAAACCACAGAGTGTATCACACTGATATCAAATTGGTACACAAGTAGATATCTTCTTCGCTAGGGAAGCCACTGAACAAAATACACTCCTAGACTGCTATTTTTGCAAGGGTTTCCTTGTAAACCTTTCCTAATGACTGTCCTCCTTTTCTGTTGGCAGTGGTGATTTGTCTGTTGTCTCAAGTGTCAGTTAGCCTAAGATAAAGGGAGGACATGAGCGGCAGGTATGTAATCTTCTCTTTATCTCTCCTTCAATATTTCAGGAGTTTTACTTTAAATGTGGAGCACACCCAACCGCTGACAGTGAAACATCTGTGGCTTTGAACCTCGTTACAGCAAACAGTCGCTCTATCACATGTATAACATGCACAGATATTAGGTAAGTACAACAAAAAGTGTCAGAGATGCACAGTCTCAGTGCTTCACAGTACTTATCACTTTCAAAGAGCTTTTTTTCTCCTCCGCTGGTTTTCCTTTTTAAACATTTTTTTCCTCTGCTATAACTGGACCATATTTTCAGATGTGTTCTTTGTTTTGCTAGTATGCTTGAAATTTGTATTTTTGTACCTTGGTTGAGTTGCAGGTGGAAATCTGACTGTTTAAGTCCTCAAGTGCTCAAGATAGAGGTGTAAATGTGTAGCTCTTTGCTACTAATCCGTATTTAAGAGCCAGCGAATGAAAGCATGACTTTGAGGGGGACAAACTGTTCCTGCAGAAAGGAACTTTTTGGTTTTTGTTTTATAAATCAAAGCAAAATTTCTTAGGATGCATCTGTTCTCATGTTCTTGTTTATTGAATTTTTAAATACTGTAATCCATCTTACCGTATGGTATTTGGGCACATACATTCAAGAATACCATTACTTGCAAATGCATGGATTAAAAACCAATTGCCCGAGAAAGAAAGGTACCATTGTTGTGACGAATTACCTGAAACACATTTATCTGCTGATTAGGAGATATTTTGAGGTGGAACCTCAAAACTAATAACACCATGTTTTACACTGTGAGCGTTGTTATTGATTGGTCTGAGTTTTGCAATAGAAGAAAGAATTTAGAAAAATCTTATAAGCTAGCAGGAAGTGTGAATGAAACTGTTAGGAGATATCTTTTGGGGGAAGAAAAGCTGGATTCCTGAAAGTAAACTTCCTATTGAAAATAATAGGTTGTTGTTCCGATTCTATCCCAGACCTAGTATAATTATATTATGTTGTGCTTGCATGCTACTGCATTGATAGCAGCTGATTGGTTGCTGACAGTATTTGGCTGAAGAAAATGAGTCTTTGTTAGAAATTAAAAGATAATTGTGCGCTGAAGAGAATAGTATGGTGTCCATCACTTCCCATATACACATCATTCTCATGTGTCTCTTTCAGAGACTACCTTGCAGGCATACATGTTGAATTACTTAGATAACTTATCCCCAACAGTGGGTAAGCAACAGTATTAACCTCTTTGTAATTAAGGATAATATGAAGTTTGCATTCTGAGCCCAGCTTTCTCCTTTTCCCAAGAACAAAAGGGAAGAACATCAGCAGTAAATATGCTTACTTAGCCTTGAGAACTAGGTATAATTATTTCAGTCAAATTTGAAATGGATATGTTGACATTTTCCTGAGTTGGTATATTCAGTACAGACCTACTAACCCATATTCATGAAGTTGTAATTTTTTTCCTCTGTTTTGTGACAAAATCCCAAAGGAAAGAAAGAGGTAAGACTTAATTTTCTGGATTTACTTAGCTGAACTATTCCCAGGACTATTGGCTTCCTAAACTTTACTGGTAAAGTTTAGTGGGACTATTTATTGATGTGTCACAAAAGCATATAAATTCTCAGTAATTTCAATTAAGACATCATATAACTATGGGAGACCTACATTTCAGTAGACTTTTAGGTCAGCACACAATCTGGGCATATTTATTTATGAATAAGCTTATTGGACTTATACGCTAAACAGGGAAGGAAGACACATCTTCCTGTTGGCCTCATGCTGTTCAGATTCTTTCTAGGTTACAGGACCCATTCTGAGATGCCATCAGGTGATCTTAGAGTATTTTATTTCTAAAAGTTTGTAGGAGTTTTGACTGAGTACCCTAAGAAACAGGGTAGGATTCAGGTGCCTGGGCATCTGACAAGGCACTAGCAATTCCTAGTTATCTGTCCATGATGGGGACAACAGGTTCTTTGAAGTTACTCATACATAGTAAGTCTTTCAGTCTTCTCTTTATTTTGCATAGCAGATTCAGTTGTTCATATATAGGTTTGTCTTCTGTTGTGGAGCAAAGAGGTACTTTTTACATAATGAAAGTTCAATTTATTTTTCTGAATGGCTGACAGATTTTATTTGATCATAGAAAGATCTCTGAAGCTTGTGGCATGAGAAGAGGATTAGATGACAGATATTATAAAGCCAACGTCCAGACCAGTTGTATCCCCTTGAATCTCAAAAAAGTCAGGAGAATACTCTTCTCACCCAGTACATCTTGGTGGCCATGGAATTAATTGTTTGGCAGGATGCAGTGAAATCAGTTATCCCAAGAGTTGAGCAGGAGAGTAATTCAGCAGCCTTCTTGCAGTTTTTAAGGTTGTAAATGTACTAATGCACTTATGCAGCCAGAATTTGACTTCTCATAGTTCCTAGAGCTATAGGTGTAGCTTTCCTTTCTCATTCCTCAAGTGATACATTGACATGATGAAGATGATGTTTTCTTTTCTGTCTTATTGTATACTTCACAAGATTTTATGAGTGACTTCTGTTCTTCTGTACACCTCCTAATCTCCTCCCACCCATGAACAGGTCTTTTGTACTGTCCTGAGGAACTGCACAAGATGAAATCAGCAGGAAGTAGGCAATATTATTTCAGTTCCTCCTCTCTTTCATGGTTAAACAACATGAAATTATTGTACCTTGACTCTGCCTCAGTGCAGGTAGCACTGTTCCTTACATGAAAACATATACCAAAAAGAATTGTGAAATGGTAGTTGTTAATCAAAGGAGAGAAGTTGCAAAGGACACTTGAACTGTGCAGTGATTCACACGGTGTGTCTTCTGGAAAGAGCTGATTTTGGCAGCATCCTCTGTGCTGTATTTACAGAACTGGCTCCTAGGTAGAGGTTCAAGGTCAAACATTAGCCTCTGTCAAATTGGTACCTCAGCATGTTGCAGCAAGGGTGCAGACTAAACTACTCAAAAGTGGCTAGTTCTCCTGTCCCTTCTAACAATTCACAGGGCCAGAAGAATGATTTGCCTTGCTGCAGTGCAGAGCCCTAGTATGTGTCTGTACTGCTAAATGAAAGAGGGCCAACGGCTGGTCCCTGATCCCAAGCCAAATGGCAATGACTAACAGATACCCTCCACAGTACTGTGATAGGTAGCCTAGCTCTTTGGCACAGCCAGCTTGGGATAATCTTGAAGCTGAAACCCAAAGGTTCACTGCTGAAACTAGATCTGCAATGAGAGTATACGTTTTATCCTAGCGGTAGGATTGCATGGAAAAGGGTTATTCATGTCCTAGTATTCCCTGTCTAGGGCTCAGGAAGCATCAAAAGAGGTCACCAACCACCATGAAGTACAATGAAGGGGTAAAATGGCTGAATTAACAACTGAGCCTTATGGGATAAACAGTACCTACCTCCAGGACCTGGGTCCACTGGGTTGTCAAAAACTCTTAAGTATTTCTAGACCGCAGGAGAAGTTGTCTGTTCCTGAAAACTTACTGTGTTTTTGTTAGGCTCTCCTCTCTATTTCAAAAAAAAAAAAGAAAAAAGAAAAAAATAAAACAAAGAAGAAAAACTTGTCTAAAAGCCACTTCTCTAGGCAATGTTAGGGGAACTAAAATGGAAGAAAATTCTCCTGTCTCATAATGTCAAAATATTGTTACACATTTCTGTGATAACTCTAAAGTTTTGAGAATGTATCCATACATTAAATGCTGATTATCTTTCAGAAGCTGGATTTTTAAAGCCATAAAACTCTATTATGCACTAATATTAAACATTTGTAGGTGATACCAAGAAGACCTTACTCTGCTTCATTTTTTTATATGGCAAATCTTGTGAGTTGTTAAAATATAATTTCACATATATCTTTGGGTGAATTAAATAATTTTCAAATTAAAGCTGTGGAAAAAAAAATAGTTTAGTTTCTGTTCCTGATTTTCTTTTTTTCCTGTTGCAAGGATGGTCAAAGGTAAGCCCATTTTACAAAAAGCTTGAAATCAGACAATAAAATCAATTATCAGTGTTGCACAAAGGTAATTGCAAATTCTTGGGCTAATTATGAAACGTCTGCTCAGTTTTTTGAGTTTCTAATTCTTTTCTCCAACCTAGTGTTCTTGGAATATTTATATATAACTCAAAGAAATTACAGAAATACCCATAACCTTTTTACTTTAGTTAAACATTTAGGTGACTATATGTATTTGTGCTGGCACTTACTTTCTAATAGTCCTATACAGTTGAAAAGTAGCAACTAAAGCAATCTGCAGTTTGTAGTATTTTGTGAAACCTACTTTCATCATTCTATAGCATTCAGGTGGAAAAGAGGAATAACTGTATTTGGTACATGAATTGTTACTTTGTATTAGCTTCACTGCAGTAAAAAAAAAATTGTTCAAAATACATTTTTATTTTTGCTGAAAAAATTTAAACAGGAAAAGATGACAACTAGGTACTATTTATATATTTCTTAAATATTATTGTTTGCAGCGAGATATACCGTTTCTGTAGTTGGTTTTGTCCATTTATCATGGACAGTTAGTCCACCACAGGCAGAACAGTTAGGCTCCAAGAGTCCTGGCACGGCATATGTATGGTTTTAGCAAGGGTTGCAGAGCTCATAAAAATTGTATTTAAAGCAGTACTGTACTCTATGTTATATAGGAAAAATACAAAGTGGGACTAATGCTTAAGCCTATTGACAATTTTTATTCTCAAGTTTACAGTAGGCACACTTTCTGTTTATCTTGGGTTTATATTTTATATGAATATTTTCATGCATCTCTGACCAACAGAAGGAAATACTTCAGAGCCAAATACCTTTGTAGGGTTATGCTAAATCCATAGGCAGTATTCCATGTAGTGTAATGCCTTCCAATGTATTCTGCTTATCTGCAGCAGAGTTAGTGTGAATTGGCAGACTTTATGCATTTATTTTTTTTCTGTAGCATTCAAGGTGATGGGTTGCTATTTTATGTCTTTGAAGAACCTCTTAATAGGTTGAGCAAACGGCTGAAAGTTGAAACAAATACTAAAACTGTGCAGTCCTCAAGGGGAGATCTGCTTTTGTCAACTGTTTCCAGTAGAAATAACATCAAAAGGGGTTAGGAGTACCCCAGGGTACCCATAAATCAGGCTCAGGAATAACAGCCGTGTTAAGCAGTGTAAAAATAAAATGTGCAGAAAAGTAGTGGCTCACGTCATCTTTCACAAACTAGGTAGGGTACAATTCCTAAAGGCACCATTATTTTTAGCTTCCAACAGATATGGGTAAGTATAAAAGATATATAAGGCTTGCTGTCACTTAAAAGGAAGAAAGAATTACCCAGAAGCAGAAGTGTTTGCTGGTGTGTTATCAGATTTTTTTAATCAAATAAATCCCCAGTTCATAATCTTGGACAGAAAAAATGTTTTCTTCAGACAACAGAATATTGTAATATGTTTTTCTGCTATTTGGACTTCCTAATACTACAGTTGAAGTGAGAGCTTCATTTTGGTAGCGTTGAGAGTTAGAAGTGCATATGCAAGATGTTCTTCAAGGGTAACTGTGATGTAAGGTCTCTGTCATAATTCTTTTCAGCCAAATCAATTCAGACTGTGATCACATTAGACTCTATGGGCGGGAGAGTAGTGGAGAAGGTCAGTACTTGGAGGGAAAAACTCAAAAGGAATGTACTATAGGAAGTCCTGTTAGAAATTCAGTAGACAGCTCTCTTCTTCAGTCAATAATGAATGAATGACTCTGCATGTCGTTAGGGATAACTGTATTAATCTGGTTCTGGTGGGACTACTTTGAGCCTCCTAAGCTTCTCACTAGCTCTTAATCAGCCATCTTTTTTTTCAGTCTTTTTTTTTTTTCTAAAGAAAAAGTACAATTTACAATTTTTTTCCCTCCAGCAGCAATTTGCGCCATCCCCCTATCACTCTTACTCACTCATTTCAGTTACTGTAGAGTCAGGATTGAGACTCATGAGCTTCATTTTTGTGGGGTAGTATTACAAAATTGATGAGGGATAGAATCATTTGCTTCTCAATAAATATATGTGTGAATGATTTTCAGTTGTGGATTTTATCTGTGGATTTTACCTGCCAAGGGAAGACCGACACCCCCAGGTTATTATGGGGATTAGAGTTTTTGTAATGTAATATTTTGGGGTTTGATCTTTATGACATTATTGTTGATATAGAAGGTGTGCCAAGTTCCTTATTGACCACTACATGCTGTCCCATATTGTGCATTAACATGCATTGCTTTGAAGTAAAATATTTCTTCTATTGCAGTTTAAAAGATTGTTTAGAAACATCTGAAATTATTTGCCTTACCTTTCTTTTTGTAAATGGCTGGTATTAATGCCATCTGGATTTTAAAAAAAAAAAAAAGGGAAAGAATGTCAGAGGAGGAATATAGCAGCGAATATGACAAAAATTTTATGAGGTAACAGGTCTGCCGTGGTATTCAAAACCTTTAAAACACAAATAATTCCAGAATCTTTAGTTTCATGGTTTGAATCAAATATCAGAGCTGAAGGGACAATTTGCAAAATTCAGCTTCTGATAAGGATCCATATCTAAACTGCAAACATTTTCAAAGTGAAGAAGCTGTCCTACAAATTTGATTCAGATCAATTTTGCTGTTATTTGAAGAGTATTTTACCAGGGACCTTCTGTTCCCTTCCAAGATCAAAATGCAGACTGTGTCCATTAAAAGACATTGCCCATGTGATGTTTTTCAGAAGAGTAAAAACCACCTTATTCTAGACTTATAATTGCTATTTCTCTTCACTTCTGGGATATTGGATCCTAAAATTACCCCTTGGGCCATTATAATCCAAGCAAGTTATTTAATCTATATTTAGCTCATCTTTTTTAGAGTATATTTTCCCTCTCTGTGACCTGTGTTGATAATGTGGTTTCTGCTCCAAATCTCTGCCTGTTACATTGTTGTCTTTATATACCTTGAGTAGTTCAAAGAGGAGTGGGAAGAGATTATGTTAAGAATTAAATCTACTTTGTCTAAGTACTATGACCATCAGGGACAATGTCTACTGCTTTCTCTCCTAATGCTCCTGAAATTAATGGGATTTCTTAAGAATCACTTATTTAAAGTAAGAAATTAATCAAATATCAAACTAAGTACTGTTACTAATTGGTTTAGAGCTTTTTTCTTTTCCCCAATAAGATAGCCTGTAGAATACTGATTTTTACAGCTGTAATATTTGAGTTCTGATACAAGCAAAACCGTGCAGAGAAAACATTTTGTTGGTACTTCTGTTGGTATTTTGAAACATGAACAAAATCTTATGATGCCAGTAAGTGACCTTCATTTCATTAGTGGCGCACACCGCGAGTTTTAAACTCAAACACTTGTACCATGGGCTTCTGAAAGATGTGCCTTGTGCGTGAAATTCAGTTGCCTTAACCTTTCCAATGAACTGTAACCACTAGTATGCAGCAGCCCCCTATGGCAATGACAGTACAGCATTGCAAATCTTATTGTTTTGCCTAATGTCCTGGTTTGAGGTAAAATGGAACCCATTTTGTTTTGTAATTTTACTTTGCAGCTAAGCCTCTTCTAACTAACTGAACTTTCTGAAATTAACAGCATATTGTGCAGAAACTGTTCGCTCTAAGAGTGATAAGACCTGATTAGTTGTAGTTTATGCCAAGGACAGATATGCAGAGAGGGTCTTGCTTATACTTCACGACCCTGGAACGCTATCCTGGGCCCTGAAAAGCAAGTCTTGTGGCGACATGCAATCTGTGAGAGCCCTGGTCGAGCACCACGTTGGGCACCACCACATGACTGAATCTATTAAGATCTATTAAGTGAGACAGCTTCCAACTTCTACAGATTTGTGAAGAAAAGAATAGATTGGCGAAGCTATTGTACTGTCATACTGTGTATATCCTTTGCTGGCAGGGGACAAGTGAGGAAGATTTTATGCAACCTCACTCATCTCCTTTGCTAAACATAAAGCATGAACTTCTTTTCTTCCCGTCTGAGAGAACAAAACCTGCCTACTTTCCCTTCTTTATGGTGCAGAAGTTTTTTTACCTTTATCATTTGTCTCCTTGGCATATGAGTTAGTGTACAGTTGACAGGAAGGACAAATGGAAGGGAATGTCTTGATTACCTGCTGATCTTTTTTACACTTATCTATATATTTGAGAATATAAATATATATCACTTGTGGTATATTTACATGCTTTTGAAACAGCCACTGCTAGAATTTTTAAGGTAGTCACAAGTGAATTTTGTTTCTAATTTGAATTTATTTTAGTAACATGCATTTCCAGCTTCATGTGGGATGCAATACATATCATCAATTGATTTTTTCATTTGAAGCTTCACGTGAAGCCTGCAGATCGCAAAATATTATCGGTAGACTCTATATTAGATGTTGTATCTTCTCTGCCATTCTTATTTACTGCATGATTAATTCAGCTGTTTTTGCAGATTTCTTCGCTTATGTATTTTAATGCATGTTGCACTTAACAGTTTAAATGTATTTGGATGGATTTACAGTTTTAAAACTGAAAAGCGTCAGGTGTCCAAGTACACCACGTGCAAAATTCGGTGGACCTCACTTCCAGAGTATTTTGAGAAAGCTTAAGAGTATGACTACTTGCATATAAGCAATCAATGAAAAATGTTAGCTAATGAATATATATTTTGTGCAAGTGCTGTACGTTTAGATTTAAAAGTTAGAATTCATTTGCAGTGTCTAAGAAAAGCAGAGTAGCAGAAGTTTGTGAAATGTTGTTCAAAGAGACATTTTTGAAACGTGCAAACCCACAGTATGCCTTTTCTCTCATAGATGTTTGCAGGTTCAGGTGTTTGTGACTTTCTTTTCTTTGTCTTTAAAATTAATTCCTTAACACGGAAGACAAAGAATTTTGATCTGTGGTTGGTTTTGTTCCAGGCAAGGTTAGTAGTAGCTGAATATTATCCCCGTCTGAAAGCAGTGTAGTGACCTATAAGAAATGTTATTGGAGGTCACAATCTAGTTGTCTTTGGACAGATATCCATATTTCAAAAACTCCGCATCACAGGTGATGCTAATAGCAAACCTAATAATCTCCGCAAAGACCTGAGGTCTGAAGGACCAACGCGAACAAATTGCAGAGAGGTGTTCCTTTCAGGTCTCAACTGAAGTATTATGGGAAGGTTTTGGGGAGTAACTTCAGCTGTTGCTGTCTGCTAAGCAGCTGGTCATTTGGCTAATCTCGCACTTCAGTAAACTGAGAGCTGTTGGAACAGTGCCTTTGACGGTCTCTGACTTTCTTTTATAATATGTCAAAAATATGCAACAATAAGTAATTGAATGTGAATATGTGAGAACTGAGGAAAATTTTACAAAATCAAGAGCAACAATGAGAAGTCTGCCCTTTTAAAAAAAATGTCACTGCTTTAATGTTTTTAATGAAATGACATTTAGTAACTAACATTCAGTGTGTCATTAATGAATCATTGATGGAAGATGGGAGACAGATAAATGTTCTTTGGAAACAAAGTTAAGTATAGAAAAATAGTGTGGAAATTGTTTTCAGCTGTAGTTCAGGTAAAGCATTTTATTTTCATTGTGTATATATATACAAAAATGTATATGTACACATATGGATCAATAGCATAGATGAGTAAAATCTAACATGTCTTTTAAACTTATATATATTCATTTATTTCTCCAAGAAGCTGATTTTGTGAAAAATGTTCCTCTGCTTCCCATTTTACTCACAGCTATTTATTGTTCCTGCTGTATCAGGGCAGATTTGAAATCTAACGCATCCCTGAAATACAGTCCACAGTTTCAAATGAGGACTGTCATATCTTTCCAACTTTCCCAGCCATGACCTCAGCCACTGTCCAACTACTCTGTACCGATTAACTTAACATCAGCAGAAGTAGTGAAGGCAGAAAATTATATTCATTTTCTTCTTAACTGAAAGAGCTTATCAAAGGTAGGAAGGAGTCATGGAAGGAAATGTCTTGACTCACTGCTGATTTTTTACACTTCAACGTATGTTTGTACACATAGGTATATATGACTTTTGATACCTTTAAGTGGTTTTGAAACAGCCACTGCTAGGAGTATTTGAAACAATCCCAATTGAATTTTATTTCTATTGTGAACTGATTTCTGTAACGTGGATTTCTAACTTCATATGAGATACAGTACATCTCAATTTCATTTTCCCAATTTCAGTTTTATCCAATTCTCCTTTTTGTTTTATTTTCTGTGTCCTAGAGGGAAAGAACATATGTAGAACAGAAATTATTTTAGTTGCTACTAATAAGTATCTATTTAATTGAGTTTAGTTTTCATAAATTTTTAGTCCAGTATCATCAATTGTTGATTAGCAAAGACGTGCATTCCACTAGGACAAAAGTAATTGAGAAGATATAGACAACTCAGTGAACTGAAAAAGTTGCAGGGAGTGTAGGCTGTTTTTGAAGCAGAAGTGAAATAAAAATAAGTAAATTCCTAAACATTCCTGTATAGGGCATTGAAAAATTATGAATACTAAGACCATTAAAGCCTAATTTTTGGAAGATGGCTTTGTAAGACAATTGTTTAACATGGAAGAAACAGAGCTATTAAATCTATTTCTGCCAGAAAATCATAAAAAGTGAGTATTTTTTTAGGATTTGCATTGATAATTGAATAAACTCTTTAGCCTTCTCTGTCTCAGATAAAATCTACAAGAATGAATGTAACTGTAGCTTTAGATACACAGAGAAATAAATATTCTGTATATTTAGCTTTATAAAATTCTACAGAGAAAAAAGTAACATGAACATTTGCTTTCCACTATCGTTCATTTTCTTCTAGGTTATTCTTAAGTCATAAAAGCATAGCAAGATCATTGACATAACAGTATTGTCAAACTCTTATTATTGTAATTTAGCAAAAATTAAAAAGGAAAAAAAAAAAGAGCTTGTGGAAGATGTGTCTGGCATTTGCAGTGCAGAGAAACAAGAGTGAAAATACTAGAGAAAGAATACAGCAGCCCAACAGCAAAAACCTAAATATGCACTTGGCAGAATAATTTTGGTTTGCAGAAACTTAGCAAAAATTGGAAATAGCTGTATCAGGCAGAAGTGCCAGGATGTAATTTCTGAAATCAAACACATGAAAGACGATTCATAAGATAGAGAATCTGTCATAATATACAGGGAACTTTATTAAATGTTGCTGGACAATTCTTAGAGTCACTTAATGATCTAATATGGAACAGTAACTATTGTCCTAGGTAATGTCTTTAATACTCATTCCATTCCTCAGTGTAATAGCTCAATAAGGATTGTTATCAGATTCCATAAATACCTAATTAAAGTAAACATTTTAGGAAAATAGCAATGTGTATGGAATTTGAGGACACGTGTATACATGCTGTGTATTCAGTAGATGTCTAGGGCAATGTACTAATCCCAAATTCTAGAATCATATTTTTGAATTGTATCCATTTCAGGGGCATATGGGTACAAAATTTCATATGGGAGAACAAGGAGGGATTGAGAAGTATGTTCAAGAAATATGTCCATTTTTATATGTATAATAAATGGGCACATTTATTGTTTCATTTCTCTATAAACCATGGTGTAGAATAAACTGTCACTGTACTAAGTTGACATCAGTGTAAGGAAAACAGTTCACACATTTTCTATTGATAGTTATAAACAACTGAGTGTGCAAAGCTCTCAGTGCATTACAGTCTTGTGATCTTTCAAAAGCAACTGATGAAACTTTAATGGAATTTATTACCTATAAATACTATTGTTTGAGTTTTTTCTCTTAGCAGCACATGATCATGCATAGATATTTCTTCCTTCCTCTCGTTTTTTGGATGTTGTTAAAGTTTGACTCTGAAGACAAGGCAATTTCTGAAGCCCGTCTCACAGAGTCTGTTCTTTATTTTTTTCTCTAAGAGCAACCAGTAGGGTTCTAACTTTCTTAGATCTTCTGTGGAGAAGTCTAATTCCTTCTTTCTCCAAAGGAATTTATTTGCATAAAAATTCATTTAATAAACTTAAACACATGTTTACTTTAAAATTTATCAGTTCTTTGATACTAAATGATTTTAATAAAAGTATCATTACTGTATAATGATACACAATACATTTTAGTCCATCACATCACACTTTACACTAAGTTTGTTATCAACTGAGATATCAACACAACTAAATTTTCCTTAGAAAGCAAAATTCCAGGGCAAGGTGAGGCAGAGACAATGAAAATTAATTCAGTCCCCTGGTGGAACTTGAAACATAGACAGAATCAAGTTAGAATTATTTATAAATAACTGTTATGAACTTGGTGCAACTGCTGCCTGCAGCAGTTAATGGAGACCATTAAGGGAATTATCACTTTCCCAGTACAAGTTCATATATGGTAGTGATAGTTGCACTAACAACTCAGTGTAAGAATACTGCAAGAAAAATGGCACCAATTAAAATACGTTTATATATTGGAACAAACTCCTGTGCCAAGTCTTTTATTTTCAATTGAGATGTTTATTTTAGTTTATTTTAAAGTAATTCCTTATAAGCGTATACTGAAATGCAGTAAGCAGGATGAAAACGAGTATAGTTGTCCATCAAAAGGTTTTCATTTTTTTAAACATGATTTCTCCAATTGCACTGATATAACTTTCTCTTGCAGAGAAGACCTATCTTACAGTTGATTTCTGGAAATCAGCTGTGACCGTGGCTGAAAACGCTAATGGAAGAGTTCAGTATTAGTGAATAGTGATTAAAATAGTAGAGGAAGCATGTATTGCTAGATAGCAAGATAAGAGAAAAATGATGCCTACTCTGCTGAATACAAGAGTTAGCATAAATGCTGCTGCTTTGTGCAGATTTCAGAGCCTTCTCAGAGTTTTTCTACAGCTATAAACCTTAAAAAAAACACTCCTTTGAGTCAGTTTCAGTTCTCTGCCACTTTAAGTGTATGTACTCCTCCATGTTTATTAAGCAAAATGGAACTTTGATTAATTTCTTCATATATATTTTTATATAATACATATGTATACATACATACATATACATCTATATATATACATATATAAATACATATGTACCTGTTTCTTCCTTTGTCTTGCTTTCTTCTCTGTAAGCAATCTTTAGTTACTTGAAGTGCTTTACATTTTTAAACGTTTTTCCTCCCCAGTAACTGCACTACTCTTATTTCGCTTTGCACAGGAGACAAATCTGCCCATATTTCTGGTAAAAGTAGGAACCAGAGGCAGTGCTCTTTTGGCATGCGAATGTGATTTGCATTTTTCAAATTGCAAATTCAGTCTTTCTTCTTGTTTTGTTCACAGTATCAAAAAGAACAGTCAGACCTCTTCCCATAAGGTACATTCTCTGTGATCACTAACGCCAGTATCATAGAAGCAGCTGTCACAAAACCCAGGATCAGCCTCTTGAGATACACTGTACAGTAAAGCTGACTGCACCCAGAGATCTTACCTCTATGAATCTGGCCCATCTATTCTTGCAAATGGATTGGCAATGCTGATGTCAATCTTGAGCTATAGTTGTGAATAAGACTGTGCCTTTGCTCCCTACAGAGCCTCCGAACTGGCTGACTTGTATTGGATTTTCTGACAAAATCAGTTATATTTATTCACTTTTGGTATATATGCCTCAAAAGGAATCAGACCACGTCTTCATCAGGAAGCATGTGGTGAGAGTGAGGCTGCAATATGGTTCAGTCTGGTTACATAAAGATAAAACAGCTTCAGAAAGTCATTTATTCAGTTCAATGCATTTGTAATTTAATCTTGTCTTTAAAATAAACTACCAAAGTAAGGAGAGAGAAAAACCATTTTAAAGACTTCCATCATTGAGTTTTCAAGAAATAGCTCCTTTTCTGTCTTGTACTTCAAATACATCCATAATTTAATCCAAACTAGTTGTTATAGTTTTGTGGGGGCATATTTTTGTGCGCTTATCTGCTAAAGTAATTGTGTTTAAAAAGACTCATTTTAAAAAGAAATAAAAATCCTGCAGTAGGTGTTAAATCAAACTGATTTTTCTTAAAAGCTTTTATTTCTTTCATCTTTCAAAGGTAAGTATAATGGTCCCTAGGAGCAGAGGAACTTTCAAGTAAGGATTCTGACTCTAAGTAACTTACTTGTCGTCTCTCTGGCTAGTGAAGAATGGTTGTGATAATGCAGCTGGATAAACTGGTCCCTGCCAGGTCCTACAGGTGTGAATGGCGAGGTTGTTAGGCTGCTTCTCAGAAGAACTGGTTACCTGTTTATGCCTCGTCACTCTGGTGGTTACCATCTTGCATCAGAACCATACATCTGGTCTAGTGGGAGGTGTCCCTGCCTATGGCAGAGGGCTTGGAACTAGATGATCTTCAAGGTCCCTTCCAACCTAAACCATTCTATGATTCTATGTTCTCTTCTGTGGGTCTGCTGAAACCTTTGGACTCCTTCTCCCCTAAATTGCCCTCCAGTAGAAATTCTGTGATCGTTGTAGGGAATTGCAGATCAGGGCAGTATTAACTGCCATTTAAAGCTTTAAATCAGTAAGATTTCCTCATTTGAATCACTTTTGGGAGACCGCTGATCGTCAAGTAATGTCAAACTAGGGTAACTGCCTCCCTTCTTTCTTTAGCAGCTTAACTATGTGATTCATTTTTTTCAGCTGCTTGCTTCATTATATTTCTTTGGCTGGCAGATTTCAGCCAGGAAACAGCCAGGAAAGCTGTTTGGATTTTTTGTTTGTTTGTTTCTTTGCTTGTTTTTTTGCTTGGGTTGGGTATTTTGTCTGCTTTTTTATTGGGTTGTAATTATTCCACAATTTTTATAGTGCATGTATTGTCTTATTGGAACTTTGCTTTCAGAAATCTAATTTTAGTACCATCTGGCCACATATTGATACCTAATAATTTGTTAAGGTTCACTTAGCAAAATGTAAGTCTCCTCAAAGATTACATAGCTGTGCTGTCTTGGGATCAGTGGAGAAAGAGAATGACTGCTCAGAGCTGCAGCTGGCTCCCTGCTATGCACTCTTGGCCAGTCTCTCTTCCTTTTCCTGTGTCCTCCTTTAATGGGAGAGGAAGCTGCACTGGGCAACATAAGGGAGGAAGAGGAGACCAAAGCTAAATCTACTACCATTCTTCATCCCATCCTGCCTATCCAACAGTTACCCAGATTCGAATGGGAATGACACATTCCTGTGGTGGCTGCACTTCTTCTCACCTTCAGTGTTTTCTCCTGTCAGCTGGAAATCTTGTGATGGGTGTGCAGGCACCTTGGGCAACTCTCATTTGACCCCTTAGACTTTGATTCTGCAAACAAGTTGTTTTAATTATGTCAATGGGGATAAGTGTTTGCAGGTTTGGACTTATGTACTGCATAACCACGTATCATTTTCACATAAATAGAACTATAATTTTTCCAGAAATAAGTATCTTCTACAGATGCAGAGCCTAGCTCTCTTGCATTCAGCTGTGACCTTGACAACTGATTAACAAGATTGTACTCTAAAGGAGGCAAGGCTTCACATAAAGCAGTGAAGCATGTACGGGCCCTTGAGGGGTACTTAGAGTATCTCACAGACTCTAATGGTCATTCCTTTCTCTTTAATGCTATTAGGTGATTCTGGCTTATGGCAATCTGTAGTACTTTTCTCTTTATTTAATTTCTGTGCTACAGATTTTATGAATTATCCTATTACAACTCCTCTTTTGTGTTTTAAAGACAAAGTGCTCTATATGTCTGGTATGCTTAGTACCTTCTCCAGCTACTCAGATATTTTGGTTTGTTTTATTGGTTTTACAATGTCATAAACTTTGGCACAGTAAGAAGATGAAAAGTTAAGGACAGTTATGATTAGCTGAACTTGAAAACTAAGTAGTGCTTGTGAAAAGCACGCAGAGTGCTCCGAGTACAGAATACGAAAAGGAAAAACACTCTACATTCAACTCATTGGCATTTCTTCCATTTTAATGCAATAACTTTTAGATGCTGCATCTAATACTAAAACAATAAATCTCAGGAAATATTCCAAGCATCATTTGTATAGCCTTTCATGAGAATTAGAATACTGCAAAAGCCTGGCGTTTTTCACAGGTGCAAATGAGAAGAAAATCAAGACTGCAGTGTGCCTGCTTGGTAATACAGGTACAGGAATTTTCTCCCAGTCGATGTGCTTACTATACATAAGTCAGGCAGCACTTTAATAGTCTTCCTCCCAGTTTGAGATGTTCAGATTGGCCTACATAAGCAACAAAATATGTGACCTTCTGCTGCTGTCCTCTGAAAGATTTCCATGGTCAGAGGCAGAATAATTCGTTTCTTGTTTCTGAATTTAGATATTCCATTATGACTGTGTCAAAACCAGCGTATTTTCAGTTTACAAGAGTGTCTGTGTTCAAAAAAGCTTGCCACAGAACCTGGGTCTCTGATTTCAATAAGATGACCTTCATAACACTGAAATTTTTATGTTCTTTTTTCTGTTCTTCCTTCTAATGTTTCATTTAAATACAATTGTTATTGTATTTTAATTATTTTTAAGCAGGCAAGTAAATTGATTGTCATTAGTGTCAATCCAAAAGATGTTTATAGAGAGCAAAGGGGTTAGAGCTCTCTATTTGCTGATAAAATATTTTATGATGAACCATAAAAATGCTGTTTCCATATTGAATTATTTAAAAAAGGGGAAATTGCGGATATCTGAAATTAAATGAGTGGCATTCATTTAACAACTTGACTCATCTCAACAGTTTGAGCCACTAGTATCATCCTTGACATGGGATGAATTTTCCTGGATTTCACAGAATCACAAAATTGCCGATTGGTTGAGGCTGGAAGGGATCTCTGGAGGTCATCTGGTCCAGTCCCGCTGCTCAAGCAGGGTTACCTAGAATAGATTGCTTGGAACATTTCCAAATAGCTTTGGAATATTTCCAAGGATGAAGATTCCAAAACCTCTCTGGGCAACCTTTTCTGGTGTTTGGTCAACCTTACAATGCCACAAAGGCATATTACTGGCTTATGTTCAACTTGGTGTCTCGCACAACCCCCAGGTCCTTTTCTGCAAAGTTGATTTCTAGCTGATCAGCCCCATCATATATACTGGTGCCTGGGATTTTTCTTCCCAAGGTGCAAGAGTTTGTACTTCCTTTTGTAGAACATCAAAAGGTTCCTGTCAGCTCATTTTTCCAGCCTGCTAAGGTCCGTCAGGATGGCAGCATGACCATCTAGTGTATCAGCCACTCCTCCCAGCTTTGTATCAGCAAAGCTGCTGAGACTACACTCTGCCCCATCATCCAGATCATTAATGAAGATGATGAACGGGACCCAACCCAGTATTGCCTCTTGGGGTACACCACTAGTCACTGGCCTTCAACTAGACAGGGGGATCATCACCCCCCGACCCTGGCTATTCAGCTGGTTTTCAGTCTGTCTCACTGCCTGCTTTTCCTGCCCGTACTTCATTAGCTTCTCTATGAGGATCTTTTGGGAGACAGTGTTGAAAGCTGTTGTGGTTTAACCCCAGCTGGCAGCAAGGACCATGCAGCCACTTGCGCAGTTCTCCCCCTTCCCCTAGAAGGGCAGGAAAAAGAGGAAGAAAAGGAGGAGAAAGGGAGGAAAAAACCCCTCCTAAGCAGTGATCGTGAGTATGACCTGCCTGCACCCCCAGCTAACCTCATTTATATACTGAGCACGATGCCTATGGTATGGAATATTCCACTGGCCATTTCATCATTCTGTCTGTGTTCCTTATTAGCTTCTATGGGTAGGTGAAAAACGTTCTTGAAAAATATAAACATCGCCTGGCAACAACTAAACTAATATGCATTATTGGCATTCCTTTCATACCAAATCTGAAACACAGTAACCACTAGAAAAATAAAAATAATATCCCAGCTGAAACCAGGGCAAAGCCTAACTGAAGTCAAGGTATACAATATCTGCTGCACTCCCCTCATCTAACAAGCCACAGTTAACTCTTTCATGGCAAACTGTAAATTTTTTTGTTAAAGTTTGGTTACATGAATAGCACCCTGAAAGTGAAGGACTTTCAGACAAATAATTCCCCAATACGGCTGTTATCTTGTAGAGTGTTTTTGGGGGGTTTTTTTTAGTGGTAGTAGTTACCCCACAGTGAAAACTGGTGGTGGGGAGAGGAGGCCTCTTGTAAGTTTTCTTGTTGGGTTGGTTGGTTGGTTTGTTTGGTTTAACCCTTGGTTGAATATAACCTGATAAAGTAGTTCACAAGTGGGTTATAACTCCTGATGTAGATCTTGTGGTTAATTTACTCCCTTTTCTAACATCTATGTTATATGGCAAGCAATCTGATATCTAGCTACTAGCCTAAGCAGTTGGTTCTCAGTAAGGTAAGTGGATGTTCTGTTTCTTAAAAAATGAATATCATTGTTCCTAGAAAAAGAAGCCCTTTGTGTGCTGGCAGATAGATCAAGTAATTCATCACAAGCATCTAATACAGTGTTTCTGGCAGCTGTCTGCAGTCTTGAAAGTACCATAATGTCCTGATTTGTATGGAATTGAATTGGGGTCTGATAATTCTTGATACCAGAATCTCTCTTCCTAGTGCGTAACTCGTAAAGCACCTTTTCTCTAAGCCATCCTGAGATCCTTCTCATTTTGGGTTTGGTTTTTTTTTTTTGCACAGTACTGTAATCTTCAGTCTCCACATTAAAAGTCTTTACTGACTCCTTGATCATCTTGTGCTTTGCTTACTGCAACATTTTCAATCTCTCTCCTTCTTCCTTTCTCTGAGTCCAGTTGCTCTGCTATTACTGCCCCAAATGTCTGGTTATTTTTTCTTAAGGTTTTCTAAATATTCCTTAGCTTTGGCCAATGACTTCAGAATACTGGTAGCATATTATATGTCGATTTCAAAAAATTTCTAGTTGTCCCTTTGTCTGTTGAATTAATCCTCTAGAGTCAAACCACTTGGAAATGAAACACCACCTGATTATGAGGTGGTGGTTATTTGCATGGCTGTGGACTTTCTGAGTGTGCTCTCACTAATTCATTTTTGTTCACGTGGAGAACTAAGTTCCACCCGTAGATTTCTGCATACAAAAGCTCACAGGCACTACTGGTTGTTCCAGCTTCATTTGATCTGACCGTTCACTAGTTACTGAATGAATGCTCAGCGCTGCTGTGTGCATCTGATAAGTCAGTGTTCATTATGCCTGCTGATTTCATGTACTCTGCATCCATTAGCCATTGCTTCTTTGTTGTTTCTCTTATGTTCCTAAAATTTCTTAAGCGTAGTTGCGAGCCTGTGTGTGCTACAAAAATATATAAGGCAACAAAGTAGCAAAGGAAAGAGAGGCGTGTTTATCTGAAGAGCATCATGTCTTTTCCTGGTTCAGTCTATTCTGGCACAGACGTGGAATACTGGCAAAAGCTGTGAAGCGTACTCTAACAACATGGCAATGTCAGCAGCCGAGGTCAGAGAGCATGGTACTCACAAAATCTTCTAATGCAAAGTTTTATTTAGTGTGGATAGGCACAGTCACAGGCTCTGGGGGAAAAACCTGAGAAATCTACATGTTCGTGTTCACCTCCCTTCCAGCCATGGTCAGCATTTGAGAAATCTACAATGCACCATAAATAACACAACTCAATGTTAAAAGATAAAAACCTACAAGAGGCTAAAGATAAAAACCTACAAGAGGCTAAAGATAAAAACCTACAAGAGGCTAAAGATAAAACAGAAGAGGGACAACTTTAACATTTTTCTTTTCCTCATAAAAACAGCAAAATAGATGTCAAGTTTAAGGAATAACAAATACCGCAGAGGGAAAACAGCATAGGTTCTGGGTTACATCCCTGAACTCCTTGGAAGAGGTAGTTATCTTAGCATGACCATTGTCAGGAATAGCAGAATGCTAACATCTTTCCGTCTAGAATACCGACAGTTTTTGCATAATATTGCAAATGAGTTGTGATATGTATACATACCCAATACAGATATACATATATACACATATAGATGGATATATGATGCATATGCATCTTACATGTATGTATGTACAGATCTATATTGTGAATATGTGTGTATGTATACACATTATATATACACACACACACACATATTGTCCTGTATTTCCCTTTTGCCAAATTGACAAAAAGCTGCAACATGAGGCCATGGTACTGAGGAACATCACAAAACGATCTTCAGTGCTTTCAGGAGTATTTCGCTTTTAACAGTGAAGTTTATTTAAATCCTTAGAATCAATGCAGATTTTTTTCATAATTTCTAGATGTTAGTATCAGCCCTGAGGGGTTTTTTTTTTTGCAGGTAGGCCTCTAAAACTGGAATGGATTATACTGGATATACAGATACAACTATTCTTTTTTTATTTTTAACCTCAGGATGAAAGGTTAAAACTTAGATGGGATTCTTTTTGAAACTTAGTAAATATTTTAGATATTGGTAGATCTTCACAATATTAAGTGGATCGCAGAAGACAGGAAAAATACTAACCTTAACATTGAGAATGTGATATTGTTCCCATCTGGGTCATTTACAGAACCTCCTGGACACTTCAGCAATACAAAGTCATTGCTGAGTCAGTGACCCACTCACTCACTCAAAATATACCTGAACAGGATCTGTCTCAAAATATTGCTGATGTTTTTAACTCTTGCAGACTTAAATGTCATTGAAGGACATGTTAATACCCTGTAAGAGATATTTAATCTTTCATGCAAGTCTATGATAATATTCTTTAGAGTAAAACTAGATAATGGTTTCCTTTGCATTCTTTAAGGTATGTGATGCCTTAACTAAAAGGCTCAAACTTTTGTTTTAAATCTCAATTCATAATAAGTACTGAGAGAACTGAGAAATACTCAGAGTTTTGAAAAAATGATTAGTCAGTACAAAACTCTGTACCAGGGTCCAACAAATCAGCAGGTGGACTGGCATATAGTTTGGTGGATCTGTGATCTCCATGCTATTCGTTGTACATCTGCAGTGTGATTGGAACATCTATTGACCCCTCCTTCGTGAAGCACGAACTATTCAGAAATGAAGTCATATTAGAAAGTCTGGCCAAGAAAGTCTTAATGATCTAAGAGGGAGGACTCAAACTCAATTAATATTACTGTCTGCTGTTTTTTTTTTCCCTTACCTTATTCTAAAGGGGAAAGTTGAATGAGAAGATTCAAGTATACTATTTTAAATGTATAATAAGGAAGGTATGAATTTAATATTGCTAAACTCATGTCACATAGCTCTATTGTGCATGCTATATGCAGTTTGATAAATATGCCTTAAGATTATGTTTCTTTATTTTTTTGGTATTGAGAAACTTTATTCAAACATATTTCATTTATTTCAGGAACACATAGTAGAAGTAGTAAAATAATTTCAAGACAAGTATGATTAGCCACATAGGTTTGTGGGTTCGTGTATATGCTTTATTCCGTTAAGGTACATAGAATTGTATCCTACAAGGTAGTCAAATATGGATTGCTGTATCTATGGAGATCCTGGGGAGCCCACAGATGCAGACTGGAGCACGTGCTGAGCGCTCCTTAAGTAGGGTGTGCTCTTAATTTTCCATGGAAGTTGGTGGGAGTTTGTTCTGGATTTTAGGTGGTTTTCTATAAATTTCATCAACTACCTGTGTATTTTTAGGCATAGAAATATATATCCATATTCCCCTCAAGTAGTTAGATACAGCAAGGTTTAGTAAGGGGTAATCTATGGGCAGTATAGATTAGATATCGATATTCTACTATTTGCTTTATTGTACGGTCGCATCATTGTTTTCTAATAAATTATCCTGTCCTTTGTACTACAATTTTTCACTCATAGCCCATACTTTCAAGAAACTCTGAAAAGAGTCTCACTTAAAGACTGTCTTTTTAGGACTTTCACTGTCCAGCCACAAAAGAAAAAGGATGAGACTGTCAAAAAACGGAGTGATTATCATTCAGTTATGTTCAAATATCAATAGTTATTTCAAAGCATTTTGGAGTATGAGTTCAAAGTAAGTTATTTAAGACATTAGTAGCATCTAGATAGCTATATTCAGTTAGCTAAATTATCAGAAGAATAGTTATTTTAATAGTGTACCTTATTTTGGATGTAAGACCTCATTTCTTTCACACCATAAGGAGTACTGTTTGAAAACACACCATTTGCTACATGCCAAAAGTAGTATGTTATTTAGTGACACTGGCAAGCTGTGAGAATCTTGTTCCAAAATTAACTTCCATTATTTAGAGTCTTGTAAATTATTGTACCTTTGGCTTTCTAACTCTCTATGTTTGTATTTGAATTATGTTTTGGTTTATGAAAAAAC
This sequence comes from Anarhynchus alexandrinus, assembly GCA_008711295.1. Lineage (NCBI taxonomy): Eukaryota > Metazoa > Chordata > Aves > Charadriiformes > Charadriidae > Anarhynchus > Anarhynchus alexandrinus. The sequence goes on along the minus strand of VUYV01000116.1, from coordinate 538,245 downwards.
ACCTTCTAGAAATCTGAGCAATTTAAAATAATGATTTAAAGCATTCTACACATCCCTCTCAATCTTGCTGCCAATTTTTGTGTCTTTAAAGTCAAATTTGTATTACACAAACAGGGAAGTAAGCTATTATTTTAAGAAACCATTATAATAGCAGAGAACATGGAAAGAGTTTTCCTGTAAGTGACAAAATGAAAACAGAAGGCAAGGCTGAATAGTAGCTGGTCTTGAAGACACTAATGTGCCACGGTACAGGAAGTGTTAAATGGAGCACTCCCCCTCCATCCCTGCTTTTGGAGTGTACTTTGGTAGATCGGTTGAAAAAGCCCAAGCACCAAAACCTCAGACGTTTTTGTAATTTTTTTTTGCCTGTCAAAGTTAAGGTATTCCAGCGTTCCTGAAGCTAGAAAGAATGGGGAGAAAATAGTTTAGTGTGTTAGAAGTGCTGTGCACCTATGAGAGGTGATTGCTTCACATGCCACTGTGGCAATGTGGCCACTTGGCAGCTTCTGCTCTGCTTGTAGTGCAACAGAAAGTAAATTTACTGAGAAATCATTTTCTTTAATGCCTTTCATGTAATACAGTGTGTAGGATTACTTGTAATATCAGGGAATAAAATATTTCTGTAGAGGTGTCCTTATTATGCTGATAGTGTCTCTGTGGTTGTTTGAGGTTCTGGAGAACATTCAGACCCGAATCACGGCCTCAGCTCTGTATGCAGTTGAACCTGTGTTTATCTTGCTGCATCTGAATAATCCCATCAAAATCAACAGGATTTAAATGCAGATATATGTGCTTTGCTCAGTCAGGGCCTAGGCTCTTCCAGTTGAATCCTTCTACTTTTTCTGAATTATATCCTCACATCCAAAAAGTAGTCGTGGAATATCTTTAATGAGTCTGGCTGCGTGAGGTGGGATTTATAGTGGTTTTTGTCACAGGAAGCAGAGCTAATAGTGAATATTCAGATTATTTATTTTTTTTTCGGTGAGAATAAGACAGTTTTTCCTGGAAATATCTGGAGTCATGAGAATCAGAGTATCACTGGAGAGGGCTCTTTACCAATGCCATCTTTTCTGATAATCTATGCTAATCTATACGCACACAAAAAGATGTATTATACGTGCTTTATCCTTCACTTTGCTGTTTATCCTGATGCTTTGTAATGACCCCTTGTTTTCAGGGAGGTATTTATATTTTTGTGTTCCTACCATATCAGAGCTTCCTGTTTTCTAGAAAATACATTATACATATTTGCAGCTCAGATGGTATTTATCTAAGGGTTGAAGTATTAAGACTAGCATGTTAAAAATATTTCTGATGAAAATGAATATTTTTCTCAGCATGGTGGGCAATATTTTTGGCATTTCAAAATGTGTTACAGAAAAGTGAGCATTCCTTCAAATTCTAGTTGCTGATAAAGAAATAGGATACTGTTACTCTGTGTTCACGTTCCTTTCCATTTTTAGTTTGTTTGTTCTTTTCCAAATGTAAGAATATGTTATTTCTTCATTTTCTACAGGATTCATAAGATTGTATTAAACTAGGGAAGCCAGGAGAATATCCTGTGAAGTCCTTTCTTCCCTTGTCCCTCTCCTTCTCCCTGCTTTGTTTCTTAGATTTTGCAAATAATTTTTTATATATATTTTTTTTTTAGATAGAATAAGGAAAAGGTGAGGAAAAAGAGAAAGGAGGCTTTACATTAGATCTGTCAAGAATGTGCAGGAGGACAGTTTTGATACCAGCAAGCGTCTTTCGTTAGATGTTTTATATGTGCAGTAAGCAGTCATGTAGTTGAATTGTGCTGTAAGAAGATTTTAAAAAAATCCGGTATGAAGTGGATTGGTCAGTATTGTATTGTCCCCAGTTTTAAATGCAAATATTAAATAGTAGTTTTTGTCACTTGGGCAGAGTATTCCATAAAACTGGTAATCTCAAAAGAAAATTTTCTACTTAGCATTTACTAACGTCTGTCTTATTGTTTCCTATATGCAAGAGTGAAAAATATCATACAGGTAAAAGGATCTATTTTCAGTTATTTTTTTAAAGTTGTGTTTTAAACATTGCATTTCACAGTTATTTTAGCTTGGCTTTTCTTACCAGGCACATAATCAGATGCCAATGAAAGTTTGATTCTGCAAAGCTCTGAGTACTCAAGTGGTAGTATAGCATGTCATTTAAACAAATGTTTAACTTTAAACATGTGACTAGTGGCTAAATACATGAATGGAAGAACACAGGCTTGCTCACATTAGCTTTTTTTTCAGTTTGCCCTTACTAATTTTTTTCTCTAGTGGCTTGCGTTGTCAAGGTTAGGTCAGAATATTTAAATTTTCAGAGCCAGCAACAAAGGTACACAGATACCACAGAAGCAGGTACTTGCAAAACTGCAGTGGGGGTAACTATCAGTCTCCTGGTGGATGGATTTCAGGACCTGAGGCGGAAGAACGATCAAGAATTACTTTGTTAGTGAAAATAAGGAAGCTTGAAAGTCAAAATTATTTTGGGAACTAAAAGTTGGAACTTTCCTTCCTTGTTGGGACATAATTGTTGTTCTTCCTTTTCTAAAAGAAACACTCTTAGTCTCCATACGATGTCATGTTTCTTTTATATTTAAACCTTCTTTACTACTCTCATGACATTATACTGTTCTTAAATTTACTTAGTTTGGGATAACAATGCCAGTTACTACAATAAGCATGAAGTCAATGATTTGTGAAAAGGTGTGGTCATGTAACTAACAGCAGAAACCAGACAAGTAAAACTTGGTCTAGGCTCAGTTGCCTGTAGGTTAGATATTCTATAAGCATTAACACACAGTCCTCTTTTGTGCCCTATATTTCTGAAACGCTACTTCTGTAATTGGCATTGCAATAACTCCCTGTTCAAATTAAAATAAATAAATAAATACGTTGGTGGTTTTTTTTCAGAGTTGTCACTATTAGAATTACTTCATAGAGAAAAGGAATCTCTGGTTACAAGTTAGTAAGTCAAACAAAACATCCACAGAGCAGGTTGCAAGTAAAAGTGGCTTTAAAAGATCTAAGGGCTGTCTCCCCTCGTGAGACTGGCATTAAACATCAGTTTCAGGTGAGGATGTTGACTGCTGCCATGGGTAGGATTTTGATTCTGGGTCTGACATCCAGTGCAGAGAGTTTGTATATTACTTGTCCTGTAAAAAGACGTTGATCCATTTGGCATTTTGATATATTTTAATAGGAAGTACTCAGAAAATATTTGTTGGAAAAACTGTTGATGCTTGGACAAAATTGCTACCATTCAGACAAGGAGATAAAAAAAACCTGAAAAACCAACTGAAACCCAGCATCCTTCTGCATGCCAAGACAAAGGATTTTAAAGACAGTGGAAAGATTTGTTTTCAGTTATATTTTTATACACAATTGACAGTTCATGGATGCAATGTTGAGCAACCTAAAGAAAACTAAATTTGTTACTCAGTTATGAAATCAATTTTGAACACACATCAATAGTCAAAATCCATTATCTCTGGTAACAGAATGGTACAATGACAGTATCTAATGAATAAATTTATTTGATTTATTGAACAACTAAGAAAAATTGAATTTTTTTTAATAAATAATTCATCTTTAGTTAGTTTAGAATGTGAAGGAGCAATTGTGTTATGTGACCTCATGCTTTGGGGAGGTATGGTTAATCCTGATGGGATGTTTAAAGTGGTGATTTAGTTCTGCGTAAATGTGTATCTATTTTGCCTCTGCAGATCTTTAAGATGTGCTAGTGTACTTGTGCTGTGGAAATGGAGTTAGTCTGCTGGAAACTCAGCACAGATGATTAGATAGAACATATTTGTATGACTACATTTTAGTGTAGAAAGTAGAAAACCTAATACCTGCTTTGGGAATCATTTAGGCTTATCACCTTTGAAGGTTAAAACTACAGCATTGCCTGCATGTCAATAGTGTCTAAGTATTTTAATAGACTGTTATATCAATGCTACCACTGAAAATGTGCTTACTGTCCAAAATTGTTGATAATCTCATAGCTGCTCTTTGGGCAGCATTAATTTTTTCCCTTTCCCTATTGCAGGTAATTTGTAAGGGGTTTCTGCACAGCATTGGTAAAATTTGTACGCAAACAAATGCTTTTCTAGAATTAGACCAATTATATGAGGTGGCAGACAAAATCCTGTTATCTTTTGAAGTTGACCGGTGTTGCTCTCACATTCTGGTTGAATGCTGGGGAAGTTATCCTCCCAGTCACCACCAGCAGATTTGCTCAGGATTCATTGTCTCACACAACTGGTGCAGAAACCAAGGGTTTTGCATGGTTTGAGGTACCTAACATTGTCCTTCAGTAAGTCTGTTTTGTATTTCTATTAATTTAGAATAAAGCCTGTGTATTTTCTCCTCTCTAGAAGCAACTATATGTTCTGACTTTGGCCTTCGGTTTTGTCATCTATGCAACTTGCAAAAAAATAAGTCGTATCTATAAATCCGGTTTTGGTATATAAGCTTCCAGAAGACATTGCTGCGTGTGAGGTGACAGCAAGCTGTGCCACCAGCTATGTCTTCTAAGACACCTCCATAGAAACCTTTATGGACGCCACCCTAATCAGATTAAAATTGCAGCTGAGCAACTTCATTTCTCCCTTATTAACTTACATCTTTTCCACCTGTTTCTATTTAATTCTGTCAAAATTTGAGTTCTAGTTCTAGTATTTCCCTCAGTGTTTATTTTTCCTTTTTTTAAGTGAATGGTTTAAAGTTTTGAGGTTATTACCCTGAAAAAAGAGCAGAATAATAGTTGTCTGTCCAGGGAACCATAGCATTGTCTTTATCACTGTGATGTTATATTCTTTCCAGGGAAAATTTCAGACCTTCATAACAGTTTTGGTTCAACTGATATTATTTTCCTTAACTGTTGCGAAATTCTTGATGCCTTGTTGCCTAAGTGTGCCCTCTGTACCTCTCCAATTCATTCTCTGCTGAAAATCCTGACTTAACCTCTTCTGAGGTCGGCAAGGTTTTCCTTTTTTAGTACCCCAGAGCTCCAGCTTATTTGTATTTGATTGGCAACCTTCAGTTTTTGTTTGTTTGATTTTTAAAAAAATGCAATTAGAAAGGTTTATAGAGTGAAATATTTTATGTGCTGATTTTATGAGTATAGCTTCATTATTGTCATGATTTTAAATGGCAAGGACATGAATTTTCTGTGCTGGGTGAGTTATTAAAAACTTCTCAACTCCTGCCTTCAGAATAATCTTTTTTTTTTATATTGCATTCTATTTTTCTAAATCTCTTTTAATGATGCCTTCTAGGTAAAGAGATAATTTCATGGGAACTTCTGAAAACACAGCTTTGTGGCTGAAGCTTTGCTTACTTTGTGACCTACATGTATATTTTGACAATCAAAGATGTTTCATGACTATTGAAATACTTTTGCCTTTCAAGAGGGTAAAATAAATAATTCACAAAGCATATTTTAACCAAATACTGAAATAGAGAGATATTTACCTTGGAATATAAAGGCTTTTTAAATTAAATGCTTAGTAGTCGAGTCAAATATAAAGCTGATATTCTCATAGCTCTTGGATGCTGCTAAGTAGTGTGGAAGATGCTTGACAAACCCCAAAAAGCATAACTGAAGTAGATTGATCCCCTGCAACCATTTTTGTACTTTTTTACATTTTATTCTGACAGACCATAATTATAGCCAGGTTGGTGCCAATTACAGAATTGTACTGCTTACTCTGTGGCCATTTTTACATCCCAAACTTGACCTTTCCATAATGTCAAATATACTAGGCTTAGCTACATCTTGCTCAGAAAAGAAGAAAAAAACCCCAAACCTGAAACTGTTAAGGTCATCACGGTTATATTTCCAGTGTAAGATTGTTCTGTAAGAAAGCCCCTGAGGTTTTGTCTAGATTAAATGACTTCTGAGAACAGGACTTGCAGAATGTGCTATTGAAGTTTGTATTCTACATCTTCGTATGTTTAATCTCAAGGGATTTTTTCATTGTTTATGCAAAATTTGCATGTACTCCATTTTACCTAATTGTTTCTTATTTATTATATAGTCTTTGGCCATACTTAATCATTTTTTTTCTTGTGTGCTTTGAAACTTCAGTATTTCAAAAGCACTCTAATCTTTTTTCCACTCAGTACTTAATGTTGCACTATCATATAAAGCAGGGAACAAGTGTCAAGCCCATCTCTGAAGATGATGGTATTTTACTTCTTCTGAATTCATTAAGTATTGGGGAAGGAGGTAGCAGTTGGGCTTCAGTGTGTTTTACAGACCATATGTATCTGAGGTGGACATGTTCTTAGTTGGGGAGGGAAACCAAAACCATATGCAATTGTTCAATATCAGTTGGCTGCAGAGGAATTTATTTTATGGTCAGTGATTCATAGTCCCATTTTCCAAACAATAGGCATGCTTTCTATTTAAACTATAATCTGTTAATTTTTCATCCTTTCTATCTCTCATTTACTCCACTCTGGGCTGGATTGAATTCTTTTTATTTATTGTCATCCTAGACTCGTTTTCTCTATGTATTTTGTTCTCTTGTTTCTCTGTAATTTGTGTGAGACTTATGTTGTTTGAAGTGATTGGAACTAAAAGTATAATGCTTTGAACCTAGAATTGAATCCCAGTTGTGGTTTATTTACTGCCTGCAGCTCTGAGTGCATGAAAATTATTTGTTAGATTTCATTTGTTAGATCCACAAAAATGGTTTACTTCTCTCCAATAAATATCTTCTTGGAGATTGCACACAGTCTGGCTTCCACTCACTTTTTGATACTTCATCTTTTTTTTCCTTTTCCTTCTCTCGCAGATTTCTTCTGCCCCATGATCATTCATTTGAAAAAATAATTTACTGACAAAATTAAGATTACAGTATGTCCTATCCGAACTGAACTGAGTTCTGTTCTTTACTGCTTCCAAGTTTCTACAAGAATCTGTTTCTCTCAGTAGCTGATACTTCTAAGTGTTGGAAAGCTCACTTCTATGACAATTTTGTATTAGAAGTGTAACCAAAAGAGATAGCATGGTTTTTATGCTTGAGCAGTGAATGGCAGAAGCTTTCATCTCTCTGTAATTCTGTGGGAAAGTACTATGCACAGTGAGTGAAAGTAGGAAACAGAAAATGCAGGTTGAATCATGAGGGATATAACTGAGTTATCTGTATCTCTTTGGGAGAAGGGTAGGTGCTTTGGATGGATAACCTGTCACACGGGAACATATCAGAAAAGCTATTCAAAGCATAAGCAAATAACTCAGTGAAAAAAGCTTTGCCATGGCCTGAGCAACCCTTTTTCTGAGGTTATCCCATATATATATGAGGAACAAACTAAATAGTTCTTTTTCAGCCTGTTTAGTTATAATATTCAAAAACTAAAGTACGAAGGACTTCCTAAGCATTGTAATTTTTCAGGTGATTGAGCTGAATGTGTGCACTTTCAGTTTAGTAGACAGTAGAGGACTGAATGGATGTGGAGACAAAGCTACCGTGGGTCTTGTTTTTTCCTTTTTCATTTTTTTATTGTACACCCCACAGCAGTATCTATTTCTTGCCCTTTCTACAAGCAGACTTTATATATACTTAGAATTTCTATCAGCAGCCATGGGACTTAATTTCCAACCCCATTCAAAGTTTGGGTTCAAACAATAGTAGTATCCCCCCATAATGTTACTGCTGTCACCTGTATGTTAGAAGCTGGGTTCAGTCATTGCTTTCTCACTAAGTTATTGTTAGGTTTTTCAAAAAAAAGGTCACATTTTGTTTCTTACCTTAGATTATTGTTGGGGATGCATTCTTCTTATTGTTCTTTTCTAAATTAATTTGCAGATAGGTGTTCTCACGGAAACTTAGTCATGCTTCAGTTCCTCATCAGTCCATGGTAAGTTATGGTAGCATTAAATGCAGTGAGACAGTGTCACTGGCTAAGGAACTCTGCTGCTGCTGGCAGTGTCTGAAGAAAGATAATTTCTGTGTGGTACCAAAGTTGTTGGGCATGTGCATATGGGCATCCCATAAACACAGCAGTAAGAGTTTCAGCATATACTTTTCCAATTTCAAGGAAAAATGTTTCAGCTTCTCACGGAGGAAGCTGACTACTCAGATGTAAAGAGACCCCCCCATGCTCTTTCCAGTATTCTTCAGTTCCATCGAGTGTCTACAGATTCCTTAGATCCCAAGTCCATACAAACTGGGCCTGACATCATCTTTGGAAGAAGACAGAACTCCCTAGTTTGCAATGACATTTCCAGACTTTCTCTCCTTGCCTTAGAGTCCTGCTTGCTGCGAGGGAATGGATCCGTACTGAAAATGCTGTGTTCTAAGAATTTCAGTTTATGCTGAGAATACGGGTTTGTCTATTGTTTTGGTCTCATACTCTCTATCAGTCAGCAAATTAACAGGGAATAGATGCTTTTCAAAAATATAACGGTAGCAGAAGCTCAGATATTCATTATGAAAACAAGCTAGTGACTGAGGTATATGGCATGTCTCAATTTAAAAGGCAATTTACTTGTAGTTAACATGAAATTCAGAAATATTTGAAATCCCAAGGTGACTCCACCACGGTTACAGGCCCTCTGCTATGCAGGATACCTAACATAATAAAGAACAAAGCAAAACAATGCTACACTGAGACCAGGGCTCAGTGTATAGACAGTACAACTGTCTGCTCGTTGGATAGGTGTTTTAGGAGCAGCCTACAGCAAGGATAGGAACAGCTGAATAGTGACTATTCATTTGCTGAGTCAAAAACAGGTTTAAGCAAGTATTACTCTGACAGTGCTACAGGCAATGGTGTATCAACTAGACCATCTAATTTCTCTATAAGTAGATACGTTCTTAAAACAAGCTTGTGTAGGATTTTATTTTGAGAAGCGTTGAAAACATCCCTCACAGAAGAAGGATCTTTTTTCTACACAGCTTGCAAATCAGTGTAAGACACATTTCACACTTGATGTGAATAGCCATACACCTCCATTTCATGGCAGGGGTTTTCATGGACAGGCGCGGCAGGTCAGTCTGCCTCATCCTTTCTTAGAGATGAATTGCCAGTTCTGAGCAGGAACATTCTGATGTGTGCCTAATGCCATTTTCTTTATATTAGTAGAACATTATGGTAATATATGAATAGGCAGAATTAGGTTCTCTTCCACTATGTATGAAAGATGCGGTCTTGTGGGACAACTTGCCTTCATAAGACAAAGCACTGGAAGAGAGACAATGCCAATGAAGTTGCTTTTGCTTTGCTTTGCTTTTCCAATAAGAAAAACAAAATGGGGAGACAGCAAGCCCCATTTACGTGCCAAAAAGAGAAGAAGCAGTAGATTGATTAAATTGGCTCTCCCTGAGCCCATGCTTGCATTTTTTGAAGTGTCTATAAGATTAGAAGGGAGCATTTAAAAAAAAATAAATAAATCAGGTGAGTCTAGTAATGGTGCTTCACAGTACGCAAGGTTGAAACTGGCCTCATTCCTTTTCTTGACAGATGCATTTGCTGACCAGTGTGGAAGGCCAAAATGGTAGAAGAGATGTGCGTCTCGCACCTTTGGTTGCACTTCTCTTTGCCTTTTTCTTAAACAATCATTTACTGTTAATTATGATGGGAAACAATAATGCTTTAACAAAACACGAGTAACTCAGATTAATCAGCTGCTTTGAAGGCAGACACTTCCTGAGTTCCCTGGGGTTTCTATCAGCAAATTGTAGTAATGATGCTGATTTGCACAGAGCTATTGTTTCAGCTGTAAATACCTGAATTGATTACCCAGGAGCCCTGGTCTCAGTGTAGCATTGTTTTGCTTTGTTCTTTATTATGTTAGGTATCCTGCATAGCAGGGGGCCTGTAACCGTGGCAGAGTCACCTTGGGACTTCAAGTATGGTAATCTAAATGAATTCTTTGTTGCTGTAAATTACAAACAGAACAACAGCAGCCTGCTCCCACTTCTATAAATATGTATGGTTTCCCTGCCAATGAAATTATGGTGAGGGATAGATCAAAGTGAATTAGTACCTGTCAAGCAAATTTGATAGGTCATTTTGTACTTTAATTTTATTCCTTTTTCTCTGTATTGTGACACAATAATAAAATTAACAGTTCTGCTCTCCTTATAGCAAAGGCTGTTGACCACACTAAATATTGTTTTCAGAAAAAGCAGCATTGACAAATGAAAGTCTTCTATATAGACCAGCTTGATACCACATCTGGTGCATATGCAAAGTGCCCACACTAGTGGCGTATGCTTGAACATGGTGATGTATGAACTCTGTCTTCTTGTGTACATCTGAAACAGTGCTAGCTGTGTAACAGAAAGTGTCTGATCTCTTCTAGTTCTTGTGATAGGACTGCTTTCTTTTTTTTGCGCTTCCTGTCATACAAATTGTTAGGCCTTTTTTGCCTGTAGTCACAGTCACCATCATATTTCTGAATATTTCCTTGAGTATACCCACACTCAGTGCACACAAACACACATGCATACCCTCTGTCCCCCACCTCCTTTTCTTTCTTCCTTGTAAAATTGGAATTTCTGGATCAGCCTCACTTTCAATTGGCTGAAATATTCCAAGAAACCATCGACATTTCTTTCTTGCCATTTCCATTTTCAGCCTTTAATTATCACTTACCAAATGAGACAGCTTCATAGCAGGTGGCATCTCTTCACCTTAAATGGTCTCTCAGACAATAAATGATCTACCAGACAAAGCAATTATTTTCTGCTGTTCCAACATGCCTGGCAAAGATCTAAAAACAGGCACTTTAAAAGAAATATTCACGTGACGATCAGAGATGAGATTAAAGAAAACCCATCTACATTTGGTAGGGAGAGCCATGTCTCAGAAACAGTGATTTTATTTTGCTAACCCAGATCTGCAGATAGATCCTAAAGATCTATGTTAGCAAACGGGAACTCCTTCCAGCAGAAGCGATGTAAAGACAGACTGGAGAAATTGGAGGAACTGGGACAGAATAGCAGGAGTTTCCTGATGCTTTTTTCCTTTTTCTTAGCATACGCTGAAGCTAGAATTTATTTGTCTTAAGATAAAAGGAATGAAAAAGGGAAACCTTTTCATTATTCCTTATTGCTGGATTGTTTTGCTAAAGCATTTAAATAGTCCTATACATGCTTCCTAAAAACAACATTCCCTTGAAATTAATTTTAATAAAACATGAATAGCTCTGTGATGGGTACATTACTCAACCCTGCAGCAATAAATTAAGGACACACACCCCAAGGGGAAGTCCTGCCCAAAACAATCATGTTCCCACACAGTAGAATTCTAAGATACTGGAAGACTGGTATTGTGAGAAATTAGATCCTGACTCTACAAGCATATGTTAGCAACGTTAGTGCAAGTAGTCTCCAGTGGCTTTAACTGGGTAACTGCTTATCTCTACTATAGAAAGGTGCACAGTCATATCTTCTGTAGATATTTTCCCAGATCCAGTCTCCAGTGAATTATGGGCTTTTTCACAACAGCCGTAACCATTCTCAGTCACATGCCCCACATTGTATTTTAGATGCAGAAGGCATGCCTACTTTTGCCTACCTGTAAAGTAAACAATGCCAAGAGTTAATAGTTAAAGAGTATGCTATGTTGCGTTATGCTGTCTTTAGTTTTTTCAGATGCTTTGTGATAATTGATGTAAACCAAACTACCATGCCAGCTGAGTATTTAATCCATCCATTTTATAGGTATGATAATTGTGAAACAGAGTAGCCAGAACCAACACATTCAAAGCTATGGGATTGCAAGGGACCGCTGAAGTAAGCCGCGTGTGTTTGATATCTGCTGAACTCTTGAGGATCTTGTTCACTCTAAAGGGACTTAGATATCTTCACAACCTTCATCAGTGAGATTATTTGTCAACTTAACAAAATGCTAATCTTCAGGCATTTATGTTTAAAAGTACTAGTCTAGAGAACTCCAATGGATGCAGTGAATTGCAGAGTAGGGACAAAAGTCTTCTCTGCAGTGCTGCTTCTGCTAGTAACAGGATTCAGGAATGCCTCCTGCGTGGTGCAGTGTGGGGCTTCTGTGGCGGTGTGCTGGCAGGCAGCTGCAGGGCAGCTCCTGCAGGCAGCAGATGGCAGACATCCAACCCAAGCTCTGGGTGAACCTCGGGGTGCTCATTTCTGTCATCCTGCTTTAGTTTGGTTCTTCAGCTCCTCAAGAGAAAAGTGCCTGTGCCTTTGATTTTATCTAGAATAGCAGTGTTGGCTCACTGACTGAGGCACCTGGTTACTGCAATACTATGAACAACAAATGATATTAATGTAGAAGGTGTGCTACTGTTTTCCTATACACCTCTTGGGACCAAGCAAGGAGTAACATGAATTTAAAAAAAAAAAAAATAATCAATCCAAGGCTGTTTAGTCCATCTGGATGTACAGAAGTTCTGTCTACAGCTAAATATCAAGCAGCAGAAACAGAAAATGGAAAAACTGCAACTCAGAATAACTCAGTAAATGAAACTATGTTTACTTCAGTTATTTTTTTCTGTGGCTGAATTACCTTTGTCAGGCTTTGGCCAGGATAGATCACAGGCACATGTTCTTCAGTGCCTTTCACTTCAGTAGTATCAAAAATTGCTTGTTTTCCACAAGGTGATACTGTTTTCGTAATTGTTTCAGGCTTATATATATTTAGAGTCAAACTGGTTGTGTAGAAACTGTTTTTTGGGATTTCAGCTTAAAAGCAAAATATGGGATAGATTACAGTGTTCGGACAACTTCTTGCTGGTGTATCTTAGACAGAAGTGTTTGGTCCAAATGCTTCCCTGGTGAAATTTTGCCAAGCTCCAGTGATTAGGCAGGAATTAGTTTGGCCCACTGAGTCTATATGAGCTAGAGGTCAGTTTTCTGTGAGAAAACAAAAGAAAAAAGTGGCTAAACCAGTTAAATAATTACTTACTTTGATATTGGAAAAAGATATTTTAATACAATTTTAAAGTATATGTTCATTAAATGATGTTGGGGAAGACAATTGTATTTTTAAAAGAAGAGCAAGAAGAATTATTTCTCTTGCTTATATACTTTGAAAGAACTCCTGAAATGGAGGTCGGGGAGTTCTCTATCCTAACAGGAAAGAAAGCAATATTCTGAAGAGAAGTCCCAGATGACTGCAGTGTATATTCTGATTGATCAGTTAATGTGCCAAGTTAGGCTTGGCTGCCTACCCCATTATCGTGGTTGTTCCTGTCTCTACTGCTTCAGTGGGGCTGAGTTCTGTGGTAGTCCACAGCTGAAGAGTTGTAAACAGCAGTACAAGGACAGGAGAGTTCTCTTATAAATGTCTTTTTACTAATTAGTGTCTAAAAATATTTTTATCCCAACCAATCAGGATTGCAGGTGGACAGTTGATATTCCAATAGCCACAGTGCATGAGAGTGAGGCAAGTCTTCAGAAGGTAGTAAGTTACCAGATGGCAAGGGAAACAATTGTCATCTTAAGCTTAATGAACTCAGAACCTTATTTGCTCGGGAAGTGTGGGAGTTTGTTGGGTTTTTTGAGATACCTTGAAGCACAATGATGTTGTGTTCCATTAGGAGCTTGGGAGTTGAATCTGCATGTGAGGCTTTAGGCTGATGGATCTGTGCATGATGTACAAAAGGTGATACTTGGTTGTGTCCAATATACTGCTGAGCTACTACAGCTGTACTTAGCACACAGCATCCTCTACAGGTGTAGGCTAATGTATACCAAGGCAGAATAACAAACTCTGAAGCCATCACGTCTGGCTTTACGATGGCTTTCTGACTTAGTTGCATTTAGAGGATTGTATGCCATAATTGTTTCTTTCATTAATGAGGAGGATCATTTTAATGCTGGCTTCCAGTTTTGACCCTTTTTAAGATTCCCTTTTTCTTAACTATTATTTTGTATATGTGAGACACTTGGGAAGAAATAGAAGCCATCCAACCCATATAAAAATTTTTGCAATAATGCTTGCTATAGTAACTGTTGAGATGTCTGCATTTTCCTGACCTTGCAGGTGGCAGAAATCTGCTGTGATACCAGATGTCAGGCTAAAATAAGAAATAGAGAGAGACATTATTAGGACACAAATTGCTTCTTTTTTACTGCTAGCATTTAATTCATAATATAGTATGTAGGCTTATCTCTGAGATTCCAGACTGTGTATTAGATTTTAAAATTTTATACTTGAGATCTTCAGGCTTAAAACTGTTCTATGTTACACATACGCATAATCATGTTTGTGCTCTAATTCTGAAGGGTTGAGAACTTTGTTTAAGAGTATAAACTAACAATGCTAGAACTTAAGCAGTGTCACCTGATTCTTGATTAACGGATGAAGTTCTGGTCCCTTTTACCAATTAAGCAGATGCTGAAGAGACACACGTTAGTCTCATTTTGTACATGCTCGTTGTACTTGAATCCTTACAATTAGCTGCAGACTGCAATAAAGTGAAAGCTGCAAATAAGTTTTGATAATTTTAATCCTTAGGAGAAAAATGACCATGCTCTGAATTTTTAAAATATAAATTATATTTGCCAAGTATTCCTGATTCATACTGCTCTCTAGGTAATTTAAATGAATAAAAGCAAACGTTTGTGTTTATTCACAACTTATTCTTTCTCCAACAAATCACAAACAAGCTTACATGAAATCAAATTTTATGCCTTCTTTCCTGCAGCCTGACCATGCTAGACTGCCTTACAGTGTAATTAATATGCTTAGTTCAGTACAACAGTACAAACACTTCTTTCTTTGGAAACCCTTTCTTTTGCATGTATAGCTGGGAACACAAGAGTTAGGAGAACTGCATTAGAATTATCCTACTAAGTAAAATGAGATATATGACCACTGCTAATACCACATCCTATGTTGCTAAAATTCTTGGTGCGTATAGAGAAATCCGTATGATTCTCCACCATCACTAGACCAAAAGAACAGCAAAGACACTTTACAGAATGAACCTTGAATGTGGTCTGTATCCTAAGACCTGAAAAGTTTGAGATTTTTAATGCATGTCTAATTTAAATACCCTACCATATTTTTCTCTGAATTCTGTTAATTAACTGCAAAGTCAGCTATTTTTATTGCTATGCTTTCAGGTCAGTTTGCCTAAACTTCTAAAGAGAGTCTTTGCTTCCCTCTGTATTGCTACTGTTCATTTCTTGCTATGATAATAATTCTAACCAAATCTTTTGGTAAAAACCACACGTTTTGCTCTTCTTTGACTGCATATGCAAACAGAGTGTGTGGGTGTTTGTGAATAAGTGCACGTGCATTTGCACATCTGTGCAGGTGCATGGTTGTATAGATGTATATACTTGTATGTACATATATGCATGCATATATACACACTTATGAATGAAATTCTGTAATAGGGAGCTATAAATTTAAACTGGATAGATTTGTTCATCTGTGCTTTTGTTTTGTTTTTAAATACACACCGAAGATGCTTCGCATTCTTTTACCTTCCAAACTCTGAATTAATTGGGATATTAGATTACTTTGTTTTCTAATGCTAATCACAGTGCCGTCGCCCTTTACAACAGGAAGGTTAAGGCAATGTAAAAGAATACAACAAATATGATACATGATCGAAGGTTACAGCAGCCAAGAGTAGATGAGGTGGCCGTAGAACACTAAAAGATTAAAAGAGGGTAAAAGGCTAAGGAAGACCAGCTGGCTCTGTAACATATTGCTGTTCAGAGTGCATTGCTGCTAAATTGAAAAACGGGCTGACTGTAGGTTTCCAGGATGCTGCAGAGTGGAATGCATACCAAATGTGGTTACTTCAGCCTGGGTAAAGAGTAAAGGAACACGAACTTTTGAATGTTATTGGCACCGTTAGCAGCTGGTTACTCTTTCTCTGGGGCATAGGTTAAGGACAGGGACAAAGCACAAAAACCAAGAGAAAGGAAGTGGATAAAACCAAATAGGCTTCAGAAGCACTATAATCCCTTATCAATTGCAGAATAGGAATGATTTATATACTTTTCTTTTTTCAAAGTCATTTATTTTATTTGCATGCTATCAGAATGAACCTCCAAGTCATTTACAGGTTTTTTTGACATTTACTGAGAAAAGATCATTCTCTCAGTCGGGAAATAGAGATCTGTGACTTCAGCCGCTCTCTTTATCACAAATGTCTGTGTAACCTGGAGCCCATCTGTGGCCCACTGCCACAGGTGTTATAAACAATGTCAGCAAGGAGACGTGAAGGAAAGATGATGCCTAAGTCGCCAATCTAAATCTAGAAAAAATTGTTTCATGTTCCCTTTCTGATAACAGACTTCTTCTGTGACCTTCAAAAAGTTGCATAGTTGTGTCTAAGACTGAGATCCTCATGAGCAGAATAGCACTACCAGTCTGTAACAGTGTAATGAAGGCAGGTGCCATACAAATTTTGAGAAGACATTTCTGATAGTTAGGGGTAGGCAAGCATGTGTTCTTTGTGTTCTGTACTACTTCTATAATGACATATGAGTATACAGAATAGTTTAAAAAAAATCAAAACAACTGTCAATTGGAAATGCTTTGTAAAGGTCTGCTTCACAACAGTGAGGTGTTTGCCAGCATTTTCACATACCTAGCAAGCGCAAGAGATCATTCTCAAAATGGGATTTTTCCATTTCTTTTCCCATATCCATTGAATGGAACTGAAAAAAGGTAATTTGAAAACTAATTGCCTTTTTTTTTCACCATGCCAAAGTGGTAGGTATTCATGCAAGGACCTGCAGTGAGGAAAGTGGATTCTTCCACAGAAAAAAGTAAGGTTGTGTCCCCAAGTGGACACTTCGCACTTATTTTATGTTCTTTAAGGGAATGTATCAGTTGAGTATGGTTTTTTTAATTTTATTTAAAAAATATTCTCTGCTATTCATTGTTTTCTTTGTAACCTTGTGCTTTATTGTAAATCAGCTTTCCATTCTTCTTGTTATTAGATCAAACTTTGCTGGAAAAAGCCATCTTTATATACATCCTGGCGCGACGGGTTCAAAGCCAGTTTCCCAAAAAGCTTCTTTAGCCGCATCTATACTTTGCATATTTTGTGTGTTGCAGCAAAACATCTGTTCAGCTTCTTCAGCAGCAGTGTGCAAGGAGCAGATTGAGTTTAATTATTTGCAATTGGTATCAAGCAAGACTCAGCTAGAAGTTCTCTTTCCTAGTTTTGTTTCCAAAAAAGGCTTCAATCATATATCCTAAATAAAATGGCAAGTTGATTAGGAAGGGAAATTTGTAATACCTTCTTTGCATTCACCTGTGTACTTCCTGCAATGTGTTAATCCATAGAAGTTTTTCCGCAAAACAATATCCAATTGTTATCATGGCTATATGTACAGGAAAATTTTTTGGAATCAACTGCGCATTGCAGAAATGTTTGCGATCAAGAAGATCGCTTGGGGAGAAAAATAATCAAAACACAGTTTTATTAAAAACAGATCTCATCACTGTGTATAGTAACATAAAATCACTGTAGCTTTACTACTGCAGGATATAATGATATGCATGACTGCTGTATAGTTTTCTAAAAGAAGAAAATAAAAATAACGAATACTGCAGGAATAGAAATGTTTTGTCTTCTGCTCTGTTAAAAATCAGATTGCATGTTAATGTAATTTTAATGTATTAAATGACTTCCAAATTATCTGTCAGTGACTAAAAAAAAGAAAAAATCTTGAAAGCTAAAGTTCAAGAAGACAAAACATTTTAAAATTAAACTTAACATTTTAAAATCACAATGCTAAATATTAAATTATCCTTTAACAGATTTTTTAAAAATAATTAGATTACTGAGAATATCTATTTAGCCTACAGACGTATTGTACCGTATTGTTAATGCCAGCCCTCTGAACCCTTTAAAACCGAAGAGAAATTATAGCAGTCATCAATGAAATTTTTACTGTTCACTGAAGTAGCAGCTTATTAGAGTAAATAAACTGGCACTAATACGAGAAGCTGATATTGCAACCTAAATTGAAAAATACAGATCTATATTTTGGATTTTTTTTCAAAGATGTTAGCATGCTATTACTGTTTAAGCACTGGAAAACCATGGGTTTATGTTAGTCTATACTGCAAAGTATATATATACTTTTTATGTGTATAGTTCTTATGGATAACTGCATCGCAGTCATGACAGTCTGGCACAGCTGACAGTGGGATACCTTGGATCTAGTATTTGAGTGCAGGGTGCTGAACTGAGGTATTACTTCTAGCATTGCTAGTAGAAGGTAAGGTTAGGGTACAAAAAAAAAAAGGAAGTTGAGCTGAGACTTTCTGGACCTTTCCTTTACCAGGAGTCTTTAGCATCTATTTGAGCCTGTGTGGGAAGATCTTTGCTGGCATCGTGATGTCTGATCTCGTCCTTGCCACTTCTAAGATTGTTTTTGTGCCTATTTTTAAGACTGTACACACGGAATGATGGGAGGTAGGTGGGAGTAAAGAGCGGTTGGCAATGCATCCTGGTCCCTTCGCGCCTAGCTCTTTTAACACAAATAAACTGTTTTTCAATAAATAGAAAAGGAAAAAAAAAAAAAGTGACTTTTATATTATTCTTTTGAGCAGCTGAAGCAGCTCCTAGTAGTCCCTGAGGGCTTCCAGGAACACAGTTGTGATGTTGTCAACAAAGGAAAAATAGCATAGCAAAGCGAATGCAGTGCTCTCGCTCATCTGTGCCTGGACTGATGCAGCACTGGAGCAGCAGCTGCTGCCTTTTCCCAGCAGCGAGTTCTGTGCTTCTGAGTGTGGGGTAGCCATGAAGCTCCCTTGTTATGCCTTTAAAGAACAGCATCATTTAAAAATAAACCAGTGGAGCTTTATTTGTTATTAGTGTTAAACTGTA
Organism: Anarhynchus alexandrinus; assembly: GCA_008711295.1. Classification (NCBI taxonomy): domain Eukaryota; kingdom Metazoa; phylum Chordata; class Aves; order Charadriiformes; family Charadriidae; genus Anarhynchus; species Anarhynchus alexandrinus. Next base: position 519,426 of record VUYV01000116.1, on the reverse strand, counting down.
AGCTCCCTAGAGTCCAAGTGAATTTGGGCTGGGAAGTATAATGAGATCCCAGATCCAGAAAATGATTTCTGTTAGATTTCCTGACATGTGGTCAAGCTGACCTGCTGCTTGATATCTTGGCCAAACTTGTGGTTGTGAGCTAACGAATGAACTTAAGGCAGAAAGATGTGGCAATGGAGGACAAGGAGAAAGGTTAAGTTTATTTCAGTTAGGGAAAAGAGAAACAGATAATCAGCTTTCCATATGTTGCGGGCTTCAGAAAAACACAAAGATGGTTACAATAATAGGGAGAACATAAAGAAAAAGAGATGTTCAGAACTAGAGGTGCTGGATAATTATTCTGTCAAGTTTTCCTAAGTCCATAAAGAGTGAGTAACTCTGTGCGGCCTCGTGTAAAACATGCCTCTGTAACTTTCCCCAGCTGCAGCTCTTCTTTGGCTTGGGAAAAAGACTTTGTGTTTTGCTTTGGCTGCTATGATATACCCAGGACATATTAGAGTAGTGCAAAGTCTTGCCCTGTAGATATCCCCATGTGGTGGGTTAGATTTGGCTTACAGCCCAACTCCCAGCTGGTTGCATACTCCACCCTCCCAGCAGGAGAAAATAGGAAGAACAGGAGGAAGAAAGCTCACGGGTCAAGATAAAGACAGGAAGATCCCTCACCAATTACTGTCATGGGCAAAATGGACTCAACTTGGGGAAAATTAACTTAATTTGTTGCCAATTAAAATAAATATTTAACCGACAAAGGCAAGAGTCTGTCACAGTTCCTCTTCATAGTGCTGCTCTTTAGATAAAGCGTGTTTACCTGCCGCTGCAAACAAATATTTTCCTCATTGTCACATGTAGCAATTAGCTTACCCCTGAGATTTGGCAGACAGCAGAGGGCAAGTTTTCAGAAACAGTGATTGGATTCACGTGGAGAATTAAAAATAAATGCATACATATATTCAAAAGGCAGGATGAATGGGCTGAAGCAGTTAAAAACGAGGATGGGGAGAGATATTTTGTTATGGCAGGCTGCAGAGGTTCAACATCACTTCAAGAAGTAAATTATTTTAGTACTTGCCAACTCTGCTTTTGCTTCTGGGTAGCTGTTGCATTCCCAGCACTATGCCAGTAGTACCACTAGCTGCTCTAGCTCCATTAATTTCCCAGATTTGAACCCAGCAGTAGAAGCTACAGTGGCCATTTTGGGTGACTGCTTTTGCAAGCAGAGGTGCTTTTGGTACTTGATACATCTCTTCATATTGGTATATGAGGACTGACCTTGGCAATTATTGTAATCTTCCAGATCTTTCTCACCTGCCATCTGTTTGGAAGCAGACTTATCTCAAATACCACTTCAATAGATGCAGATTTCTGGATGACTCAAGAATCATCATCAGCTTTACTGAGTGCAAAAGTTAGCTGTTTCTCTGGTTTTTAGTGCCTGGCTTGAACTGTTAAATTCTACAACCTATTAAATATACGAATATGTATAATTCCAGACAGTTAAGGAGGTGAATTGCATGTTCACATTAGTGTACAAATTACTATAATTGAACCCTATCTCACCAAGAATATCCTGAGATACCTCACAATTTATAAAAGGTACCGTGTAGATGATGTCTTTTTGTTTTCATCAAAAAGGGTAGAAAAGTCAAGCACCCCAAAACGGGAAAATGCCAATCAAAATGCTTTCAAAAATAATTTCAATTTTCAAAAATTTTAAGGTAATTGTTATCCATACATTTCTTGTTGTTATTAAAAATGAGGAATCCAAAATATTTTATCTAGTAAGTTAAAAAAAAAATCTATTAAGAAGTGCTAATGCAGTGGCATGTGGAAGCAGGAATTTTCTTCATCTAATATCCCCATTGTCCTTTATTGGTTTAGCACTGTCTTTGACACATATTTTCTGTTGCTACAACAAGGGACTGTGGTCCATCACGGAAGAATTGGTGTGATTTTTGAAGCCAATGAATGCTTTTCTGGACAGTAACAGTTGAATGTGTTATGATAGCAAAAGCGACTATTATTTATAGTGTAATCAAGCAGATGTACTTGACATACTTGATAAGGATTAAAGTATTAGACTTTTGCTTAATTGACACCTGGACTTCTCTTCGAGCTCTACTTGTTTTTTTGGTACCTCTGTTATTTTACTTCTTAAATGGGAGGGATTAGTGAAGTTTTACTGGTTTAATTTGTAAGCATAAGACCCACTACTGCTGGTACCGGCCTTAATATTGAAAGCTTCTACTTTTTAAATACTGAAAGCAAATGTGTGTTTGTATTGAGTGGCATTTATCTTAGAAAAATACAGAAAAATGCTGAAAAACAAAAAGGAAAAGCAGAAGTGCTGTCTCCATGAAAGAAACAACAAATAAGCCTCCATCTTGCATATGAACCCTTGCAATGGCATTTGGCATTCTTCTAGAAATGGAAAAGTCAGTGTAGGAGAAAAAAGTGAACAGCTGTTTAGCTGCACAACATAATGATAGTACTTTACGCTTTCTGTTTTTGCATGCATTTTAAGAGACGTGGAGTTACTAATACAAGCTGGGCACTTTATGCTTGCTTCAATGAACTCACAGTGAATTTCAAACTGCAAAAAATGGAAATTGAAAATAAATTGTTACTAAGAAAACCAATTCTTAAGATGAAACTTCATCCTAAACTTGCATATGAAGGCAATATTACAGTACATTACAAGATCTTCTAGAGAGGTTTATCTAGTTTGTGTGTATCTAGTTTCAAATGCTTTAAAATATCTTCAAAGATTTTCCTTAATCTAAATGAAGTTTACTCATAGCAAGTCATCAGGGACAAGTATGCAGCCTATTCCACTTCAATTAGAGCAGCTATGTGTATCTACTGCCTTAGTGTGATTATTCTGTACAAATTAAGCAAGCAGTTTTCTCAACAAAGATTGCAAAATATTTTGGTCAAGAATGTCACTCATTCTTTTTAAGTTTCCTATCCCCATCCCGATTTTACCTGTCAATATGTCTCACATCACTGAATCTTTCATCCGATTGATTTCTTCAGCATTAGACATCTCAAATAAAACCTTTCCATTGTGATTACTGCCCACAATACATTTTATAATTTTGAACTGCATTCACCTAAAATCTGCCTTACCGTAATAGATTTGTGTTAAAAATCCTAGTCATCCCTGCACAACCCGTCTGTCATAAATTAATCTTAACACGTGACAACACCACTTTTTTTGTTGTTAGAAAATACATGAACTAGATGTCAGATATGGATGAAGTCTGTTTTATTTCAAAATAAGGAAGGCCCAGTCATATTTTGATGCCCTTTGTGGTAAGCTGTTCAACACATAAATTAAAAGCATAACATTACTGTCAGAGATTTGATTCAGACCCTTTTGGCCAATCAACAGCAGTGCTTATTTTGCATTGTAAAAATATGGACCCCTGAAAAATCCTCCCATTTAAAATTCTTAGAGTGGCAATATTTCTCTAAAATGGAGATTAATTTCATTCTGGTGTAACAGTAACAGCCAAGAAAATTTAACAAGTATTTCATATTTCATTTTATATGAAACATATACAATATAAGCATAATTTCAAAAATGTATTTCTGGTCCAGCTTTGGCATTGGAATCCTCTCTCAGTGTGAGAAGTGAAGTACCTGCTGGGTTGCATTTCCTATCATATCTTTAGGACTCCCGTCTGTGTCTGAAATGTATATAAGCACTTCTCAGATTCCATAAAAATATTCATTTTGAACATGGATCTGTCTATGCCAAACAGATCTGAGCCCTCAGCATGCTTACAGATCAACTGACGACTATTCAGTTTGGCCTGTTTATATTGTGTTTCTTTTCCTTGACTGAATGAGCTAATTTTTCTAAAGAGATGCTTCAGAGCAGACAACAAATGAGTAACACCTAGAAACAATTGCATCCTTGCAGCACTTCTGGTGACTTTGTTATAGTAACAGTTACCTGGTGTCCTTAGTAGCAAAGATGATTGGGATTGGATAAAAATATATATTATCGCATCTGAAACTGTTATTTGTGAAGATACTCACAGAAAAAAAACCTGTTCCTCTTACTGCAGGGGAAGGGACCTCGCAGCGGCCTTGTTACTTCTTTTTGAATCCTAAAATACAATTAAATCTGTACGGTTCAAGAGGAATCTACAGAACAGTTTTCATACGTACAATAGGAATATTCCTTCTGTGGTGGACCAGCGTATAGTCATACTGTAGGGTTATACATATGAGTCTGGACAGAGCTTGTAAGTCAGTGTCAGGATACAGGGAAAGAAATCCAATAGCATTTTGGAAGTAGCATTTGGAACATAGGAAGTTCCGTTCCAACACACGGAAAAACTTCTTTACAGTTAGGGTGACGGAGCACTGGCACAGGCTGCCCAGGGAGGTTGTGGAGTCTCCTTCTCTGGAGATTTTCAAGACCCGCCTGGATGCAGTCCTGAGTAATGTGCTCTGGGCAATCCTGCTTTGGCAGGGGAGTTGGACTAGATGATCTCTAGAGGTCCCTTCCAACTCTGAAAATTCTGTGATTCTGTGATTTTTACTCCTAAACTTTTTAAAAATTCTATAACAACAGATAGTCCATTCGGGAATTGTAAAGGGATGCCTCCAGGATTTCTCTCAGGTAAAAGCTCAAAAGGGAATTGAATCACCAGAAAATATGCTTGCTGTTCTGAGAATTTATTAAGCATATTTTTACTTAACGTGCATCTTTTTGAAGGAATTTGAGTAGCTCAGAACAAATTTTGGCTTTGCTGTCTTCACTAAGGCAGTGATTTCTATTTATAGTATGGTGATATGTTACCAGACAGCGTGTTGCAAGGGCCTTCCCTGGGGATGGTAAATCAGAAGTAATACCTGTGTTGGTGGCAGGGCTGCAAACTCAGTCTCTCTCCCATTGAGTTCAATAGGTATTCTCCCATTGAGTTAATAAGGAAAAGATTGAGTCCTCATGGTAAAGCAGGGAATAAAATAACAGAATCAAAATAACAGGGAATAAAAATGTATCATTGACTTCTGTGGTCACATCCAGGGGTTTGGAAAATGAAAGGGGACTTAACGATGAGCAATTTGCCTTACTGGGAAGAGTATTTTATAAAAGCAGTGTCCTTGAGATAGAGTTGAGGAATTTAATCTTCAGGCATTATTTTCATCTTATATACCTCCCTATGTAGATAACTACTACATCTGACAATCAAGTAAGTAAGTCTAAAAGATCTTTTACTAGCTGCTGAGGTGACTGAAGAAACTATGGTCTAACTCCTTTCAAGAGAACATATAGAGGAGTGACTTGAGAAAATACTAAAGTAAAGACAGGACCATAGTGTGGTATTTTTGTTTGCACCTGGGAGTTCAGGAGCTGTAAATTTTATGTCTCCTTTGGAGTTCGGTTGCCACTAAAGTGCTAAAGGAAATACAATGATTTAAGTTGTTCCTAGACCTTGCTGCTTTAACGGACTATTCTGTAAAAGAAAAAGTAGACATCAGTAGTCCATACATCTTGCCTAGCCACAGAAAGCTGACCATCATTATGAAGACTTTTGGAAAGGCCTCAAATGGATGAGGTAAACCATGATACTTAAGTCTCATCTATTTTCAGGAATTCTGCTTGAAAAAAAACAATATGAATTAAAATACATATTTATGCAAAAGTGGCATCCTAGCCTTGGGACGATACAGAAAAATTACTACTTCTAACATGATTTCGATTTAAAGATGTTTGATTTTCAATTTATGCAGTTAGTATTATTTAAAAATTTGGATGTTATTCTTCATTTATATGGAATCTTAAAATCATAATTAATAATTTTTGATGTCCTAATTCCCGTTACATATTTTTTAAAAAATTATTATGGCTATCCTATAGCCTTCATTCCTGCTGTACCTTTCTGTAGACATAACAGACCTACGCTTAAACCTTCACTGTTGTTGCTATTGTGTGACTTTCTTCACAAACAATGCATTCAGGTAATACAGAGTTGTAATGTTTGCCAAGCTTTGTCCATATAAAAAATCCAGGTTTTCATTTCAGTCTCTTTCACAGTAATCTCAAAAACATAACTCAGCAATTTCTGGAAACGTCATTGTGGAAGACAAGTTTGTTTGGAATAGATTGGGATTTTTTTTTAATAACGGAGTCATGAGATTTACTCTTTCTTATGATTTTGTAGGAAGACAAGCTTCATTCCTTGCTGCTCTGCTGGAAAATCTGTAGTTCTTGTATGTGGCCAAATGTGCCTGTCAGACTTCAGCTTCACTTTCTTTTCCCTCTAGAGTTCCCTTTTTGGTTTTCCCTATATGATCTTTGTAGGAATCATATGCACTGGTGGTGCTTTCTTGTGTTTCACACTGGATTTTATGAAGCTCTTTCCTCTCATGAGCACCATTCTGCTTCTTCACAACGGTTTCCATAAAGGAAACAGTAGAACAAATGTATTACACTGGTTGGTGGCAAGCAACGAGCATTCAGTCTCTGAAAGGACACAGCTGGAATAGGTGTTTGTCACATAGCTATGGCACTATTACCTCTTCTGTACTTTGAAACCCACTGAAGAACAGAGGGGCAGATATTAGCATTATGCAATTGTTTTTATTTCTCACCCAAATTTCAGTCACTAAGTCATGGTATTGCATAAGAACCAGACCAAGTGAAAGAGAAGGCAGATTCTCAAAGGCTCAGAGACACAGCGAGGTGAAGACAATTGGCCTCACAGGTTGTTAGCGGAAGGTCTGAGAATATGCGCTTCATCTGGGAGAGATATTTTTGGATTTTGGATTGTGGCTGTGGGATGGCTTTTAGCAAGACAGAGATGCCATTCCAAAAGTGGCATCAATGAAAAGAATATCGAAGTAGTAGAATGAAGAGTGGGGTGGGTTTACACATCAGAATTCACCTGTTCAGCAATAATCATATACTTGAGTTCTGTATTTATGTGCTATGTCAATTAACGTTAAACCATATTCATTCCAGTAAAATTGAATCATATTAATTCCTTCTAATAGGATTGTTATGGTACATATGAAGAACTCTGCCCAAACATATAAAATAGCAGATATTACATGATAAGATTTTTTACAGGCAGTCGTACCAGTTATTCTTGTTGCAGAACATTTTTACTTGGTTTTGCTTTGAATTGAAAAACAAAATTGTGGTCTTAACTCTGAAAATGTAATAATGCATTATCATCTTTTTTTATTCAGCAAACAACATGGTCAGGGAAATATTATAGCCTGTCCTGAACACAAAGGGAGAAACATGCATGAGATTATACATGCTAATTCAATTGAATCCAGTACAACTTATTTTTCTCTAGTTTTTGAGAAGTTCGATTACCTGATATTAGCTCAAGTTAAAAGAAGACAGGACTAGTGAAAACACCATAAAAATGTAGGTTTCATTGTATGTGACAATTCTCACATTCCATGTAACGTTATTTTTCAAAATAAGCAGTGGAAGATATTTGAAAGCAAGCTGTAAAAACCTATAAGGCACTTCGTTGTGTAATACTGTACCATAGGGGGAAATTTCTTTCTGACTTATAATTTTCATCCCCTTGAATGTGACTGCAGACACTGTTCTTACTCATCTAATGTGTCACACCAGTATCTCCTAGGGACAAGTATAGTACTGTACAAACATTCACCTAGGGCTACAGCAGTTAATGACTATTGTCTTAAAGACTAAAGACCAGCAGAAATGGGCATTCACCTCTTTGTCTACCGCAGCAAGTGACCCTACATCTAGCACTGGTACTATGAGTCCCATTGTAGATGAGGATTAGTGCCAGTATATTATTTTTCTGTGTGCAACAGCTGTGAGTAATCTCCCCCTAAAATCTGACTGAGAGCTAACAAAAATAAAACTAAAACATCTGTGCCAGCTATCCACAGCTGTGTCTGCCTCTGTGGATATATCTGCAGAGCATTCAGTTTGATAGTTGCCCATTTTTCGTGCCCTATTTAAAAGGATATCAATTCATAGGAGTCAACAGCACAATTAGAAGTAAAATTTGGGGAATCGGTCAATGTTTTATTACATCTTTTCTGTTTCCAGTGTTTCTTCTTGCTTTCCCAGATTTCCATACTTCATTCATAACAAAATACTTTCAGGCAACCCTCACAGTAAATAAACCAGCAAAAAATTTTAATAAGAGCAAGGGAAGCTCTCCTATCACTCGCACGCTCCTCCTTCAGTTTGTCACAGTATTACTCAGAAATTACTTCTATTGAGCTCTGTTCAGGCAAGCAGCTGAGCATACTTAGTAAAAACTTTGAGTATTCTCATTTCCTGTTATCTCACACCTGGGTCTATGTTTTCTGTCTCCATCCATGCACCCATGCACTGTCTTTTAATCAGATGTAGACCTGGACCAGGACACCTGGTCTGAACTCCCTTTTACTTGCACTGAGTTTCAAATCTCAGCCTTGAATTGTTTACCTCTGCTACTTTATCACCGCTTTTGAAGTGGTGTTGAAATCCCCCTAACAAGTTCCTGGGGGACTTACTGAGGATATTAAATCCTAATATACCTGGTGTCATCACTACATCTATAGGCCAGTATAAGCCAGACGTATGGCAATCATAATAAACTTTGAGCAGGTGTCCCATTTTATATTCCACTTCCATCCCCTTTTAAATTTCATTTAAAAAACAGTCTTTAGCTTGATAACAGCATTTTTTTCCTGCTCAGTCACATATGATATGCGTATCTAGCATTTCTCATTTTCTGATAGTATGAAGTAATGCCTACTTAATATCCAGATTAATTCTCTGCATTAATCCTCTCACCAGTCATGTTAACACATGGATATATGTACCACTTGTGCTACCCTATTTACTACACTTGTGGCAGATTCTGAATGATAGGGAAAGAAAAACAAAAAACTTCAACTTGAGACAGCCCCAAGAGTTGCTTTAAATGGCAACTATGTCCTCAGTGTCTCCTTTAGCCCTTGTTACAAACACAAATAGTATATTTTTTTGGCTAATAGATCCTTCAGTCTGTCTTAGATATAAACTTCAACAGGGGTTTCCTCAGTTAATCTGGGAGTGTTCATGACAGATCTACTGCGTGTCTGCTGTGGACATTCTCCTTGGTTCCCTTCAAGTTGTTTGCAGTTTATTTAAATCAGAACAGATCTTCAAAATTTCCTAGAGGATCAGTGTTCCACTGGAGTCATATTTACATTACATTAATTTTATTGAAATTCATTCTAGGAAATAAGAAAAAATTTTACTTTGATAACTCTGAAGAAAAAACACGTAAACTGTTATTAATTGGCAGAAATAAAAAGCAAATTCACATGTGCTGGCCATGAATAACTTTTAAGCCAGAAACGAGAAGCCTCCAGCCACGAGAGGAGAGCTTCTGAGTAAGAATGATGCTGGGGAACCCCACCCCACCCTTAACTAATTTTAAGTTGGAGTTTGATGACTAGTTGGGATAATGTAATGTATTTCATACAATAAAAGATGGTTTTTTGACTGCCTTCTAAAGTCATCTTGACTTTATAAAAAGCCTAGATGAATAAATTACATGCTTTACAGGGAGAGATTGCATGACTTATTTGTTAGCTTTGTGTTGATAAAGACCCTTTTCATGGCTTCATTTGTGCTCTTCTGACCAGCATGAAGGTATTGGTAAGTCCATGAACTTATGGTTCCAGAAGCAGTCTCTTGGTTTCTGCTACTGCGAGAAATGAAATTTCTTGCTTGTTCTGCGGCATAGATGAACCCAAGCAAGAGCGTGTATAGCATTTGGCATTGAACGTGACAGTAAAATGTTTAGTCTTTAATGAGAACAAAGTGTACTTCCAAATGTACTGAAAACATGTTTTCCCCAAATTAACCCATTACACTTTAGTTATTCCTTAAATTGATGATTATCCGAGATACAGTCATACAGGATTACTGCAACCTACTGTGCATGGACAGTGTTAAGAAACAGTCTCTGTGTTGAGGCAGAATTTCTCCACCTCCACCCTTTGAGGGAGGCCAGAGAATAACTGCCTTCAATTTTTTTGGATGGTGCTAGAGTGCGCATATATTGGAAATGAATATCAAGAGAAGATGAAAAGGAGATGTTTTATGTTAGTGAAATAAAGAGTAATTGTATAGTAAGGACGAGTTGTAAATATGTAGTGTGTGATTTGTTTTACCTCCTGATTTTTACTGCCCACTGTGATCAGCCTGGAGAAAAAGTTGTTACAGGAATCATATAGATGAATCATACGTACAAGAATCATACTTTCAATTTTACCTATTTAAAATAACCTTGGTATACATTATAGCCCTTCTCTGTTCACTAATAATAAGGCAGGATGTATAATTTTAGTAACTCAAATAAGTAACTGAGTTTAACAAATTTGAAAATGTTTACAGCCTATATGGCTGGGGAGTGGAGTTTTGAGTCAGTTATGTGAACATGTCAATATTATTAAACTTTACAAGTAAAAAATAATTTCAATACTTTTTTTACTATTTGATGTTATGCATATCTTTGATAATATCCTCAAAACATTATAGTTTAATAACACTAACAAGTATTGTCTCTTCTTCATTTATATTTTAGTCTCAAACTCTCACAAGCACAGATTTGTCTGTGTTTTAATAAACTATTGACAAGTTGCCAAAGCCTGAGCAAACACAGAATCAAAATATAATGATTATAAACTTAATCCAAACCAAACTTATAGCTGAAAAAATTAGATAAACTTCTGCTGTTATCATTTCTCCTTGATATTATTCCTCATGTATTTGGTTTGGTTCTAATGACGTTTGTGAAGTTTTCATGGTCAAATTTAATAGGAGTTATGGGGTCGGGGGGTGTCTTGTTTCAAACAGACTAATTCTGATTCATACCAATTATTCTGTACGTTTTTTTTAGTGTGGCCGCCAAGCATCATGCATTAGTGAAGTACAATTTAGTGTTCTTAATTATTGAGATTGGAGAAAATGATTGAGATCGGCTGTGAAAAAGTAATTTTAGTGCTTTTTCATTAGTCGCTAAAGTTTCCACTTCTAGTTAATGTTCTACATTGTTTATAGTATAGAAAAGATTGTGATCATATAATGAAGACTTTTGGATGACAGAAGAAAAAAAGAAAGATTATAATCAAAGATTTGATACAAAGTACTATTAGAACAGAATTTTTGATAAAAACCAGAACTTCTAGCTCAATTCCTATTTAACTAGTTGTCTAGTGTTTACCTCCAGATTGAGAGTTGCAAGTTCATGTGAAAAATGAGGCATATTTCATGAAGGGAGTGAAATGATACTCAAAATAATTAAGTAGCTATAAGAAGGAACTCTTCATAGACAACGTCATCTAATTTTCTGCCTCTATTTTAAGAAGTCTAATTTTTCAGGAGTGGAAATTTAGAGTTTCTGGAACATGATTTCAAGGTGAAGTAATATAAACCTTCACACACCCACACCCCCTCCCCTTTTGGTGTAGATTTTATGTTGTTGTTTATAATCTCTCATTTTTGGTGAATTACCTATTTGTCCGTAATAATAGGTGTTGTCTGTACATTGCATTGGTTCATATTACATTTCCTAACAACTGTGTTATTTACTTCCACACTCAGAGAGAACTAGTTAGATCCTTAAATTATCTGAGAATGCCAGAGAAGATGTTTAACTTGTGGTAAGCACAGGGGATTTTTAACACATTACTGTTAGAAAAGGAAAATAGAGTAAAACCTGTGCAAGTCTGCCGGGAGATAAAGAACTGAAAAGCTTAAGACTTTATTTGATTAAGAAAAGTCAGAATGAAGACTTTCATAGAAATGTAGAAGTAGATATACCTCACGAGGCCACCTAATCAAACCTCTCATCCGTGGCAGGATCAAGTATGCTGAAATTAATCCAGACTGATATTTGTCTAGCTTGCTCCTAAAAACTTCTGAGGAGGAGATATTGTACCCTCCAAGCAGTCTGTTCCATGGAATATTTGTTCTTAGCTATGAGAAAGGATGTCTTGTGTCTTCTGCTCTGGTAGGCAAGCTGATGTTTTTAAGTCTTTTCTCTTGCGGACCTTAAGAGCAGAGGGTCACAGTGTTCTTCTGGCTGTTTGCCTATTGGTAACCCTCCATGATATCTACCTCCTTTATCTCTTTTCTAATCAGAACAAAGCTAATTCCTTCAGTTTCTCTATATAGCTTGTGTTTAGCAAAAGACTTAATGTTCTGTTGTTTTCCTTTGAAATAGCTCAAGTTTAGCCATATTTTCCTTAAGTTGTGATGCTCAAAACTAGGCGGAGTATTCCAGCTGAGTATTCTTCAGCACAATAATTGCCCTCAGCCTATTACATATGCCCTATACATGTCATGTTGAAGTACGTCTCAACATGATCTCATTGCTCTGTATAATTCATGGTTAGTTTGTATTTATTTAAGGAGGAACTCAATTTTTTATTTATGCCTTTCTGCTGCCTAGTAACTTATTCTGCATTTTTAGTCCCCATTTGATTTTCTAAAGTTGCTCTTTTTCCTGTATCTGGTTAATTTGTGGGCTCTCTCTTCAGCTCTGATACTGTCCCTTTGGCATTTGTAATCTTTCCAAGGCTAGTATTAGAGGTGAAAGGTATGTTCTCTATTCAGTCCTCCAAGATGTTATTGAATACTTCAAATAGATGAAGTTTCAGGGCCTGATACTGATAATTGCTCTGGGTACAAGCATTAATTGTTGTGTGCATATCATGATAGATGGACTGTTTTTTCCCAGCTTGCTTGCGAGACTTTTGTAGAGGACACTATCAAGAAAAGACCTCATTTCTAAGCTACCCAGACTAGATTGTAAATCCGACAGGCAAAATTTTCTGCCAGTAAGTTTGTACAACCTTAACCAATTTTTAAACTGTACGAAATACGAGAAGGCTGCCATGGCTAAGCAGCATGTGACTTCTGGGCTAAATACAAAACAAAACACAGAAGAAGCAACCACATAATTTATTTGCAATGAATGAAAATAAATAGCAGGAGTAAGAGTTGAAAGAATGAATGTTGTGATTCCATCCTAGATGAGACCAAGGGAACACTGTTGCTATGTTGTTTAGACAGCTTGTTGGCTTCCCCTGGTTCTGATTGTGTCCTAGTATTCTGTGTTTAATGTTGTATCCTTGGAGATTCATATTCCTGACAAGCCCACAGAGGATCCTAAGTTTCTTTCTTTGTCTGACTGTGCAAGAAAAAATACATAAAGTAGAAAACCTGTTTTGTTTGATAATGACGGCCTGTTAATGATATCCATCAAAAGATTTGGAGCTTACTTATAAAATCATGTGGGTTTTTTTTCAATTCAAATTGATTATATACAGAGGAAGAGAACGAAAAAAAAAAGAAAGGAAGATCTTTCTTGTTTGATTTGTTCCCTGGGGTTTTGTTTGTTTTTAATTTTTTTTAAAAGAGGTTCTCATGTTAGGTTGGTATCACTTGCTATCAAATTTTGCACAGAGTGTTAACTTTGTCATCAAGTAAATTGAGTCTGCTCCATCTGAGGACAAAGTGGTAGGCGAATCCAGAAAAGTCAGACCATTATTCAACAAAGTGCATTTAATGAATGCAACAGATGCATGTGTAAAATTTAAGATACTTTAATATCTCAAAACCACTTTGGCCTGAGTTTTCGTTAACTTTGATACCTATCAGCATTATTTAGAATAAAATACTGTAAAAGAAACAAATCATCAGAAGCAAGGGCAAAGATCACCAGGGTGACGTCATGGTCACCATACAGTTTCTGCTTCTAAGCCCATATAAAGCTGTAAGGCTGTACCCATTAATAGATTGAGATTTCCATTACATCTTCTAATTCAGAAAATTGCAGCATGAAGGAAAATTTGGTTAAATAGTATGTTAGGTAATTAGTCCTTCTCAAAGTCCTGGAGAAATCCATATATGTTCAACCTATTAGTATTTTTCTTAAAAGCAGGACATGACACTTGGTCTTACTGCCACAGTACCTAATGTTATGCCTTCTGAAATGGTACCCTTCTTGACTTGGGGCAAGAGAAGGGAAATGCCAACTAACAATATCTGTAATTAGCACTTACTTTCTGCCATGGAAGACTACGAGAGACTGTGTTTTTTATCATACGTATTTCTGTAGTATTATACTTTAAAAATATACTGCAAAATTTTCTTAACTGTATTTGATATGACTTTTCTCATCCTCCCTCTGGAGTTGAATTAGAGCACATAAGCTACTTGTCCATATAGAGGAGAGTAAGGATAAAGAACTGTCCCACGAAAACATCTGGAATTCTCCTCATAGATATGGAATGCAAAGTGCTGTAGTGTTATATGGAGATTTTCCCACAGTTTATTTTGACTTTATTCAATGATCTGACTCTCCTGAACTTGTGGCAGTAAAGTATAATACCAACCCACTTAGCCAGATCTTGAAATGTACAATTGCATATAAGAAAGGCTAATTGTGCTTATTTTTCCTAGTGTTACCAGCCTCACGCTTTTTATAGCGTAGAATGTATTAAGGAAGTAAAAAAATAAATATGGCTGTGGCCCAATTAGCTACCACATTATTATTTATAGATTTATTTAATGGCATTTACAGGATACAAAAGAGTTGGACAATAAAAAAGTGCAACCGTGATTACATTACACCATAAAACACAACATGCCAACCTGTTAAAGGCTAAATCAGTATGAATCTTAGGCATCGTCAGTTCCTTTCTAAATATTTTTTCTCTATATAATGAGACACTGTTGCTGAATAATTTATATTCTACTTTCATTTTCTTTCTTTTAGTGGTTTCAAATTTTAGATATGATAATCATGTTCCACAAATCATTGGTGGAATTCAGGGTTTGTTCTTAAATACAGCATCCGCATGCTTTCAATGAAGAATCAAATTGCAGCAATTACCTTGCAGTCCCTGCTTTATAAGATTTAGGGTAGTATTTGTAAATGGCTTATGCAAAATTAATCACACCTTGCAAACTGCATGAGGGGAATTGTTCATGGCAATGCAACATAATCCAGTGGATGAAGCATTGGTCTACAAGGCAAATCAAGAAGACTGGTGTAAAATGCTTCTTGCTATTCCTCTTCTGCATGCTATCACATAAACAGTGTCATGTCCCTAAGTTACTCTTTTTTTTAGCCATCTCTTACATTACATGGGTTTTGGAGGAAGAATTATGTCTTACAGTGTTTTTCTTCACTACCCAGGAAAACTGAGCTTTGATATTAGTGCAAACTGTTAGGCACAATTGTAATGCAAGTAATAAGTCCTGCCATCCAGTGTTCAATTAATGGAAGTCACTTACCATTCAGGATTTACCAGATATAGCATCTTAAGGGCAGGTGCAATGTTATAGCTAAAGGAATATATAAACTCATGGCTGGGATAGTTCACTGGAAAGGAATGAGAATTCAGTGCAAATAGATGGAAACAAGAGGATGGTTGCAGCCTTATGGTCATGCAGCAGTGAAAAATCCTGCCAAAACGCCATAGTAAATTGATTCTCTAGCAGCAACAGGAGATAGAGTATTCCCAAATTGCAAATTTGACTAGTAAGTAGACACAGTCTCGGAAAAGGGGCCTTGTATAATCTTGACATTAACTCTGATAGCTTCTGCCACTCTGCTGGTATCACATCCGTTTCCCTGAGATTCAGTTTTACCAACTAGTATTCAGCGATACGCTTCAGTCTTGACCAGATGCTCTGTAACATATTTGGCGGCATTTTCTGGGTTAGATGGAAGAAGGGGCTGTGCAGCTGCTTTTCAGCAGTATGCAGAGAGCACAAATAGCTTTGCATCCTCACTTTATCTTTCAGCACTCAAATATTTCTTGATATTTGTCAATAGTGAGAAAAAAGAAGAAATCTTGTAGCATTTCATATAATAATGTTCTTAGGAATGCCTGACCGTTCTCTGTGGCAGTACTAAGTACAGAAGGATCAGAGTCTCTTATAGTGCAGCCCTATTTGCTCCCAATATACAGTTTATATTTGAAAATGTGGGGCTGGTGAAGTGATTCTTTAATTTGGGACTGACAGGAGCATCCTTAGAAAATACTGGGAACTCATCTTGTGCAAGGAATGCCATGAATTCAGCCCTGAAAATCCTTGAAAAGGGCTTGTTTGGTCGCTGCCAAAACTAGGACATTCAAAATCATGGACTGCTTTCTGAAAAAAGATGGTTTTTCATAATCTTCATCTGTGATTTCTTATCCTTGGCTAAAAATGTGCAGAAGTGATAAAATAATCGTCTCAATGTGCAGTATTCATAAACTGTTTGGCAGTATATTTCTTTAAAATTCTGGGTGTGGCTGTGTGAGAAAAAAGTTTGAGTCCGATGCCTTTTTAGATTAGACACGTTTTCCTTGTATAAAGACTTGCCTGGCAAAGCAGTACAGCGTGAGTAACTTCTTTTGTTGAAAGCACTTCTCTTCTGCTTGAAATAATTCATGGGTGCTCATGTTTGCACTATTAAGGTTAGGCTGAAATAACTAAATTATGAAGTATTCTCTATTATCTGTTTCACCAGAAATAAATAAAAAAACCCACACATATTTTGATGAGCAAATCGGGTAATTACATATGCAAAAAGGTCACAGAGTTACCTGATCTGCATATATAGGTACACATTCTAAATGAATACATATATGCACATTTGGACTAGATTGTTTAAATAGTAACCTAAATGCTTGCCCATGTTTATACAAAATACATACAAATATGTTTTCAGGAAAATGTCTCTAAGGCATGAATATATATTTGTATATTTTGGAATTCTTAATGAAGAGAATTGTACAGACTGCAAAATAAAAGGCCTGCATATTAAAATAATAAATGCTGAATATAAGTGAATCCTTAATAGGTTCCCCCCTCCCATTGGTAAATTGGCTTCTGTACTTTTTGTTTGTTCTTGCTTAGGTTACTAATTACACTATGTATTCAAAACACCAGTATCATGGACCTTCTGCTGTTTGATCATTGAGTAGCAGAGATAACCAGGGGAATAAAGATTCAGCGTTACCAGCATCGGAAAATTATTTTCTGTATTTTTAGTGTGTGCTTCCATACTTTTCATTGAAAGAGAATTCCATATTCTCTGTATGATATTTCTACTGTGAAAATTGAGTATCCTTTTGGGATAAATGTGTCAACAGAAAGGCACATCACAAAAATAAATGGAATAATTGCAAGCAAACAATTTTCAGCTTGTGTTCTCAGGACTCTTTTATTTTGATTGATGTTTCACTCACTCTGGGAATCTTTCCTGATAATGTAATCTTGAAAACAGTTTGGTTCTTCTCTGACCTTTGCATTCAGAAACATTTGTTGAAGTGGTTTTGCATGCAATTTTTTCCCCTAAGGTATCGCAGGAAATTCTGATCAGGGACAGTTTCACTTGAGTGTAAAATGGCTCTGCGCAAGATCACAAGTTTAAAGGAGGCACACAGATAATATTTCCTTCACATTTTCCATACAACTGCCTCAGTTTTATCATTCTGGCACTTTTGCATCTGTCTACCCTAATAAATTAAGAAATACAATAGCACCAAAGATGCACCATCAACGAAAGGACATTTGAATTTAGTTTCTCTCCATGTGGGGCTTGGCTGCCTTGCTATCACATCTTGTTTGAATCAGTATATCGATCTGTGTTCCAGACCCTCAAGTCCATTTGCATTGTATCACCAGAAAAATTTGAAGCTGATTTTACTTGTTCTTTGTTGACTCCTAGGTGTGAAAAGATAAGCTCAGTACTTGTTAGAAACAAGGAATAATAAACCCTGTTACTTTTGTACCCTACTTGTGGGTTGCAGGGCCCCAGGGAGGTGTTTGGGCCACTCTGATTTTGATGGCTGCTTCACCCTATGCCACTTTGCCGTGGTCTGTCTGCACACTGGGGCCACGTTGTCCTCACGCTGTTTGGCCTGAGACTGGAGCCGAGCCGTCCAGCTGACTCTTCCATTGCACTTGAGGTAGTACATCAGCTCTCTGACTATTTTTTTCCTTTTACCCTTACTTTTCTGACAACCTGGTCTGAGCTGTTTACTAGTAATGCCACCTTAGGGTATAAATCACTTTATCCTTTCCAGATCACTTCATCTGAAATGCCAAATAGTAAAAAAGGGGGTCTTGAAACTGATTGTGTAGCTCTGACATCTAAATAGAAAAACTCTTTCATTATGTCAAGATGACTCAGAGCTTTTCCCTCTATTCAAAAAAATATGATATCCTTGTGGCAGCTGCAGTGGCTCCTCACATGACACGAAGTATACTTTAATTAATTAGAATCAAGAAGCTATTCTAGCAGAGGAAATAAAAAAGGGTGAGTTAGCACTTTGCCTAGTTATCTTTAGCAAACATTTCCCAATACCAAGCTTTGAGAAGAGACTGTAGTATGTAGAAGTTTAAAAACCTTACTAACAAGGATAATCAAGCTTTTTAATGACAAAGTCTTTGCAGAGTCACTGTGCAAAATTATAATTATGATTAATTTCCTTAGGGGATGCATGACTGACAGCAACTGATGCTGGCTATCACACAGCCATAAATTGAGATGTGGTTAAGTCGCCCCGTTTGCTTACCAGAGGCAAGAAATACAGACTGGCATGTTGAACTGCACAGGACAGACTATATTTTTTAAGTGTTTTGTGTTGCCAAACTAGAGTAACAGGGCAGGATTAAATCTTCAGTACTTTTGCCCCAAACTCCTTCTGACCTTTTGTGGTGCTCTCTAGTGCGTTTGACATTCCAGGGGAAGACACAAAGCAGCATAGAAAACATTTTCAAGGTTTTCTGCAAGGAAAATTATACAAGTTATCCTGAGTCCAAGTTGAGGTAATGTTCTGCTATTTTTGTTTGTTGTCTCAGTATCATAAAACAGGTGGCCAGGTAGTTTAGTTAAACTTTTCAGTTTCTTCTTTCATGTAAGGGCAGCCTACAGCTAATGGTCCTTTTTAGCCACCCCTTGTCAAGCTACCATCAGAGGAGATACGGCCAGAACACATCTGAAGTGCTGAAATGTCCAGAAGTTCCCATCTGTCTTCTGAGGCACTCAGCTTTTTGTCATTCTTCTGAAAAAGCTGCCAGCTTCTTTAATCTATGCCTATAAGAACAGGACTGAAGTATCCCGCACGCCATAAAAGCAAGTCCCCTCTTCACAGTTTTATTTTTTGCACTTGATGCAGTTTGGGCTCGGCAATCAAGGGTAGGATTTTCTAACGAAAGATGTTTATCGTCACACATAATCCAGACTTCCAAGTTTTTTGAAATAATTTCTAAATATTCATATGAGCTCTACTGAATGAAAAGTCTTTTTTTAAAGTGTTTAGGGACAAGCCCATCTGCCAGGAGTTGAGTTGCCTAAAACAAAGACCTTTTTTTAAGAAGGGTGCAAGAAATAAAAACTAGGAGGGTTGCATTTCACAGCTGCAAAACACTACCCTATCTTCTATTCTGTGTTCCTCCTTACATTCATTATAAGCCAGAGAAAATCTTATAATTACTTTTTTGAAGGTAAATTTCTTCTGTTTCTTTTTAAAAGTATACAGTAATTTTGGAGCCCAAACTCCAGTAACTTTCAACGGGATCTGTGATCATAAATTACTCGAACCTTTTTGAAAATCCCATCCTCAGTCATTGCCATAGCTTTGTTGCTGTTGCAGCCAGTCCTCCGTCTGGTCTTTGCATCATCAGTGCCTTCATGCAGAGGAAACAACCTGCTGGACAAAGAGGTGTCAAACCATGGCAGGATAGCTGGCCTGTTGTGGAATAGCAGCTGTCAGAAGAAAAGAAAAAGAGTTTGAGTCTTTTTCTTATCACAGGTGACAGCTGAGGGAAATAGAGCTAGTTTTTAATGCTGGAAACAGGTTTTATTTTAGAAACCCAGTTATTTTCTTTTTTTTTTTCTAGTGCATTAGGATATACTGTGCCAAAAATGTTACAATCATTTCATGGAATAGAACACTGTCAAACCTTCTGATTTTTCCTTATGTATATAAACTTTATCATCTTTTTTTTTTTTCTTGAAGACTTTTCCCTCCAGTTAGTTTGCAACAGTAAATTTATTGTAAAGACCAGTGTGCACACTGCTAATGTTTTTGTTCTGATTTCTTCTTTAGGATGTAACCGCAGCAGAAAAAGGTTTTAAAGTGAAGTTGTGTACTGTATAAATATTTTAACTGCTATCAACACAGAATGAGAGGTACATTTTCCCTTCAATGATAGGAGGATACATAGGATACACAACTTTGACACTTTTCCTTCAGTAACCGCCTATTAATATTCTAGTTCTGGGAATGGTTCCTTCTTTGTAAGTGAGAAAGCTGGTGGTTCTGGGACTTTCAGAAATTATGTTAATCCCTTTCACCTGGGCAAGGTTATTTATCAATATCTGTTTTCTGTTGAGACAATAAAATGAAGACTGAGGTGCTTGTGAAATTGCTCACAGAAGTGAAACATTCAAGCTGACTTGCGTGGCTAATCAAGACAAAAAAACAAGCCTAAGCTTAGTTAACTGAAAGGCACGACTAAGCGATTACCCACACTGTATAATACTGTTTCCATGCAGCCACCCACACATTTTACTGATCCCGAAGACAATCATAATGATGTTCTGTCTCCTTTTGAAAAGAGTAAAGGGAGGCCTTTTAGAAGTATGACTTCGTGGTACCCACCCCATCAGGAAAATAATATCCTGCTCAAAAAAAACGTATGTTGGGATCCTTGAATCATAAAACCACCAGCTGAATCGTGATGGAAAGGAACAATTATATCTTATGTAGTAGGCAGGCACCTTGTAGGAAAACTACAGTGGTTACTTTTCATTCTTTTCAATACTTAAGTAGTTACTTGATAGACAGAAAGTGAATGGCCAAAGTGTTTTTAATTCTCGTCATAGTTTAAATAACTGTTCAGTAAGTGATGTAGCTGCT
Organism: Anarhynchus alexandrinus; assembly: GCA_008711295.1. Classification (NCBI taxonomy): domain Eukaryota; kingdom Metazoa; phylum Chordata; class Aves; order Charadriiformes; family Charadriidae; genus Anarhynchus; species Anarhynchus alexandrinus. The sequence continues at coordinate 498,498 of VUYV01000116.1, read as the reverse complement.
GGTCACTCAGCTAATATTTTTGTGTGCTAACTTGCTACTGGGAGATTAATTGAGACAGGGATTTCATCTGACCTTAGGAATTAATGGGAAGAAGAAATGTGCCTAATTCGGTAGCCACCAGACTTCTTGTTGGTTCAGGTGCCATTTCAAAAGAAACTGTGAAGTGAAAGGGTGGAACATTGGGTAGACATATCCGCCATGGCATACACAGTTTGGGATCCAGGGTTTGAGGTGTGTGTAGTAAGTCCAGATTATTTTTCTAAGTTAAAACTAAATATTAGAGGGGGATCTTGTCGCCCAGTGGTTTAACAGGTGAAATGCAATCATGTTTATGGAATCAGGTAATGAAGATATCAGAAGGCTTAGAAGTCAGTGCTGTAACTTCAAATTAAGCATCTTTCTGTCTATAAGGCCACACAGTGGAAGCATTTAGAAAATACTTACCTGTTGAAGATATTTTGATTTAGATGGTAATGCTAAGTAATTAATAAAACTTGTCAAAGCAGAATATATCTTCATTTCAATGACAATAAATTAAAAGGAATCCGAGTCTCCATCCCAATGTATTGTTAATAACCATTTTTTGAACCACAGGAAGATGCGTCATGGGTGGTAGGCAGTCAGTCTCCAGATGTACCTTCATAAATCTTGCTGTGGCAATTCTAAAGAAATATAATCGGATTGTGACCTCGATGTATTTCCTGTAGAGCTGCAGTGATAAAAGCAGGCATAGCCTTCGTGACTTCGCTGTGCCTCTTGTCATCTTCAGAGATCTCAATGGTCACAGTGCCTCCTTTTAATGCCAGTGCAGAGTATAGGGATATTTCACATTAGAATGGTCCAATCTGCATGGCATTGATAAGACAAATCTGAGTTCCTTGATTTCATGGAAATACTCTTTCATATAGTTCAAAATACATGGATCACTGCTGATGGTTTGTGAGTTTGAACGATTTGGGAGAAGTCCGCCATGATTTTGAAAATCTGTTTCTTCTTCTTCCTTATAGAGAATTGAGTCAGAAAAAAGTACTGAAAGTAGTGGGTGTCACATAAGGATCAACTGGTTATAAATGAAAGAAGAATCAGGCCTCAGGGACTTAACTGGAATCCTTGCCACTTTAAAATGGGTCTGTGTAAAATTTTGCTGTAAACTGTAGACAGCCTACTTGAAAAATTATTTCCTGTAACTCTTAGCCTTTCAAGGACTGTGTCATGATGCTGCCTTCAATGAACACTGTAGTTTCTGGATAAATAGAGATTTATCCTAGGATGGTGATTTACAGTCTTGACAGAACTCAGTGGGATGTATATTAACCCAAATATCCATTAACCACCTTTGTGCCTTGAAAAGACCTGTTTTTAAGAGCTTCCTTAACTCTCACTGGTTTTGCAGTACCTGATAGAATGATGGAAATTAGCACAACTGCTAGCAGATGTTAATCATGTAGCTTAATGCACTGCTGGAGGGCATTCGCATTATGGTGGTGAGCATGGTGTAAGTACCTGTACAGAACAGATTAGACCATGTTGCCCTGTGTGTTTTCAACAGATGCCACGCTCTCCACTCCAGAGAACCTGCTCGCAATGAAGCCATCAACTACATTTTTCTGGCTCAGTGTCAGTGTTTTAGTCTACCCTAACTTCATGTAAACTTTTGGCTGGCTTTGCCGTTCTGGGCTACTTCCTTTTCCTCTTCCTTGGCACCTTTATCCTCTAGCTCTCATAAGAGCCCCCTCTTGGCTCGGCTGTCACTCTCCCCATTTCTTTAGTGGCTGTACTTGAAGATTCTCCTGTATAAATTCTCTTCCTTAGCATACTTTAAGATTTTGCTCTCGACCACTTTTGTTGCCTCGTTTTCTGCTTTCACCTGTGGGGTTTTTTGCTAATTACTTCCATATCTGCATCTTCATTCTAAATCTGTCTCCCATGGGAGAAGCACACAGTGTTCTCCCTAGCTCACCTGGGAATTTTCTGTTTTCTCATGTATATCGTGGGTCCAAAATAGTCCAGGTTTTTGCTTTCCAAGTTGTCCACCTGGTATCCATTCGCCAGTTTTGCTGACAATGCTTCCACTCCAACGCCCTGGGCCTGAATCAGTCAGCCTTTGGGACTTGCCCAAAATTGGAGTTAAAATCAAAGTTGTTAAAAATTTCACTGAGGAAACATATAGTAGGAAAATTCAGTACTGTGAAAAATGAAGCATTTCACATAGGTGGCTTTCTGTTTTCAATTCATTTTAGTGAACAATCCCACTGGACATTGTCTGCTTGGCTCCTGGGTCTCGTGAGCTGCAGCCAGCCAGCCCACCCAGCTTTCTACCTACCTAGACCTGCTTTTCTCACAAGGCAGAACTTGAGGTTTGCCTGTTTGCCTGTTTTTTTCTGTATTCTGTTACACACAAAAATTGAAATTTTTGTAGTGTTTTCTAAATTCCAAATATTTGTAATTTTTCTCTGTTAAAAATGACTACTCCACACTAATGAAGATCCAGTCCTATCTCTCATTATTACTCATTAGTGAAAACATCTGTCAGCACCTTTCTGTTTTACTGTCTAAATCAGAAACACGTTGAAAATATTTCCAGTGCTAGCAACTGTAATCTCCTTCTCTCTGATTTTCTTATTCTCTTTTGTGAAGCAAATACTCCTGAAGTATTGCTCATAGATAGTCTTTGTCTCCTATCATTCCATTGTGCAATGTGTTTAGGATCTCAAAATGAAACCTAGGCTATATACAGTTGTCGAAGGAGCTTGATCAAGTATTTTACAGTAACTTATATTGTTTTGGGATTAAAGGAAATGGTTTTCATTTCAGTTCTCAATATATTGATGTAATTACGAGGATTGATTGCAGATGCTGCAGACTTGCCTTGTCCATATGTTTAGAAACTCAAAATATGGTTAAAATAATGTGAATTTGTGCTTATTTTTCCTGTAATTCTGTTTATACTTATTATGAATTTTCATTTTGTTGTTTAGAGCATCATTGATCATTGTAATTGAGTCCTTCATACTGGTGAATTATAGCCAACGAAAAGCAGACATAGTGAGCTCCAGTGAACTGCAAACCAGTTAGCTCTAGATATGGAATTTTCATGACTCAAACTCTTTTTTTTATTTTCCTCCATGCCAGTTACACATAGCAGTATTGATAGAGGTGGGAAAAGTGCACATGTACTCTCACTCTCTCCTTCCTTTCCCTTTCCCTTTCCCTTTCCCTTTCCCTTTCCCTTTCCCTTTCCCTTTCCCTTTCCCTTTCCCTTTCCCTTTCCCT
>VUYV01000116.1:298648-495186 GCA_008711295.1 Anarhynchus alexandrinus | reverse complement strand
GCTTTTTATTATTTAAACTCTTAAATATAATAGTTAGTTAACTTTTTTTTTTTGTGTTGGGTTGTGCCTAAAGTGAATAATTAGACTAGACTTTTTCCGAGGTATAGTGTGTCCATCTTCAAAATCTGTCCATTAAATCATGCTTTTAGCTGATAGGGCTTGGAGTGTCGCGTGACCAGATGAATACTTTCTCATTCACTCAGAGTGATGATCTGCACGGTTTGTATCCAGGGTGGTAACTAAACCACTCAAGGTCTGGTAGCTCCCCAGTGGCCTCCTTCACTCCTTCATGTGCGTAGAGGTGCAAGGGGACTTCAGTGTGCTGAAGCACAAAGAATGAGGTGATATGTGTCTTCTGTAGGGACATGGCGGGGGTGGGAGGGGAAGGATTTTTGCTGTCCTGTAAAGACAGGGAAGGACGCAGTAACTTATGTGAGGCTGTACTATGTAGCTGCTTATACCTGAGCTAGGCAATTTTGGCGAGTCAGGCTGGCTGTGCTGTGAAACCTGTGTTAAACCTAACAAGGTTACTCTTGAAATCTCCTCTGACAGCTATTTAATGCTTACCAAGTGCTGAGGCTATAAAAATGCATTTTGCAGCAGCATTCAGATAATAAATACCATGAACATTTTAAAGTCACTGGCTTGTCTTTACAACTTGATGCTGTAACAACAGTAAAGTTAACCTTAAGTCCGTTCTTGTTTCATGTAAACAGAGTCAAGTGAATCTGCATGTTCTTGATATGATATATACAGCATCTTTCAGAAAATAACTGTGACAAAATCATTATACAGAACATGAATATAGTCAAGAGGAATATTTAAGGGATATCATTGCTCCTCAGCAGGTGCTGTTTCATTTATTACCAAAGTTTATATTTTATTTAATTGTATTTTGCACCTTTGGATTGGAAATATCAATTCAGAAAGAGATAAAAAGGTGCAGGCTTTTTTTGTTAAAATTTTCAATGGAATTGTTAGACTATATTCAAAGTGCTTTGCTTTTTGAAAAGTTGAGAAATTGAAAAAAGCAACAATAATAACTACAGTTTAATTGTTTGCATATTGAGTGTGGTCTTACCCCAATTCATTAGTTTTCCAGCATGCATCTAAGAGGGATAAAGCTAGCTGAGTTCCTTCCATGGGTAAATTCTGTATTGCCTCGTATATAGATATAGTCTCTGCTGCTTATACAGTTCTGCTCTCAAATTATGTCCAGTAAAATATATAATGTATTTAACTTGAACATCATGGTGGTCCTTAGTCTCCAGTGTATTTTCAGCACTGTACTGGATATCTTTATTACATATTGCACTCCTGCCATGATGGAGACAGTTTATTGTACATCCTTGAGTGACTCTTGATACCCTACAGTGTTTTTTTAAGTTAACACAAACTTAAGGACTGTCCCTCAAAGCATTTTGACTGCTTCAACTCTAGAGCACATATGCAGTGTAGGTCAGAGAAACTCCTGTCAGTGCCCAGGACTCTTTTCTGTTTTTGCTTTTCTGAGGAAAAAAAGACATCCTGTAGCTCTACCTGAGTAATGTTAATACAGTTATCAGCTTTCCTTTTAATTTTCTTTAATTCCACTGGAAATGCATAAGTGTTGGGAAATTATCTGCATTATTATTCAGAATATTAATATTCCAGAGGAAGCAATTAAAGCTTTTACTTCAAAAACAAACAAACAAAAGTAATCCCCTCAAAAAAGAAACAGAAAAAGAGAAAAAAAGAGAAAAATGTAGGTTCGTTTGCCTTTGAAAATTTGCAGTAGTATTGGCTACCTGAACTGCAGCCATAAATACCTGTATAACTGTAATTTAATGCCATGTATAAAGGGTAGAATTCAGAGAAACCAGTGAAGTGGAACTGAAGCATATAAGAGGAAAGATGACAGATGTTGGCAAAAGTATATAGTCTGGTTTGTATGGCTTTAGTAAAAATATAATAATATTGAAAAATAATCTGCATCAGAAAATTTCAAAGTCTGATCTGGTTAGAATCAATCCTTCCCTTTCCCTTCCCTCCTTCTGTCATATTTCTGATGCATCTGACAGTGCTACCAGGCTGTTTGTTACCGCTGCGGATATCAGAGCCCTGGAAGCTTCTGTCTCCGAGCAGAAAGCCATATTCAGTAAAATGCCTTCTGAGGAAGGATACCTATACAAACAAACAGAAATCTGTGTCATAAACAGTAGGTACTAAAAGTGTTTCAAGAAAACAAGTCACAATGACATTCTTTTAGGTTTCATAAGTATCACCCTTGTATCACCACAGTAAATTCCATTGGTAAATGTTTGATATAATGCCATCCTAGAAGTTCTCAGTCCTTAGCTTCTAAAATAATGCAGTGATATAACAAAGTATACTGTATTTTATGCAGTTTAAAGTAGTGATTTAGTTTTAGAGAGTGAAAAGCTGGTTTTTTATGCTTTGCCTTTCTATTGGTTCTAAGTAAGCAGCATAAGTTTTACATATGACATCCTTTACCTCACTATTATTACTTAAAATTCTTTATATTGGGTTCATTACTAAGGGAATTAAAACACATCTTCACAACTGGGACTTTGTAATTCTTTAAAGTGTTTACCCTCCTTTTTGAGGTAAGGAAATATTGTTTGCTTCAGCTCTTCATTTGTAAGATGTGGATAAGTGATGTTAAAGGCATTTAAACGGAAAAGCTATTCTTGTAATAGCTGTGGCACTCTGCATGTCTTGCTGTGTTTCTAAACAAGAACATAGTCTGGAACAGAGTATCTGCGCAATATAGCCACTTCAAACACGGTGACTATATCAGGATATTTACTGTGGGATAATTGTTTCTGAATATCCGTTCTAGTTGTGTAGAAAAGACCTCTCTCCGTGCATACTCAGCAAACCTCTTGACAGAAGAAACTCGGCGTACCTCTTCCAAACCTTAAGCTTCTGTCTAAGTGCAGGGACATCAATCCTTTCATGAAAATCCATGTTACAAATGCTTGAGTTCTTACAGTGCTTTGACAAAAAGAAGGCTTTATATAAACACTAACTATGTAACCCTAACATATTTATATTTACTTTTTTTTACTGAGAAGTGGGGGGAGGGGTTTCTATCAGGGAAACACATAATAGCTGTAAAGGTGCAAGTTATTGCACTTCACTGGCATAATTACTGTGATTGTCAGCTATGTTCTGATTGCATATTTTTTCTTACTGGTGTGATTGTCAAAGGCAGCAGTGCTGGGATTTTTGGATTCCCACATGGCTTGAAGAACTAGAAATTTAAAAACATTTCTTTGACAGGTAATCTGCACATATTTGATAGGCAGTCATTAGAGAGTAAAGCTGGGATTTAGCAGTCTCATTTTACAGGCTCACTCTTCTACAGCATTATGTTAACAAAAATCTTGATGACAGGATATGAATATGTTGAAAATGAGGGACTGAGAGCCCAAAGTGAGATGTAAAGCAGTTGTGAACTTCAGAAGTTTTCATCTGCACTCTGACAGGTTCTTCTATCCTGATCAACTTCATATCTATTCAAAATCCGGGTCTTCAATGTGGTACAGAAACAAAAATGGCCTCTCATCATAATGAACTGTGTGGGGTTTTGCTGTGCCTCACAAGGAAGCAGATTAAACATTAATAAACTATTTTCATTAGTGACCTAAGCTATTGTCTGAAAAATACTCAAAGGTTTAGAGGTTTAAAATTGTGTTGAACATCATGGCTTCACTTTGTCTTCTGTCTTCTACTGACAGCTGTTTTCCTGAAATCTTTCACAACCATTTTTTAATTTATTTTTTTTTACTTTAACAGATGGTGAATCTGCTTGTATATTTACTAAATGCTACTTTTCTCAGCAAAACACTCTTATTCAAAATTTTATCTCTGAATTCAGTTTCCCTCTGGTCTCTGGTATTGTGATCTCCTATTGCTGGTCCCAGGAACCATTCAAAGGAAGCTTCTGTAGGATCACCTTCCTCCATCCACCATCGCTGTCTGGTATTGGTGCAGATCTCTCTACAGAAAGGCGGCTGCCTAATCAGCTTTCCTTTTGCCTGTCTTCCCAAGAAATGAGTAAATTTTTTCACAGTTTGAATTTTACTGAGCAAGTAAGAAGGACATTCCATTCCTTGAACCTGTGACCATGGCAATCATGGTAATTGTAGGCTCTAGTTATTTTTCTCCGTTTGAGTTAAATGTCTTGATTTAGATTGTTTGTAAAAGACTCTCATTCTGTTCCCACTGTGATGCTGTGAAGCACAAACATCAGACACTCATCCTGATTCAGGACACCTACGTGCTGTCTCTGTTGTTCACCTAGTAAAAAAGTGCCTATTATTCCAGACAAATTATTTTATTTCCCCATGCCTTTTTACATCCTTTGTTTATTTAGATTCTTATCTTTCTTATGTCAGGAACTGTCTTTCATTCTGTATTTTAGATTGTGCCCAGCACAATGAAGTATCAATCCTCCTTTTGTCTTCTGGCATGACTATAATTCAAATAATGAGTAGTAATCACCTGTATCTTTGAGCATCTTGTAAATCAGTGGCATTTTCATGAGCTGAAGAAAAGCTTCATGAGTATCTTCCTTCTTTTGTAAACAGTTTGCTTTATCTTATTTTGATGCAGGGGATTTATACGTTTAGAACTGGAAAATCCTGAAAAACTCTGGAACTTGGAAGCCATCTTTGCTAGTGGTTCCTCACTGGCCTTAACACTGAAAATCACTGAATCCATTCAATGACACATTTCTGAATTTAATTCCAGACTTCCTCTACGACAGCCAAGAAATTATGTTACTGTGCCTAACCAGTGACCATGATATGGCTTCATGTACTGGTTCAGGATTGTGGCGATTTACTGCTGATGCAGTCCAGGTGAAAATACCCTGTATGAGGACAGCCTTTCTTCTCCTTTCTCCTCTTTGTCATATGTTGTTTATATTGAATATACCACTGTCCAAAAATTGTGTTGGGGACTCAAAAAAAGACATTTAAGATAAGTAACAGGAGAAAGAAAAAACAGAAAGGTAATCTGGGCAAGATGTAAAATGTAATTCTAAGTGCATTTTTCTAGTACTTGGGCTTTGGGGGGAGTTTTATGTATCTGTTGTGATTTTTTTAAGGAACTTAATTTAATTCACAGAGAAGTCTTTCTTGCGGATGCTGAAGTTAATAGTAAAATGGCAGAAGTCTCCAGAAGTTTTGTCAAATATTTTAGTAGAATGTAAAGGGAGATACAGGGAAGACGGACGAGGTGCAAATAATACAAAGGAGGTCAGAGAAATGCCAAAGCATCTTAGGATCCAAACGCCATGAAAATCCTGTCTGGCAGAGGTGGGCCATTTCTTATTAACGTCTCCTCCAGGGCAAGCATGTGAGATGTTGCTCTGATGCTGGCAAACCAAACTTTTGTTATGTTTCTTTCATGCTTCTTTAAAATTTCTGTAATTTCCTTTAGTGGTCTAGATGCTGCTTAAGGAGATTTCCGTGTACAGGGTGGATGGGAACTCTTGAACTGACAATAGGGGACTTGGCAACCTTTAAATTTTCCAGCTCTTTTTATGCCTTTTCTTTCCCTTGTGGCTTATGTGGCATGCAGTGTTTCAGAGTTAGTCCCAGAAATGCTAAAACCTCTCCCACAAAGTTTACTTAATCAAGCTGGGCATAAATAATACTCCGTACTCTGATTTTCCTTGTTGAATTTACATCTTAATTAATTATGTTTGAAGTGTTTAATGTGAGCTTATGTTTTGAGAACAAATACCATTGGCTGTTTTCTGACTTGTGTTTAATGTCTTAGCATTTCAGGTTGCATTTTGCTTTGATTTGGATTTCTTTGTTTGTTTTTCTCTGCCACTTCATTAAACATTATCCAGAAGAGAAAAAAAGAGGCAAGACCTTGCCAGCCACAAATACCTTGTTGAATCAGGATGCACATCATATCCAGTATAATTTACCGAGCAAAGCCCCTACCTGTACTTTTTTCATGACAGTTTTTCCAGATTTTTTGTAGTTCTTTTCTTTTAACATAAATGTAGACAAGCTGAAATAGATACTAAGTAAGAAAGCAAGAACCAAAGAAGCCACTATGAATTATTCATAAATTGCCTTCTTTTCTGATGTATTTGATATTTTCTTTCTTCCCAGAGGATAAAAGATATTAGGAATGGGTATGTGTGCCAACCTCAAGGTACATCAAGCTTGGTATTGTTCAGTATTACAACAGGAAATCCTTCAGTGAGGGTAGAATGTGTGTACATAGATAAATATGCTTTATATCACAGTGAGGTAGAAAACTACTGCATATTTTCACTATCTTTTCCAAACCAAACTTTTTTATTATTTTGTGATACAGTGACATAACAATCCCAGAAAAAAAAAAAAAAANAAAAAAAAAAAAAAAAAAAAACACACAACAACAAAAAAACAACAAAAAACAACGCCAAAACATATTTATTTTCTGTTTTCAGAACAAGCAACTAATACCCTTGGGGAGGTAGGAGGGCTCTGCAAATGCTTTGACAAATGTGTTCTACAGCACTTATACAGGGATTTTTTGTGAACCAAGTAAAGAACTGAAATTTTTTTAATGCAAACAGTTAATGTCCATACCATGAGAAAAAGAGATCATTTCAAATATCTTTATTTATTTTGCTAATATCTCAGGAATTAGTGTTAAGTTTTTGTTTGTTTGTTTTGTTGGGAGTTTTATATGTAGATCTGTTCAGGTACAAAGAGATCTGAAGAGTCATTAATGGGAAAACCTAAAGACAGGAATCAAAGAAAAAGAGTGAAGATACTCAGCACTAAAACTTCTAATTCCAGAGCTGAAACTGTGGAATTTGTCTCTGATTTCAGATCTGTAGGAGCTCTATGGTGCAACCTTGATTTAAAATTGAAAGTAAAAAAGCATATTATTTTTGACATTTGGTAGAGTATCATATATTATGTTTTCACAGAATTGCTGCTTTAGAATAAATTTAGGGCTTCCTATGGGATGGGTGTTGCTAAGGGTCTTTCTACTTGATGGAAATATCAGACCTTCCATCCCTGAAATACATTTCCTGGGGGCTGCGTATCAGCAATGGGACTCTTTGCTGCACTGAAGATGATGTATTTCATTTAAGAAGATAACTGACAAGATATCAAGCTTATTTTGGCAGACAATTTAACATTCAACCCGAACAGTTGCAGTTGCAGAAATAGTTTGCAGGTTCCAAAGGTGAAAAGAGGAATAAAATGAAATCTTAGTGTAACTCCCTTTCAGTTGTTATTGTTGCTTTTACTAGCAACAATGTGCAAATTTATATAAATTTTCACAGAGGCAGAAGAACACAGGAACCAGCTTCATTTTCATCTGACCAGAAGTATAGAAATTGTAATTTAAATATATGGGGTAATTAATGCCAAAAGAGACCTTTTCTAAATACTCAAGCTTTAGGCCAGATTAACTGGCCTAAGGCCACTTCCTCATGAAGTGACTGGTAGTTACGGCTGTGGTAACTTTTTTTAAGCATGTCCTTACTGTTAAGAAAAATGGGTCCCTGAAGCTGTCATACCAGTAAGCATCCAGACGCTGTATTTTTCTTGGGTTTGGCTGCTGCACATAGCCTGCTCCCTGGATAATCAGAAAGACATGCTTCAGCTGCTGGTTTCCAGTTGTTGCAATAATGTGCTAACATGCTGGTCCCCTGAAACAGCCTGCTTATTAACTGTGATGCCCAAAATGCCATCTGGAGTGTTATTCAGACATCTATAATTATTCTGTCTACTTCTATTTGATTGTCTGCTTTGCGTGCTCTTTATTCCTTTTCATTTTTTCTTTCCTTTTTTTTTCTTTTGACTTGGCATGGAATCATTTCATCTTCTCATATAGCAGTACCAACAACTCTCCTATAAATTTCTTTTACATGAAGTTCAACATAAAACTTTCTAGAAGTAATTCTCGGAAACAAACTGCAGAATCTCTCCGTCTTCAAGTTAGAGTGGAAAGAAATAGCGTAATAATCACTTTGACAGAGACTAGTAATCATAGTGGACTGAATTCTTTGCTTCCTGTCGTTGTCCATTTACACTTGTAGATAGAGGATATAAAATATTTCCAACTCATGTGAGAGTGCATTGCCCTCTCAGCATAAGTGGAATTTACCTTAAGGGGTGCAGGTCAGCGTGGGACAGGTTCCCCGAGCAATCAAGTAGAAGGGGACCTGTAAATATGCAAAGTAATTTCTTTGATCTGTTTATATCGCCACTGTTTATTCTGTTACGTGAGAGCACTCTTAAGATCTTGCTAAAATCATGAAGACTTCAAGAAATTATTTTATTTGGGTATTAAACATTCTCTAGGGATTTGCTTTGGCTTTTCAATATAGTGCTTGTTAGTTGCAACCAGCTAAGAAAAGTGTGAAGCTGAAAACAGAAAATAATATGAAGGAGATAACTTGCATGGCAATAGGTTTGAAAGATACTGTGTGCCATATGAGTTAAAGAGAAAAATTAATATATGCATCCCCTAGGTGTTTTCCACAATATTATATCTTGTTGAAATATCTCAGTTTGGCATCTCGTGACAGAATTGTCCCTACATCACTTGCTGGCTGCTGCTAACCTAGGAAGCATGCATAGCTTTCTCTGAGCAGTCGTTTAGCTCTTCCTTTTTCTGTCTAGTTTTATGTGACTGGAAAATAGCTCCTATTGCAGGGTAGAAAAGGGATGAGAAAGAGTTAAAGGTTTTAATATGATCACTGGCGTGTGCCAGCCGAGGCCAGAGAAGTATGTATGAAGGATGAGGGGGTTAATAAATGGGCCGGAGATTAATAAATAGTCAGTACTTAATTTTAGCTTCTTGTGCTCAGAGAATTGAATTTGTAATCCCAGTGTAACGATTTGTGGACAGTAGCCCCATCTAGGGGTAGACCTGAATATTTCTGCTGTCTGGAGTCTACCTAATGGGGGAAGGGAGGCTTTGGGATATACCCAGATCCAGTCTGAGATACAACCTGAGGCTAGAAACAGATACATGCAAAGCATGATGCCTTTATTAGTAGGATGTGGGGGCAGAGGCTGCTTAAAGTAAGAGTTTGAAAGATCAAGAAGAATTCTAAACTTGCTAATATTGCAGTGCCGTCGTCCTATGGCACAGTGAAAAGTGGCAAGCGAGGGCAGGGAAAACCAGCAATTCGCAGTTTGGGCTGTGACAAGGCAGGAGCAAGAAAGCAGGGTAGGATGTTTGTAAAAGGCCAGCTGTTTCTCTGCAAAATGCAAACGGGTATCCTCTGCTTTTTAAGTATCTTCCCTAGCATTAATTTTAAATTTTAGCTGTTACGCTTTAGCTGGGCTCATGTGGGGGCCTCTGATGAGAAGAAACGCACGACCTGAGCTATCACCCAGACTGGATAACCTCATCTCCTTTGAGAAAATGATTTTACACATGAAGGCTGAGGTCACTGGCAGGATGATACAGGAAAGCTTGCACTGGGGCCATATAAATTGTGCCTGATGTGGAAATAGGAAGGTTTTTGTTCTTAGGCCCTTAACTTTCATGAGCTGTGTTATTAACATAAAAGGGGGGATGGGGGGCTGTTGCTTGGGGTTTTTGCTCTTTTATATAAAAATGGTCTATGTGAGAATTCATCTTTGAAGTTGAAAATATATAAATAGTAAGGCAGTTAGAACATAAAATGTTCTGTGATGTTATTGAAGTGACCTTGTTGCTTTTCTTTTCACTCCATCCTCTTTTTTTCCTGGAACAAAATTATTTGAACAAGACGACCTCTCTGTATCTTTGTTGAAAATGTGACCTGCTCAGTCAGTTGCCTTGCAGGTCTTTCTTAGCGTGGGGAGAGAGAAAAGGAAATATGACTGCATGTAAGACTCTAGTTTTAAGGTCAGCCATTCCAGATGACAAATTTAACAGAATTACGTACAGCATTTTTCCCCATCCTCATTCTGATCAAGTGATCCTGAGTAGAAGGAATAACCAGATTAGGGCTTCAACGTGACTATTGACATAAATGAGCCTGTATGTGCAACTGGAATGAACAGCCTCACGTTGGCAATGCTCCAGAGACCCTGAATCAAAAACCAGAGTAAGAGAGAGAGAGAGAAAGAGACAGAGAAAGAGACAGAGAAAGGGAGATGAATACTGTATTTAAACACAAGACACTGGGACAAATATTTGCACAGTTGTGTCACTGTGGGATGTTTATGATAAAATAATCCTCTTCAGCTCTCCCACTCTAATAACTTCACACGAGTTAGCTGTGATGAAGCAAATACTTGACTGGACTTTATTTTTTTTTTATTTTTAGAAAAAGGTATTGTCTCAGTGCAGCACAAAATTCCTACGGCCTTTTGAAATAAGAAGCATATTTTCCACATTCACACACACACACAAATATACTGTTGCATAGCAAAGCCAAAGTCCAAGCAAGGTTTCTTTCACCCAATGTGTGTTAGTAATAAAACTTCTGAGCTGTGTTGCTGTTCTTATGTGTGCGTGTGCTGTGTGGCAGCCCATTTATGCATTTTCCACTGTGCTGGGGCTTACATCACTGTCGTATTAGTCTAAGCAGAATGGAGCAGATTGTTTATTTTGGTTTAGCTCCGCTTCAGGCTGTAACATCAGATGTAGCTCCTAGAGTGACAAATTCCAATTGCAGTGTCACAGATTAAACAAGGGTACAGAGGAGGCCTGCAAGCAGTTTTGTTTCTCATGGGAGGGAAAGGATACTGTGCTTGCTAAAGTTAGTATATATGATCCCAACATGAACAAAATAAAATAATCCTCTACCATAACTTTCTTCTGTTTAAGAAGTACGTTGCCCAGAACCCCTCATGCACACTCTTCAGTTTGGGGTTGCAATCTTCAGTTAGTTAGTTAGTTAGGCTTAGTCTAACCTTTTATTAATGAATGGTGTAACTCTGCATTGCTTTTATGAAATATAGTATATTTTTAGCTTTGTTTATTCTACTGTATGCTAATATCTCATTCACAGAATCACAGAATCAAAGAATTGTTGAGGTTGGAAGGAACCTCTGGAGGCCAGCTGGTCCGGCCACCTGCTCAAGCAGGATCACCTAGCGCAGGTTGCTCGGGCCATTTCCAGACAGCTTTGGGATATCTTCAAGGATGGAGACTCCACAAACTCTCTGGGCAACCTGTACCAGTTCTTTGTCATCCTCACAGTAAAAAAGTTTCTCCTTATGTTCAGACAGAAGCTCCTGTGCTTCCATTTGTGCCCATTGCCTCTGGTCCTGCCACTGCGCACCACTAAAAAAAGCCTGGCTCTGTCATCTTTACACCTTCCCTTCAGATATCTATACATTGATGAGATTCCCCCTGAGACTTCTCTTACCCAGCTCTCTCAGTCTTTCCTCATATGAGAGATGCTCCAGTCCCTTAATCATTTTAATGGCCCTTTGCTGGAGTCTGTCTAGTAGCTCCATGTCTCTCTTGTACTGGAGAGCACAGAACTGGACCCAGCGCTTCAGGTGTGTCTCATCAGTGCTGAGTAGAGGGGTAGGGTCACCTCCCTTGACCTGCTGGCAACACTCCTCCTAGTGCAGCCCACAATACTATTAGCTTTCTCTGTGGCAAGAGCTTATTGCTGGCTTATGTTCAACTCAGTGTCCACCAGGACCCCAGGCCCTTTTCTGNAAATAAGAAGCATATTTTCCACATTCACACACACACACAAATATACTGTTGCATAGCAAAGCCAAAGTCCAAGCAAGGTTTCTTTCACCCAATGTGTGTTAGTAATAAAACTTCTGAGCTGTGTTGCTGTTCTTATGTGTGCGTGTGCTGTGTGGCAGCCCATTTATGCATTTTCCACTGTGCTGGGGCTTACATCACATTGCCCCTGGTCCTGCCACTGTGCACCACTAAAAAAAGCCTGGCTCTGTCATCTTTACACCTTCCCTTCAGATATCTATACATTGATGAGATTCCCCCTGAGACTTCTCTTACCCAGCTCTCTCAGTCTTTCCTCATATGAGAGATGCTCCAGTCCCTTAATCATTTTAATGGCCCTTTGCTGGAGTCTGTCTAGTAGCTCCATGTCTCTCTTGTACTGGAGAGCACAGAACTGGACCCAGCGCTTCAGGTGTGTCTCATCAGTGCTGAGTAGAGGGGTAGGGTCACCTCCCTTGACCTGCTGGCAACACTCCTCCTAGTGCAGCCCACAATACTATTAGCTTTCTCTGTGGCAAGAGCTTATTGCTGGCTTATGTTCAACTCAGTGTCCACCAGGACCCCAGGCCCTTTTCTGCAAAGCTGGTTGGCTCCCATCATATACCGGTCCCTGGGGTTATTCCTCCCTAGGTGCAGGACTTTGTACTTTTGCCACTTACATAAGCCTTTCTTGTTGCCTTTGACGTCTCTCAACAGATTCAGTTCCAGGTAGTCTTTGGCTTTCCTACCTAGGCCCCTGCATGCTCGGACAGTGCTTCTATGTTCCTTCCAGGTTACCTGAGCCTGATTCCGCCTTCTGCATACTTCCATTTTATGTCTGAGGTTTTCTAGGAGCTCCATGCTCATCTATGAAGGTCTCTTGGCATTTTTGTCTGAATTACGGCATTGGGATGGACCACTCTTGAGGTTGGAGAAAATGATCCTTGAATATTAACCAGCTCTCTTGGACCCTTCTTCCCTTCAGGGCCTTATCCCATGGGACTCTTCCAAGCAGATTCTTGAAGGGGCCAAAGTCTGCTCTCTTGAAGTTCAGAGTTGTAATCTTGCATTTTGCCCTGCTCCCTCCTCTCAGGATCCAGAATTCATCTATCTCATGGTCACTGCAGCCAAGGCTGCGTTCAGCCCTCACATCCCCAACAAGCCCCTCATTGTTTGCGAGCATGNTGAAATATAGTATATTTTTAGCTTTGTTTATTCTACTGTATGCTAATATCTCATTCACAGAATCACAGAATCAAAGAATTGTTGAGGTTGGAAGGAACCTCTGGAGGCCAGCTGGTCCGGCCACCTGCTCAAGCAGGATCACCTAGCGCAGGTTGCTCGGGCCATTTCCAGACAGCTTTGGAATATCTTCAAGGATGGAGACTCCACAAACTCTCTGGGCAACCTGTACCAGTTCTTTGTCATCCTCACAGTAAAAAAGTTTCTCCTTATGTTCAGACAGAAGCTCCTGTGCTTCCATTTGTGCCCATTGCCTCTGGTCCTGCCACTGCGCACCACTAAAAAAAGCCTGGCTCTGTCATCTTTACACCTTCCCTTCAGATATCTATACATTGATGAGATTCCCCCTGAGGCTTCTCTTACCCAGCTCTCTCAGTCTTTCCTCATATGAGAGATGCTCCAGTCCCTTAATCATTTTAATGGCCCTTTGCTGGAGTCTGTCTAGTAGCTCCATGTCTCTCTTGTACTGGAGAGCACAGAACTGGACCCAGCGCTTCAGGTGTGTCTCATCAGTGNGCTGGTTGGCTCCCATCATATACCGGTCCCTGGGGTTATTCCTCCCTAGGTGCAGGACTTTGTACTTTTGCCACTTACATAAGCCTTTCTTGTTGCCTTTGACGTCTCTCAACAGATTCAGTTCCAGGTAGTCTTTGGCTTTCCTACCTAGGCCCCTGCATGCTCGGACAGTGTTTCTATGTTCCTTCCAGGTTACCTGAGCCTGATTCCGCCTTCTGCATACTTCCATTTTATGTCTGAGGTTTTCTAGGAGCTCCATGCTCATCTATGAAGGTCTCTTGGCATTTTTGTCTGAATTACGGCATTGGGATGGACCACTCTTGAGGTTGGAGAAAATGATCCTTGAATATTAACCAGCTCTCTTGGACCCTTCTTCCCTTCAGGGCCTTATCCCATGGGACTCTTCCAAGCAGATTCTTGAAGGGGCCAAAGTCTGCTCTCTTGAAGTTCAGAGTTGTAATCTTGCATTTTGCCCTGCTCCCTCCTCTCAGGATCCAGAATTCATCTATCTCATGGTCACTGCAGCCAAGGCTGCCTTCAGCCCTCACATCCCCAACAAGCCCCTCGTTGTTTGCGAGCATGAGGTCCAGCAGAACACCTCTCCTTGTTTGCTCCTCTGTCACTTGGGTCTGGAACTTACATCGTCATACATTTCACTCAGCAACTATGTATTGTACTATGCACGGTTGGTTTCCAGGGTGATGAAGTATCACCTCTACTGTGTAGCATTAATATTATCATCAGAAAACATTTGAAGGCATTTTCTTCCCAGAAACAGGCGTAGTAGCTTTATCTCAGCTAGACTTTTCTGAAATATCCATGACAGATAAGGATAGTGACCTTTTAGAATATGAGATGGTTATATGAATAAGTATAGCAAATAATAAATGAAAAATAAGTAAATTGGATGAAATGGCTAGGGATGAATTTCTCAAACTTCTCAGGTGGCCCGCTTGCCCAATTTGAAGACACGTATTTTTGTAATAGGCCTTCTTTTGTGTTATCTTAGAAATGAGCACTGCTCTTACCTGTGACACCCAACTTTGACAATTTTGGCCTCCTTGAAAGTGCTCCATTAATTTTATTTTCTTTGCATTATAATTGAGGTGACATTTTTGCTGCAATTTTCTGATTGTTGATTGTGACTTCTCTCAGGATTGTGACCCATTATCTGAGAAGCACCATGAGAGAGTTGCAAGTACCTGGTTTGCCACAAAATTTTGATCTCCCACAGGTTTCACAGTTGACCAGTTTTACTGTCCTCAGTGTGTAGTCGGTTCTGATTAATGCAGGACTAAGCAAGATTAAAATTAGGCCCCATCCTCTGAGTACAGATGAGAATCTTGACAAGGTTGCTGAAGGTCTTCACCTTGCAAGGTACATAACAAATGTCTCCCACACAATTCACGGCATGTGCCGGATGTTGAAGGTCGTGTGGGCACATGTGGCTTTTAAAGAGCTACAGCTTTCCCCCCCCTCCCTGAGTGCTTGCATTTAAAGCATAACCAACCCCATCATCAAACTATTCGGTGAATGAAAGGTCTTATTTCATCATATAACTTCTCAAATATTGAATATTAAAAGGTCAGAAGTTTCTCAGTAGTTAATTGAATGTAAAATTAAGATGTGAATAATGCTAAGAAGAAATCCTCTGGCAATGTACAACGTGCTGTGTTTATCATAAATGAATCTACACCTGTTGCCCCTGTGTTTCTAGAAATTGGAGTTTGTACAGTAAATACAGAATGCAGAATCAGACTATATGGGAAAATGTCATGTAGCATCACTTTCATGGGAGGTGTCATCCTCTTTTATTGAACTAGATTCCTGGCCCCACGGGAACCCAGGGTGACCAAGCTGGCCTTGATTTGGAAATGATAGCTGAAGGTAGAACTAGAGAGATGTTGAAGGAGGGATCCAAGGACAGAGAGAGAAAAACGAAGTAGTAGGGAATTAATTTTGGAGGAAAAGGAGTTGCTGCAGGGAGTGCTTTGTTTACTTAAATGATAGAAGAACTAGCTGCTGAAAGCATTGTGTCTGTCATGGAAGATGCGGGAAAATATCTTTTAAAAGAAAATAACTACAAATACATGAAATAAGCAACTAGCTAGCCCTTTTTTTAGATCTCTGGGATGTCTCTGTAAAGTAGAATAGGTAGCTGTACAGACACAGAAGGAGGAGCAAAGACTGAAGCTGGGCCTGGGGGTATGCAAACAAAATTCCTCATGCTTTATATATGTATATTTAATTGTGGCATTCATGATTATGCATTTTCAGTTCTCCTCTCTGTTACAAGTAGTTGATGTTAGGAAAATCAGAATGCCTCGGCAGAGGTCAGGGATTTTTTTTCTGTTGTCAGCTGACATGTCAAGGTGGTTTTTTTAGCTGTTATGTTCACAGAGTGCAGGACACAGATATTTCTACACTTCTGTCACTTTATGTTTAACTTTAAAAGGAGTATGTGAAGCAGAATTGGAAGATATGTAAGCAGCTGACATGTCATATGCACTTGGAAATGTGTCCTGAATACTAACGGTGTTGCTTCTAATCCGATAAACTTCACCCCTTGTAACAAGGCTGTCTATAGTGAGGCCAACCCTCAAATAAAAATGTCCTTTGCGCACATACACTGAAATCCGGTGTGGGCACTATTTATAAAACCTGCGTGGCCCAGTGCTCAGCTGAGCACATGTCGTGTGGTGATTCGGAGTGCCAGGAGGCTGCCGGGTTTCTGATGCCACAAGACAAGGAAATGTCATTGACTTCTCACACTTCGCCAAAGCAGGCTGGGGTTCAAGGGCTGCTCCCTTCTATAGCTCGTGTTTAGAAACAGAAGGCAAACCTGATGAATCAGGCACGGCTGGACAGATCACTGTCGGGCTAGCTAATGTAAGAGAGAATGGGAAATGTAATTGGTACATTATATGATTGGGAATGTGTGAGCCAGTTCTGGTAACAATTGGCCTGAACCTTCTTTGGGAGATCAATCATGCTCACAGGGTTTGGCAGTTTCTGGAAGGGCTTTGAATTGAATCCATGCACTTGGATTGCTGAGTATTCCTAGTAGCTGTCATTTCAAGGGTTATATTTGTTTTGGTTTTAGGTGTGTTTTTTTTTCTTTCCCAGTTTGAGCATTGGCAGGGAATTATGAAGTTGCCACAAAGAAGGAATGAGGCAGAGTCAGCTGCAGTCCCTGTGCAGCTGAAGATGTAACTGCTAGGAAGCCTGGCGTAGGTAGTAGCATGAGCATCCTAAAAATGGTGCCTTATTGCGATTCCAGCTTTAGATTGGCTGATGAACTTTTGTTCTGTCTGATTCTGAACTCTAAATCGGGTCAGGAAGAGCATAGCAGTGAGATTCACTGGCCTTAACCCATCCCCGAAACTCCTGAATAAGTGGTATGAGCAAGACATTGATTATAGTATATGGGGTGAAGGGGGAAAGATACTATTTTGATAGACAAGGAAATTCCAGTAAAACTTTTATCAGTTAATTTTATTTCAGAACTGAACTTCCTGTCTTCCTCCACTTAAAAATACAAAGACATCCAATGAATGCTAAAGCAGAATGTTTTCCAGGTAAAATTAAGCAGATCTACAAGTGCAAACATGTTTTCTGTATGCAGCTGCTGTGCAATTATATTTTTTAGATGTGATTAAAACACCTGGTCTGCCCCTGACAATTTAAGATATTGTTATTTTTCACATTGAATTATAACTTTGTAGTTTTTCCAAAAGCGCAAGGCCAAATTTTGGTCAGCTAAAGTCAATGACCTTTTAGCTATTGATTGTAATGAAAACAGAATCAGACCTAGGAAACAAGTGGCAAGTCTTAATTTTCTGTGAGTCATTTTGGTAACTTCGCTGCCAGTGTCCTGTGTAGTTTTTTATTTGTGTGATATTAGTTGGTCCTTTGCAGACTGCAGCTAAGCACATTTCTGTAGTATCTTCAGAGAAGCAATACCAGATTCCTACCAGATTCAGTCATTGCTTTCATGCTAATCAAAGTGTATGCTGTGTCTGTCTGTATGGAAATGAGCGGGGCTGAGCACAATACAACACTCATTCTCTTGAAGAAAGCATAAATCCTCTGTATGAACTACTTTCAAAGACATGAAATGACATTGAGAGCAGGATGTATGACTACAGAAAAGTTTGTACTCTACTAGCTCTACTTGTTAACATAATTTGCGCAGCTGCATTCACTGCCCTCCGTTTCTCATCACTGAATGTCAAGGCTCTCTTCATTATTACCAGAAAAGTTTCTGTCTTCATGAGACTAGAATTTGGCAGAAAAATCATATATAGGCTAGAAAACAGATGAATTATTTAAAAATTAAATAGGAAACATCCATTGACATTTCCTTTCTGAGTATTGTTACATGTAAACTTGATAATAGTGTAATTGAATAATGTTTTTCACTAGCCATTATGAGTCGTAAGTAAGGATATGGAAGTTAATATCCCATAGAAGTTCTTGCAGTGCATTCTGTGAATGGAGCCTTATACCATATGGCCTTTTAGATTTTTCTGAGGCAGAATAAAGAAGTGAGACTCCCTAATTTAAAAAGATCTTTTTCCTTAGCATCTCTAAGAGTTTTCTATCTGAAGATAATGCAGTGCAGAGATTTGAGGTAGGGAATTTGCTTTTTTGTGTTCTAGTTTTTTTCCTTATTTTATCTGACAGAAACTATAGCCCACAGTCTAGCTAATCTACTTTTCTCTAAATAATGTTTCTCTAAAATAATGTTTATTTTTTACTATGAACAATCTTAATCCCAGGGGTTATTTCTACATAACATCTAAATTAAAACCCAAAATCTGATTAAGCCATTCCCCTATGTCCTGGTGGTTTTTTTTGAAAGAAAGCAGGTACATATCCTGTCTCTTTTAAACAACACTAATTTTAAAAAACTTATGAGTGTAAAAACCTTGAGTAAAACTTTAAAACTTTAAATGAAATTTTAAGGGTAAAAATATAACTTGGAGTACAGTTTACATATATAAATATCAACTGATTAGAAAAAGTACAATAGTTTGAATGTTTCACTTCAAAAGGTAGCGATTAATGAGTGATCTAATTTCCAATGATCTTTGGTAAATAGCATTTTAAATAAGGTGGGGTTGCCATTTATTTCAGGTGCTGTTCTCTAATTTGAAACAGAAAATGCAGGAGCTTCAGAAACATTTCTTTTGGGAAATGTTTGTTATTTTGTCCTACATTTTGAATTAAGTGATGCTCATTTGTTTGTTTGTTTTGTCAATATGTTTTGAGAAATAACATATCTCTCTTTGTTCCCTGAAGAAAAGAAGGAGCAGGAAGGGTTTTGTCACAAAGTCTGAATGTATTACTTGGACACATTTTAGTGGTGTGCAGATTCTTAGGGCTGAGCCAGCTCTTAGATGCCCTGTACAAATACACTCTCTTTGGCATTGTAGTGGAAGAAATCCACCATTTGTGATGAAAGATTTCTCTATATAATTTATGGTTTGATCAGCCTGTAAATGAATATAGGCAGACCTAAGTAATGATCATAGAATCATAGAATCATAGAATGGTTTAGGTTGGAAAGGACCTTGAAGATCATCGAGTTCCAACCCCCCTGCCATAGGCAGGGACACCTCCCACTAGACCAGGTTGCCCAAGGCCACGTCCAGCCTGGCCTTGAACACCTCCAGGGATGGGGCCTCAACAACCTCTCTGGGCAACCTGTTCCAGTGCCTCACCACCCTCAAAGTGAAAAACTTCTTCCTAATGTTCAATCTAAACCTGCCCTCTTCCAGTTTGAAGCCATTCCCCCTTGTCCTGTCACTACATGCCCTAGTAAAAAGTCCTTCCCCAGCTCTCCTGTAGGCCCCCTTTAGGTACTGAAAGGCCGCAATAAGATCTCCCCGGAGCCTTCTCTTCTCCAGGCTGAACAGCCCCAACTCCTTCAGCCTCTCCTCATAGGAGAGGTGCTCCAGCCCTCGGATCATCCTCGTGGCCCTCCTCTGGACACGCTCCAACAGGTCCATGTCCTTCTTATGTTGGGGACTCCAGAGCTGGACGCAGTACTCCAGGTGGGGTCTCACGAGAGTGGAGTAGAGGGGCAGAATCACCTCCCTCGCCCTGCTGGCCACACTTCTTTTGATGCAGCCCAGGATGCGGTTGGCCTTCTGGGCTGCGATCGCACATTGCTGGCTCATGTTGAGCTTCTCATCAATCAGCACACCCAGGTCCTCTCCTCAGGGCAGCTCTCCAGCCATTTCCCGCCCAGCCTGTATTTGTGCTTGGGATTGCCCCGACCCAGATGTAGGACCTTGCACTTGGCCTCATTGAACTTCATGAGGTTGGCTTGGGCCCACCTCTCCAGCCTGTCCAGGTCCCTCTGGATGGCATCCCTCCCCTCCAGCGTGTCTACCACGCCAAACAGCTTGGTATCATTGGCAAACTTGCTGAGGGTGCACTCGACCCCACTGTCCATGTCGCCGACAAAGATATTGAACAGTACAGGTCCCAGTACCGACCCCT
The DNA here is from genome assembly GCA_008711295.1 of Anarhynchus alexandrinus. NCBI lineage: Eukaryota > Metazoa > Chordata > Aves > Charadriiformes > Charadriidae > Anarhynchus > Anarhynchus alexandrinus. The sequence continues at coordinate 475,251 of VUYV01000116.1, read as the reverse complement.
GAGGAACGCCACTTGTCACTGGTCTCCACTTGGACATCGAGCCGTTGACCGCAACTCTTTGAGTGCGACCGTCCAGCCAGTTCATTATCCACCGAGTGGTCCATTTGTCAAATCCATGTCCCTTCAATTTAGAGACCAGGATATCGTGTGGGACAGTGTCAAATGCTTTGCACAAGTCCAAGTAGATGACATCAGTCGATCTTCCCTTGTCCACCGCCACTGTGACCCCTTCATAGAAGGCCACCAAATTAGTCAGGCATGATCTGCCCTTGGTGAAGCCATGCTGGCTGTCACCAGTCACCTCCTTGTTTTCCGTGTGCTTCAGCAGCGTTTCCAGAAGGATCTGCTCCATGATCTTGCCAGGCACAGAGGTGAGACTGACTGGCCTATAGGATGTTATCCATGATGATTGCAAGACCAGTCCTGGATATTATTTCACATGTTAACTGAATTTGATTGATTACGTTAAAATTTTGTTTTGTTTGTTTTCCATTCTGTTTTCTTGTTCTTTTTACTTGTCCTTTTTTTCCTGTTAGCTAGACTGTAACCTGGACCGTAGCTCATATGCAGTAAGTATGGTGTGTTGAGGGAGTTGTCAAAAGGAAACTGAAGGCAGAGGAGAACTTACTTTAGTAAATGCCTGTTAATATTTCTGAATTTATTTGTCTTAGTTTTTCTCAGAAATTACTGGGATATGTATCAAGTTTCTACCTATAACCTGTCTTGTCTCCTGAGGCCAGGTTACTTCCTCTAACAGAGAAAGAGTGTAATGGAAGAGTCAATATGAATAGTCACTGTGGGAATGATCTATGTGCTCTGGAAAACCTGTGGATAAGTATGAGATGTCAAAACTATTCATTAGTCCTGACAATTATGGCTGCTATATCCTCTCCAATAAAGTTGTCGTTTGCTTGCTGAATCTTTCTCTTTAAGCAAACGCTCAATGAGGACAAGTAGGGGGTAAGATCAAAAATCCATACTCCTTTCCCAACCCCTGTGTCAGTCCACGTAACTAGCTAAGCATGAGGTGGGAAGTAAACCACTTCGTCACAACAAGGGAAAGACGGGCAAAAATGAAGTATTTGTGGGGGCTCCCAAGATACGTGCCTTTTCATGCACACTGGGACAGCTCATCCTGACTGACCAAAGGGCTATTCCATACCATGTGACATCATGCTCAGCATATATAGCTGGGGGAAGAAGAAGGAAGGGGGGGATATGCGGAGTGATGGCGTTTGTTTTCCCAAGTAACTGTTACTCGTGATGCAGCCCTGCTCTCCTGGGGATGGCTGAGCACCTGCCTGCCCATGGGAAGTGGTGAATGAATTCCTTGTCTTGCTTTGCTTGCGTGGGCGGCTTTGGCTTTATTTATTAAACTGTCTTTTTCTCCACCCACATGTCTTCTCACTTTTACTCTTCTGATTCTCTCCTGCATCCCGCTGGGGGTGAGTGAGCAAGCGGCTATGTGGTGCTTCATTGCTGGCTGGCGTTAAACCATGACAGTGGGATGTTGGTTTTTTTCTGGTTAGAAAGTTGATTCCATTTACTCTTCTATGTAATGGAAGTTGGTGTGTAGGGAAAAAGATGGAGGAGGCAAATGAAGAAATTTAAACATAGAGCTGTGTGCATGTTGGGCATTTAAATTCCACAATTTTTCTTGTGACAAGGGCCATAACAAAGTCAGAAAAAAAATCACCTTATGATATCTTATGATAGTGGTTGTAAGCAGTATAGAAAAATGACATAAACAAGCCATTCTCAGTGCTAATGCAATTTTCTGATGGACATTGCAAACTATTTTCTTTAGACTATTAAGGGGAATTAACTGCATTGTACACTTAAAGTCTACCAAGTCAAAATGCATTCACGGAGACTTGCTAGCCCAAGGCTTGTTCTTCTTCCCTTTGGGTGGAGGTACTGATGTAGAAGGTGTTCTCAGATAACTGCACCTTGATGTTTATGCTAAGGTATTTGCCTTGAGGAGGAAAGGGTAAAATATTATCTGTAAATTATAATGAAAGTGAGGAGTTGAAAAAGTGTTTTTCTATAAAGAAATCTCTTTATTATAACGATAACTTGAGGGTGTTTTTGTTTGTAAGATAATAATCATATCTTTGGTTGAGACTGAAGACTCATTTAATGGGAAGCACCCTCAAGTTATTGTTTGGATGAACACATAAATTGAATATTCATATTTGAAAAGAAAGATGAGAAAAAGTATAAAACAATGTTAAGGTGGTGAAAGATAATTCTCTAGGAGCAAAAGAACTTAATGTATCGATTCTACCTCCTGCTTCCTCTTACATCTTTCTTTCCTCTCCTCCTTCCCCCCTTCTCTTACCTTACCTTGTTTTCCAGTCGTCTTTTCTTCTATATGTGCATGTTGAGAGACACAATCTTAACGTTCATGCACCAGTATGTATTTTCAAAGCTAACTGGAGGGGAATAACTGAAATTCACACAGTGGAAACATGCTGTATCCAACGGTTCTAGTCCCTTCTGGAGTTCCAGAGAATGAAGAAGATAATGTGACAGTGTCCCTTAAGACGATATCCAATATTCTTTTCCTCCTGTGTCTTTCCAGGGATTTCAGTATCCACAAGAAGGCAAAAAGAGGTCATGATTCTGTCTTGTCTTTCACATGGGGAAACTTTTCTTCTATGTAATGTATTTACAGACAACATAATTTTCACAGGCTATCTCAAAAGGTTTGGTTTGGGGATTGGAGGTGTGGGTCTAAAAATAAGAAAACAGAGAATATTTCAGTAAGCTTTGGTATGAAGAGAAGGGTCCCGGAATAAAGCTCTTCTACCATAAATCTGTGGTATTAAATTATCTTAGTTTTTAAAGCAGAGTGGCCACTTGGAGATTGCTGTTGCCTGTTGGAGACAGCACATGGTAACCCCTGGACTATGCCCAGGAACTATTCTGGACTATCTGGCAAGCCTAAAACCATGCCAGGGCCCATTCTAACAATTTAACAGCACAGACAGTTGCATTCCAGTGGCATAAGAACATTTGCTGACAATGTTAATTTTACTAGCATTGATGTAGGGAGTAAGACTAAATAAGGTTTAAATCCTTGGAAGAAATCAATGGAATCCTCAGCAACCAGTCAGGGGAATAAGAGGTCAGTAGGGTACAAAGACATTTTGACTTTTTTTATTTATTCATCTTTAATTACTGAAAGATTGCATGGTGCTGCTTGTGCAGGTGGAGTTAGCCCTTCCTCCTCTTATCGTGATATCCCGTCATTCCCCAACTTCATCAGTTACCTCGCTGATTTTTTTTTTTTTTTCTGAAAACCAAACTAGGTTCTTTTCTGACTGAATGTCTCTGGTCTGTCAAAGTCGAGTATCTCTAGTCAGAAAATTAGGAGCCTGTGAAAGGACGGTTCTTCAGGCAAAATGGAGTGTGTGGCTGGTGTGGACTGCCCCCAATGTGCAGTTTTGCCTGTGCTTGCTGAGGGCTGAGTGCTGCCTCCGGGGAGAGGAAAGTCTGCTGTGAGTCAGCTTAAATTCAGGAAAGAAGCGTTTGCCACTCTTCAGTGGCAAAAGCTGAGGGTACAAGTGACATAGGCTCTAAGAGGTCATTGCATGCAAAAGAGCCATTATGGAGGAATCGGTTCACAGTAAGCTGCTGCTCAGCAAGCTACAAAGGTTCCGAGTTAACATTTAAGGAGGCTTTGCAATTCTTACTGTGTTCCTACTGATGATTATGGTCTTACTTCTGATGTGCTGCTGCGCACTTGCATACACGTGTAAAATATCATGGTGAGCCTGATGTCAGGGCAGTCCTTGAGCTCCCAGGGGATTGCTGGGAGGAATAGATCAGGTCAATATCCAAGGGTCCCTGAGCTCTGAAGAACCACATCCATGCAAATTTCTCCATGCTCTGTGAAGAGCAAAGACATCGCACACTTATACTGTCCCGTTGGTTGTTTTCATATTCTCACTGTCAGCTGGCATCAGGGCTTGGGTTAGGGCAGCTTATGAGCTGCTTCCTTTGTTCATGTTTGTCATCTTTTGCTTCCACAACCAAGGTATTTTACTTTTCTCTCCAGTGGAGCATTAATGAGGTTTTAAAAGCACGGATGAAGGAAAAAGAGCACGTTCTACTGATCTCCTTTCAAAGCATGACTGATTTATCAGTTGTTTGCTGTGCAGAGGAGTGCTGTAGACAGCTAGTCTGATAGATTACAGGAAAAGTTTCTTCTCCAGCCTAATCACTGTCCATTCCTTGATATCATAAGATTCAGCTGTTAGTGCCGAGGGTGGTTATTGTGTCTGAACACGGAGCTCCGACAAGGCATGTCTGAGCAAGCAGGCATAGCACATATTTAATGCTGGGTCCTAATAGGAATGTACCAGCACATGTAACATAGAATTCCCTTGCCTGTGTCCTCGGGAGGCAGATGCTGTTGTCTGCCACGGTGATCACAGATTTTACAGGCAGTAATGTGTGTCACTTCCATAGCATGAAAAAACCTTAACAACAGAGTTAACACTGCTGAAAGGATCACTTGCCATCATGTGCGCTAATTTTAAGTGTGCCTGTTCTTCCCTCTTACATTCTGGTTTTTGACTGTCAGGCTGTTCCTGGGTTCTGGCCTCTTGGTGCTGCTTTCCAATAGAAATAAGAAACATGAAAGCACATTTTAGAGGAAAACATGTAACATAATAGAGGAGAAAGTAGGTCAGATTTCACTTGCCAATGCCCCTTTCAGTTAACAGCTGTGGGTCAGAATACATTTTTATACAGAAGCACAGCCAGAAAATTTAAGCTCGCACAGTGATGTCTCATGCTGTTCATAACCTTCACTTTATGACCTTTGATGCGTTTTGTGGCAACTGATCAAAGACACAAACCCAGAATTTTTTTGGTTGTTTTAGTGGATTCAATATGTCAGTTTTCTGCGAATATTATATTTATATATACTGTGTTTTTTAAGTGGCACAGTCTACATAAAGATTTATTTTCATCCCTTAGGAAGAGGAAAGCAGGGATGTACTTTTTGTGTGTTCCTAAAAGTCCATGAAAGATGCATTCATGACTGCAAAGTCATATCAATGGGATTTCTTTCATAGTACTTTATCATTGTTTCTTTTCTCCTGTAAGGTCTTGATACCCATTTCAAATGCCTCCCCTTGTCTAAATATTTAGGGGCCTGCATTGTTACTTACAGGTTGTCTGCAATTGTTAGGTCACTGTTTCTATTTATCTATAATAGCATATTGCTCATTAAAAGGCAGGATTTGTTGCTATACTTTCCTCCAAACTGCCTCGGTTCTAAAACAGAAATCACTGTGGTAATTTTCCTATACTTTCTATATTTATATTTTATATAAATAGTAGCATCTTTCAAATAGAATTTAATAATCTACTCTAACTGGAAGTACTTGGAAATACTTTCATGGTAAGAAAACCATGCACTTAAAGCGTCATAAACAGGCAATTCTTTCAGTAGTTTTGAATAAGACTGTGGACTGTATGTGATAGACAGGAAAGCCAGAGGTGGCACTAGCTTCGTATGAATTAGAAGACTGTACTCTTCCTACATGCAGTTCTATGAGGAAGCCATGTGATGGATGAATAATTTGGTTTATTTAGGCATTGTAATTTTGTTCTGCTGCAAGGGGAGAGCCAAAACTGATTGAGTGCTGCTCAAGGACAGCATTTCTGTTTAATTACCTTGTTTATGAAGTAGGAGAGTGCCTCTAGTGGCTATGTCACCAAAGTTTATATTTTCCATAATTTCTTTTTTTTTTACACATTTTATTCAGTGATTCATCTTTTCTTGAGTGGTACTTATCGATCTGACCTGTAAGTTAACAAAGATTCATTTTGGAATGGCATAGAGATCCACTTATAAATAAAATTATTTCATGGTACTTATATAGAAAGCTTTTTGAAGTACAGGAAGATTGCCAACATGGAAAAACGTATTAGAAATGCAGAAGTGTGTTATGATAAATATAGCACTCATAGGTGGGCTTAAAGGCTATGATATAGCTGTGTGCATTGAGATTTATTTACTGCACAGAAATGAATCCCAAATGGCTATTTTTGCTTCACTGACTGTAATCCCAGCAAGGCAGCCTTATAGACATCTGCTAAGGTTTTTTGTTATTATTTGGTTAAGATTTTGAGATTGAGGTGAGAAAAATCCAACTGTCACCTAGAAATGACCTCGAGGGGGTTTCACAGATTTGTCCAACATGTTTTTCACAGATTTCTACAGGCTTAGATATATTCCTTCCTCCAAAGTGCTTCAGACTGTGGCTACTCACATTTTCTAAAAAATAATAGAGTGATATATGTGGTGTGCTGTTTAACCTTTACTCAGTCAAGCTTTTTTCAAAACATGAAGGATAAAGACCAAGGAAGGGACAACTTGCCCCACATTTTTCTTCAGTAGGCATTGAAAGGTATATAAATTAATCCACTGTTATGTCTGCGAATAATTCCTTATGCTAAGTAGCCCCTCACGTTCATAGCCATTGGACTCACTCTCAGTACATTAATAACCGTCATGAGATTTTGGGATATACTAGAACAATTTATTTCCCAGTGGGCTTCTTATCTAAACAAGATCAAGTCTTCCTATCTTTATTTAGGCAGTATACTGTTGCAGCCTATCTGAGAATTATCTGTGTCTTGCTGCTTCTCCGTTAGAGAAGGAGGAAGGAGCGTACAGACCAGATAGCGCTTCCAACCGTGCTGTTGTTGTGCCACACAGTTATCCGACAGTAATAACATGAAGCAGAAACATTTAGGTTCTCCTTTCTTTTTCATTTAAGTAAATGCATGCTGATAAAATTCTAATGAAAAGGAATCAGAGCACAGGAGCGAGTGACTTATTATGGAAATTTTCTGTGATGCATTGTAATGTTGGGTTTTCAATTTTTAAAAGTGGTTACATTCCTAATTGGCGAACAAAAAGGACCAATTTATCCCTTGCTGTGAGGAACATTTTTCTTATACATTATTCTCATGAAGCCTCTAATTCACCCAAACACATTATGTAAATGGAACCTATGAAATACCTTCTAAAATGTACATCAGATTTACATTACTAGACTGTTATGTTAGATTGAGCAAGGGCCTGTGTTATACTATATGGCAAATTTTTTGACTTTCATAATACTCCTCTAAAATAAATTGTGTTTGGTTCAAGCAAGGCTTTTATTAATAACTCTTGGGGTTATCCTAAATGAGTATTTACCAGCTTCACCTGGGCATTATGAACATAATCTCTGCATCTTCGTCTTTACTGATCTTTTTTATCTCTTTATCAAAACTTTTATCTCTCTTTTTAACTAGAAGTGCTTTCTTTTGATACAAAATCTGCAAATATTGGAATGCAGTGACTGTTCCAATGCCAAATGAATTTGGATAAATCTGCCTTGCATACAGATTGAGTTTCTCAAAGCCTTACGACACAGATACTGTGGGCTGAGAAATTACCAGACAGTGTGGTAGCTGTGAAAGCTAAGCTTGTGTTTTGTGACACAGTCAGAACCCAGACTTTTATCTAGTTTGTACGCATTGCTTGCAAGTCTGATAGTGTTAAAAGGTAGTGCGTTTTAACATTAATGTTGTTCCTGAAGATGTGCTTTAAATGTGTACATATATGGCTGTGCTCTTTCTGGAGAATTCATTTGCCTAATGAAGTGCTGTTAGTCTTGGTTTCGTACAAGTTTAGGTGGAAGTCTTAATAATGCCATTTTCATTTCTGGCCCAGGTTTTTTAAGATACCTTTTGATGGCTTTCTCTTGTGGATCTCTCCTCACACATAACATATACTTTGTCTTGGAAATGAAGGTCCAAGAGGTGTGAATTTAGATCCAGAGAGCTTCCCATGAAACTAAAAAGATACTCAGGTACTGCAGCAATAAAAATGAGCGATTAACCCTAATAGAGAGATATCCATTAAGGCTGTAGGCAAATTTGATTATATCTGCATTTCAGGAAGATTTCTTAAGGGTACATTTGACTGGTGAGCCATGGGGACTTTTGCACCATAGGGACAAGATAACTGCTCCTCCAGCTATCTATAATGATTTTGGGACCATCCAGAGCTAAAATGATACAGATCAGCTTCTCATTTTGCCTTACAGCTGTCTTTTTAAAATTATTATTTGTTACATTCAGAACAGCAAGTGGGCAACTAATAAGGATTAGTAATGGGGAGGTTTTATTTAATTCAGTTTTTAAGCTGCTTTATTCAACAAAATCCTTAAAACACAGAGATTATATTTTTGGAGATACCAACACATTGCCATGAATTCTATAGCATGTGCAACTCTAAAGCATGTTTTCATGGGAGATTAAATTCTTATATACAGTATCTGAAATTATTATTGATTACATTTTGCAGTTGTGTTCCCACATTGAGGGCTTTGTGATTTACTGTTTCAGTGGGTTTTCAAAGCATCGTCTAGCAGGATTTATAGAAGCTATAGCAGTATTGCTAACTCTAATGATTTTATCACAAGTCCTGCTGTATTTGATGTTGTATTTTAATACTTGTCTCCTGGAGTACAGTGAATATGTGAGAATTCCTACTTTTATTTTTAAAAATAATTCTCTTTCTTCCTAGTTACTAAAAAAATTAACATTTTACCCATTTCTACCTCTGTTTTCCCACAGACAAAAAAGAAAGTAAAGTAATTCAGCATTTGAATGGGAATCTCACTGTTCTTTTCAGCTTAATGCATCTGTCTTTTATTTTTCCATTTTTGATACTTGAGGTTGGTAACACTCCTCAAGGAGAAGAGATAAGCAGGCAGCATTGTGTAACATTTACAGAGCACATCAGTTTATCAAAGGGGTCATAGTCATTATTTTGGAATTGACAGGTAAGGTATGTCCATCAGGAGTCAACAGAAGTTAGCTTATATTAGAGCAAACCCATTAGGTTTATCACTGTCTTCTTGCAGTGAAGACACATTTCATGTGTATGTAATATTTCCTATATTACTCATTTCTCTTTCACCTCCAGTATACTGGTCCTGAGCAAGATTTTGGGAGCCGCTTCCCCTCCTTGCTGTGGCCACCGCTGGAGAGTTTCTGAGTGTAGGCCAGCTCAGGTGTAAAACTGTCTGTCCTCACTTATTCCAAGTGTTTCCCTCTCTGCAACTCCACAAGCAGTATCCTGTCAAGCTTGGGATACCCATATTTAGTTGTCTCCACGTAGGCGTCTGCATGTGTGGTGCGTGTCTGAGCTCCTGTAACGGTCTGTGAAGATTTAGTCCATACAGACAATGGAGCCAAGCGGGTGATCAGCTCACCCTGATGTAGATACCTGGAGACTGATCAGCTCCAGTCTCCGCTAAGTGTATTGACTATAGTGGGAATTTCTTGCTTAGCATGCGGGTAGGTATTTATATATAGCATTGAAGTCTAGGTGTTTTGCTCCCAAGTGGAATCCCATACCTCTAAGCAGAAGCTGAATTATTTTGCTCATTATTGCTAAGGGAATGCCCTCAATGTAGCATTCCAGTGGCTGCCTTGAGAGGCTGAAGGCACAGGGTGGTCTTCACAAAGTCTTATTTAGCTTTCCTAGCTGGTCACATTTCTATTTAATCCTACCTGATACCATATGATGTTTCACCATATATGATCTTACCTCACCTCATACAAAAGATTTCTGTTGCTAAAGCACTTTTCTTGCTTTAGGTTCCAGTTTTCAGTAAAGTTTCAACTTTTAGTAGAAACTTATTTCCTTTTCCTCACATCTGATTAATGTTAGAAGCCATCTCTTCTTAAAAGCGCTGCAATATGCCAGGCTAAATTCTGGTTTTAAGTACATAATAATCTTGTGTACTAGTAATGAAAAATTATTATAAAATTAGAAGTTTTAAACCAAGATTTTTGTGGAGTTTGGTCCAGTCCTTGTTAATCATTTTCACTGTTTTGTTTTTAATAGGAGTCCTGTGCTTGTGTTCCAGTGCGTGCATCGCCATGTCATTTGCTTAGACTGTTTCCATTTGTACTGTGTGACTATGCTGAATGACCGTCAGTTCATCCATGACCCGGAGCTTGGCTATTCCCTCCCTTGCGTAGGTATGTTTTAGCTAATTTTCTTTTTAAAAATGTATGTGATTTTGATTTCAGGGCAAGATTTTTTTAATCACCTGTTAGTTTTGAGTGTACCTGTGGAATTATACTGTTTTCATAGGAGTTGTTTCATTTCATGGAGAAAATATTTGAATATTGAAGTGGTTTTTGCTGAGCATGTGAACTGGAGAATTAAGTGGATTCCAAAGGGCATTTCTCTTAAAAGCAAATGCATACTTCCTTCACATTAGTATTTTATAATCATGAAGGGCTAGCAGATGATAGCATTACACTTACGGTTAAAAAAAACCCAGCTTGACCTCCACATTTCTGCTTCCAAATTCAGTAAATTGTTAACTTTCTCGGCCTGTCTTCAAGTACTAATAAAAAAAGGACTGCAACAGGAATTTCAAATAGCCATCCTGTTGATGAAGTTATTGCTAATAATTGTTACCTCATTGAATGAAATGTAGATCACCCTGAGAAAATGGTAGATTATCTGTTTTATCTGAGTACAAAACAAAGTTGGACTTAACTAAACAAAGGCTTACACTGAATCTGGAAGATGTGTTTGAGAATCGGTTTCATTACACTGGTATATGGACTGCAAAATTCTCAAAAAATTTTCTGTGAAGAAATATATTAGGATTTATTTTTGCCGTTGCTGAATTTTCATATGTGCGTATATGTTTGTCACAAGAGCTGTATAGTGGTATGAGAATAATTTTCCAGCATATTAGAAGCTGCACAGAAGATGGGTTTGCCTGGTTACCGGAATGGCTGACAAATAAGTTTCAAATTACTAGATGTGAGAAAAATTGACAAAATTTCTTAGGAGAGCGGCATTTACTTAATGTGAGGACATGCCTTGAGGATATTGAAAGTACAGTAATAAGAAACATTTAAAATTACTTATTTTTAATTGTTTCAGGAGCAATCTAGCAACGGTCATCAGTTCACATTTCATTAGAATTGCTGTTTATGTGCTGTCTCACCAGGTCTCATTTTACTTCCCCCCAACAGTTTGCTCTGCTACTGCATTTACACACTGATGTCATACTGCACAAAACACTTTTTAATGTTGTGTTAGAAAACTTGTCATGAGGAACCTAACAGGAACTTTCTACCCAGTGCTCTTCCATTGACCTTGTCATTACTGTAGTACTGTGTGGTCACTCTGTACTCTCAGCCTCCCTCCTTGCTTCTCCAAAAGTTAATCCATTTCTCCTCCCACACAAATCAATTAGCTCCTTGAGATGAATACATCCTTTTTTCCCCTCATTTATCAGTTCTCTTCCCTGTTCTCCTTTTAGCTCCTTAGGTTAATCAGTTATCCCAGTGGTGCAGCAAGCAACTCATCCTTCTCCTCTCTTGTGGGTCTCCTTGCAGCCATGGCTGGTGTCACAGTGCTTCCTCCAGTTCAGGCTGCTGTGTTAAACTAATGGCCCTTCCACCTCTTCTGTCTGTAAACCCATTGCTAGTCATGCTGCACAAAACTTGTATTAGGATTTTTCTGTATATCTTACAATTCTAGTTGTTCAGTTCAAAAGTTTTATTCTATGTGTTGAAGTTGAACACTGTGGGGATTGAGCAGTAGAAGCAGAGTAGGGATGAGATGAGGAGAAAATGCAAGAAGACAGAGCTGAAATGCTCAGGGATACGATTTCAGTCTTTGAGAGGTGAGAAAGGCCTAAGAAAGGCAGAATGTAAAGGATGCACAAAGGATGACTGTACTTCTACTGTTGAAGTGAGATAGGATTCAGCTGTGGGAATGGAAAAGCAGCTATTGCTGCCAATCTAGCCTCAGCTGTGTTGTACTTCAAGTGTTAAAATATCTAAATATGGAAATGTTAAAATATAGCTAATCTTTCAGATTCAGGAGTTTCAGAACTCCTCAAATCAGAAAGTTGTGTTCAAAATACTGTATGTTAACATAGGAGGAGGAGGAGGAGTAATAATACAATTGCAATACATTTTCTATCTGTTGTCCAGTTAGTAAGAATGTTTCTTGGAAAAAGTTCTGCAGGGGCACTGCCCTGTGCCAGTGAAGTGCATAGTTTAGGCGCACCACAGTGCAGTGCCGTTCAGTACCGATATTCTTGAGCTCGAGCTGAATCATGATGCTGAAGGGAAGGAAGTATAGTTGTGTCAGTACAGGCTGTAGGTCAGGCTCTTTCACGCGTCTGGTAGGCTGATGAAGGCTGATCAGGCAAATACTACTTCAGGACCTGTGCTAGTGTCTCTGCACAGTGGTGTGTGGTGCTGTCTAGACATACCTGCTTGCTCAGAACCAGCCTGATTATCTCCAAGAAGTATTGACGTTATACTGTGCTGGCATGCTTTGTGTTGGAGAGGTTCTCAGTCACAATCGCTGAGTATTCATGGTTTTAAGTAATATTCCATCTAAACCTAAAATTATTGCTACCTCCGTCAGTTCCCTTTGTTGTGTTATCAGTTCTGTATCAATAAAAACATTTGTAAGCATTATCTTCCAGACTGCTTTGCAGGATGAAGAACCTAATCAGTGCTGTCGTAACTTCACTGGTTCATTTCTGCAGCTACCTGAACCTGACTTTCTGGTATGCAAGAAATGTGTTTTTTTCTGGAATTAGGTTATATTTGAGTTAGGAACTGATGAGTATTTTTTGTTCTTTGAGAAATCGTGAGGCTGAGTTGCATGATGCCTTTGAAGAAGAATGCCTGAGTTGCCAACCCCTTCTCTCCTACCATTCAGCTACAAAGGATTTTAGCCTCCTTCATAGCTGTGGATCCAGCACCTTTCATCAGCAATGAATTCAATTAAGAAAAATTCAGAACAGTATCATGTGATTTTCTTTTCCACTTATCATGGCATTCCTACCAAATAGTATAAGATTGCATTTTTGCAATCTACAGTTCACAATCTTCATTTTTGCAACTGCAATTTGCAGTTTGTATTTACATGTGAAGACAGTAAAGCACTGTTTGACACAATTTTCTCTAATCACCTCAGGGGAGCCTAAAATTATTTCCCCTTGACAGGAATGAATACCATGGGACATGCCAAGAAAAGACTTTTCTGTGGCAATGTTTGTTTAGTATGTGTTATCTCTAACAGAGCATGACTCAAAGCAAAAAATACTAGATCTGAGCTTTATTGAAAGGTTAGATGTTGATTTGAGCCTGCTTCTAAAAGGAATACAAACCAAAGTCTTATTTACTGTACTGAGATTTATGTTATGGTAGGTGACCAGGTTGCGCAGACAGATCAAAACAGTCTGTATTAATACATGTACTTTTAAAGATCACAGACTAATGCTGAAGTAGTATTTATGGTGTCTGGAACAGAAAATACTAATGTTCTGAGTTCAGACTTTATAAAAATTGTCTTACTTTTCCTTTTTCATATAAGAATGGATTTCCTTAAAAACTAGCCCATTTCTTCAAGGCATATGTGCACACATTGCCCTAGAACTGTACAGGAGGGTTTGGTTTTGTAATTAAGCCTATTTAAATTGTTTGCACTTCCAATTAGTTCTGTTCATTCTAGTGTTTTTCAAAAATAGAGATAACATAATGAACATAGCCTGCAGTTTCCATTAACATTTGACTCACTGTTCCAATTTTTTATCAAGGGAATGTACCACCATAGCAAGTTTTTTTATATCTTTTATTGGATCAATCTAGAGGTGAAAGCACCAGACACACAACAGAATAAAAATAAACAGCAGCTGCTACAGCAAAGGGTCACTGTGACAGACAAGATCAGTGTTATCACATGTGTATGATAACTTGAGCTGGAAAGGATCTAGGGATTTCACACAAACAACGCTTCTCGAGTAGGTTTAATTTCTTGCTTCCTGGCACAGATATACCAGAAAATGCATTTTGTCATTGTGTTCGGGTATTTTGTGCTGTTATATCCTTGCACTTCTCTGATTTCTGTTATGTGGCCTAATTAGCAGGAGATAATATGTGTTCACAAGAAGGCTATCATCTCAGCTGATGAGCTATGATATATCACCTTGATAATGCCATAGCTTCACTTTGTTCCAACACAAAATGAGTCATTGCTGTGATTTTGGGAAGAACAACATTAATTCCTTAGTGCTTAGCCGCTAATCTAGTGCCAGGCAGCGCTCCTCCAGCTGAGAACAGCCAACGTTGAGGACCAGAGCTCTGAGCGCAGTAACTGGTGCATTGATAGGATTAGCTGTTCAGAGCAGTGTGGCAGCAGCCCCGTGATTCAAACCCACTGTATTAGCTCAGAGCAAGGACTTACAGATAGGAGCTGGCTGGATTTCATTGGTCATTAAAAGAAAAAAGTAAACGTTACAGATTATACTCTCCCTGCCCTTGTTAAATGGCAACAAAAATCTATCCCATCTCTCTGTATGGTGTCTTGTATTAACGAGGCTTCATGCATAGAAATTTCCATGAATGGTGACCTCCAAGTATCTTTGAAATAATTAATAAGGTGCTTAGAGGGACAGATTTGCATATGCATGAAATATCATTTATGGTTATTTAGTTACTGTGCAGGGCAAAGAATCTCATAGCATTACCTCAAAGCAGGAATTGTATACAAATATACAATATATTACCCCATTTAAACACATACTGTTCCTATGAACATCGTTTCATTGTCAAAATAGCATTACAGCGCTACGGGTCTACGGTCCCAAGAGTAAAATAAACTTCCACAGATCTTTGGTAGAAGAAAAGTTGGTGAGGCCAAGGAAAGGCAAGGTTTTACACTGCTGTAGGCACTTTGCAAAAATGTCTTTGCATCAGTTTTTTTCTTACGAGTAATCATATGCATGATGTATTTTAAAGGAATACGGATAAAAGATGCAGTTCTCCTGATGACTGTAAAACACTATTGTATCTGGAAGTAACCTGATTTTATTACACAGATATATAAATAAATAAGTTAAATTGCAACTAGTTTGTGTATGGAACTGCTAATAAAAAGGAGTAAAGCTTTAAAGTATAATAAATTGCCTTAAGAGCCATGTTCCATTCAAAGAAAGCTTCTGATGATTAAGGAGGCATATGTATTAAGATTAATTTTTTAATCCCCATTACATGCTATTTGTATAATAACAGTATGGTCTTATTCCTATGGAGGATGTCAGTGCAGTGGTGAATCTCTGAACCATCTTTCAAAATCATAGTGCTCAGAAAGAAAATGGGAGAACAGATAGAGAGCCTAAGCAAAGTTTGCAAGTCAAAGGGAGGAGGAAAACTGTATTTGATTTGATCACTTCAAATAGCATGTTCGCATCTTTTCTGTTACAGACAAAATCTCTATTAAATTTAGGAAGATGTGTGTGTGCAAGGGGTTTTAAAGTGAAGGTCAGTGAAAGTCAGATCTGTGAAAAGAGCCTTCTCAAGAATGTAATGAGAAAGTGGGCATAGTGTAGTGGGGCCTAAAATGAAAGAGTGCACCAGTTGGTACAAGAAATAAGATTTACCTGGTGTGAAGCCTCAATACGTCAACAGTTTCTGAAATCTGTGTTCACCGATAACCCTGCTTAAAAATATTTGAAGTAACTTAGGAAATCAGAAAATGCAGGAAATGACAGTGTATTATTAGAGGAATAAAAGGAATTAGAGAACTGAAAGCACACACATTTGCAGCTTTAGGAATTTCTTCAAAATGTTCCTTAAGTTTAATATTTAGGGCTATTCAATTCTTGACAGCTATAAACTTTTTGTAATTTCTTGTTGGTGTGAAATATCTGAGTGTACAGAAGCAGGTGTAGGAGGCTGGAGAAATGCTTTTTATTTTTTATGTATTGTACATCTTAGAAGAGGTTTTTTTCCACTCTGAGGAATTAATAAACAAGCAATTACAGTTTTCAGAGCATTTGTGGTGACAGTTCTAGTTGTATTTTTCTTTTTCCAGCATTGCCTACGACAGGGAAAATGCGGATACGCGACCATGTTGTCCATTCATGTTCTTAAAGGGGTATATGAGCATCTTTTGGAAGGGCATTTGACAGTAACTGACTTTTTTTTCCTGTTTCCTGGACTCTTTTTATCATTAATTTCCCATGGTTGAACCCTGCTATCTAGTCTAAAGGGGCATCGCGTGCCCACTAAACTGCTTTTCATTGTCCCTGGGGGGGAAGCTGGTTACTTCTTCTGCAGAGGGATCGCAGGGACTGCAGTGGTGAAGGGCATTATAGAGGAGGAAACCCTTTTCTTGTCAATCCCCGAAAGTTCTGCATAAAAAGCAGATTATACAGACTACTATACACATGCATTGGTTTGATGAACAGTGAACCTTAGATCATTTACCTATATAAGAATAATTCAGGTGTTCAGCCTACTCATTAGTTCTGACTGTTTCTTTCCTGTGTATTATGGGCAGAATAACTTTATTAAGGATTATTTCCTTTCTTCATATTCATACTATGACAGCTATTTTATTATGCACGTTATGATCGTTTGAACATACTCTATTGACTTTGGTGTATATATTTCTTAGTAAAAGGCAATGTCTGTCCCTTTGGGCTTATTGTTTGAGTAGGTAAAACATGGGATGAGAAGCAGAGGCAAGAAATCACGTAGAGGTTACACAAAAGATCACTGACTGAGTTTATGTTGGAACCCAGGTGCAGTCAGTCTCATTACAATGCTTTTCCCATGAGCATATTCCTTCTTTTTCACCCCTGAAGTGTTTTAAAAGTAGCTTCCTCTAATTTCCCTTCTTTTAACTTTCTACAAACTCATGGTCAATATGCTGAATAATGATTTTTTTCTATAAGACTGTGTGTGCACTGAGCGAGTGGCATAGCTCTGTGCAGCACCCCGGAGGAGAGAGCCTTGTTGACAAAAGATTGTCCACGTCCCCTGTTATTTTTTTCAATTGTTGGAAGCTTGTCAGAGAGTACAGCTAGACTGCTTTCTACCCTGGTCTAGCAAGTGAAGCTAACCTGACCTCATTCAGGTAATTACAAGTTTATTCCAACCAGACTTTGACAGAGAAGGGAACCAAAAGCATATAGATAAACCAGACTTTTACACTCAAGAGTTAATTGAATTTGCAGCAGTTTCCTGAGGAACTTTTTATGGTCTTCTGTATTCTGCTCTCACTGTGGGCATAAAATAAACATGAACCAACAGTGTATCAAATGTTTTTTTGTGGTCCTTCACTAGCACAAGCACATGAGGCTGGCTCAAAGGACGTGGTTAGAAGTCACAACAGCTCCTTCATTTCCATTTTCAGTGTTGACTGAAGTTCAAGCAGTGATGTCTGAGGTTTGTTCCCTCAAGTCTTTGCTCTGTTTCCGTAGCAGCAGATTGCCAACTCCATATCTAAACAGCCTCAAAATCTATAGAACAAGAAGAGGTTGATCCCATGGCATATTTGAGGCAGGCATTGGATTCTTCTCTGGGAACAACTACAGTGAAATCATACCATGTGATCCCTACAAAAATCTGAGTTGCCATAATTAAATTCAGCATGAGATGTCTTACTGTAGGTGTTTTTCTCCCTTATCTCTTACTATTTCTTCCGTTGCAATATATTTCATTTGTAAATTGCATGGAGATGACAGTTCACATAGGCTTACTCTGGTTAGCAATAATGAAGGACAAGAGATAATGAAAAAAGCTTGCTTAGAAATTAATTGGCTTTAAGAGCAACTAGGAATGAACTTTCAAAGCAGACTTCTCATCCTATCAAAGAAGATGTCCAGTGTTAAATAGGCATACTGAAGCAGTGGTGGAAGTGTGTGTGGGGGGGAATCTGTCCATCTTTCATCATTTCTGTGTCCAGCTGAAGTGGAGGTGAATTTTTGCCTCGGCTGGAGTCAGTGAAAGCTGTGACTTTGTCTTTGGGAATGAAAGGTAATTGTTTGACTGAAAGCGCTTCTGTCCGTGTTGGTTTATTCTTACAATAATCACTCGATGTGCGTGTATGGTTGGCAAGTCACTTTTAAGGTGCCATCTGATTGAGAAAAATCATCACCTACATGAACAATAAAATCAAGTAGTAGAGTCTTGTTAGTCATCAACAGTACACTTAACTGCTCGAATAGGTTTTTAATTCAAGCTGTTTTCTAATTCATCTTATGTAAGTGCTGTTATAGCTAGTACAATGATTTTGACTGTATCTCCTTGAAGTCTATCTTCTGCAGAAAAATGTATTTTTAAGAAAGAAGGATCAGCTTCTGAACAAGAAACTTCTGTGTTCGTTCATGGCTGCAGATTCACTTTGAACCACGACTAGATTCGGTTGTCTCTGGATGGTGCTTAGATGTCCTGAATGGCCTTACTTGGTGCTCCCATTCTAGTCTGTGGGTGGTTAATGTTAATGAGGAAGACTCTGGGTGAAATATGGGGATAAGGGAGATAAATGGAAGGAAGGAATAATATACAGGGAATAGGGGGAAGAGCAGTCATGAAGGGAAGGAAATGAGAGTGAGGCAAAAGAGGCACTGCATTAAAAAGTGTTGATGACTATTCAAGGAATGAAAGAAAAAAGATCTGAAGAGGGAGGGTGGGTAAAATGAGAAAATAATGCCTCCAGCTTCGCTCACATTTTGGCAAGGCTGGGAATTTAGTTTTTAATGACAGCAGTTCAGTAGTTTTTATGTGGACTGCTTCTTCCACAGACTGGAGACATCTGAGTGTTTGTCCTAAAAATGTCCAATGGACTGTAGAAGATGCTGATTTTTTACAGCTGGAATGTGTTTGAGGTGTTTATCTTACACTAGAGCCACATTAGGGGAAGCTGACCTTTCATGCTTGGATGATTAGAGGTTTCCTAATGGATCGTTTTTTATCTGAGCAGAGGGTCTCTTTCAGTATAGCGCCATCTCTGAGGTGGGCTGTGCAAGCAGCAGCCTTTATAAGAAATCATTACTGTCTGCTCCTCATATACCCCATAAATAACCTGCTGGGACCAACTGTGGCACATTCAGCATGTGTTTAGTCTCTGAAGCCTAGTGATTAATATTCCCCGAGTCACTTTCTGAGCCTTGGTCTCCCACATGGCAGCATGTAGAGCTGCTGCCACATCACAGAACCAGCTAAGGACATTCCCCTTCAACAAGGAGTTGGCTTTAATTAAATTTCTGTGTCTGGAAAGTGAAAATCTAATTTTCTTTTTGACATTTTCTATATTACTACTTAGACAAAATTATGAAAATAATTAATCCCTGTGAAGCAGACATCAGCATTATAAGGGGTACAAAAATATTGCATATAAATAATACTACTAATCACCAATCTGTTATAATTTATTGATGCGAGTTCTTATTAAAACTCTTAAATCAGTTTTGTTCTTGATATAGCAGATGTGTCAAATGATTGCACAATGTAGGTGCAAGTGAGGGTTATAAAAAGTAACATGGTTCAAACTGCATATCNAGGTGTACGATTTAGAAAAGAGATTTGCATTCTGTATCTGGGTCAAATACAGTCCAATACAGTGGTGGCTGAAATTGGTGACAGATGAAAGGTCTGCATGCAGTAACTTAGTGTTCTCATTCTGGTCCATGAGGAATCCATGGTCACATGACAAAAGCCATGATTTCACTTACTGTCAGTTGGTAGCCTTGTTTCCTTCCCTAAGAATGCAGAAAAGGATCTTGTAAATGTGGAAATCAAACTGGCTCTTTGTAGCTGGAGCACTTTGTCGAAATCAGAAGTGAGGGTGGAACAACATGGTGTGATTTGCACTGGTGAAAAGCCACTGAGATGCAATCTGCAGTGCTTTTATCAAGATCCTTTCATACTAACTAAAAAATAAAAGGTTTATGAAATCTGAACATCTGCACATTGCACTTTGTCTGTCTTGGCATTGACTGAAGTATCACACTTCAGTATTTTTCCTTAGAATTTGATGCCATAGGCCAATTTCAAGAATTGGTCCTTGGATATTGCAGTTGTAGTCCATCTGCTTGAGATTTGTTAGGGTCTTTTTGCTGGATGGTTTGGAACTGCTATTGCACAGAGAGGGTAGATGGAGCAATGGCACTGAACACAGGCAGGTGGGAGAAGACCATGGAAAGAGGTACTGGTCCAAGTAAGTTTGGGTTGCAGGGTCACAGCCTCTTACAATAAGAAGATACTAAACTGTCAAGTTATTGCCTATACAGATTTGCCACCATATGATAACAGAGTATCTTACTTGGAAATAAATCTAGATTCTTTAAGATAAAAAATACATGTGTTCAAGCAGATGTTGAGTTTTAATAAGGTTTTGTAAAGGAATTATTCAGAGGCTTACAGTTAGCATTTTTTTACTTTAATGCCTGATAAATTTGGGCTAGTTTAGAAATGTTTATGTTTCATTTTCTAATTTTAAAAACAATTAAGCCTCATTATTTCAGTGAACGTAGCAGGACAATAGGATCTGCCAGAACAATTTAATATCCCAATATTTATTACAATATTTTATGTTTTGACCTTTAAATATCTGTAAGGACGCTAACATTGCAATTTGCAGAGTTTAGATGAATAGCATGGCTGGACAGAATCAGGGACACCTCAAAAGGAACCTTCCTAGTACACAATTCAGTCTGATTCATAGCCAAAGTAGGGGATAAAAGGCAGAAGAGATAGAGTTAGTTGAGAAAGACAGTGGAACTTACTTTTTGTATATATATTGTTTAAATGGCTTGAAAATGAGGGTGAAGGAGGTGCTCTTATAAGGCTTTCCCATTATTGAAACACTCATGGAAGTGGAATTTGCCAGACCCTTGCTGGTTGCGTCCTTCACTAACAATTTAAGTTTGAACAGTATTCGCACATCTGCTGTCAAGATCTTGGTATACTTTGCTTACTGCAAATGCTTGTGGATGAATTTCAACAGTGTAGAATACCTTGTAATACAACAACATTCATAAGTTTACATAATATGTGGAATGTTATGCCTTAGGTGCTTTGAACAGGCCTAGACTGAAGCACCAAGATGCATCCTACAATCTCTTTCTTTGTAACAGAGGTCAGAATATTATGGGAACAATTATATTTGAAACTGAGAGCACCTAGTAGCATCCTGGTGTGCTCGCAGAGTCACTCACTATCTGGCTGTCAGTACCTGTTTTCTTCTCTTCTCTGTTCCCCTTTGCCCTAGATGTCTCTTTTTAAACCTCATAAAAAATGAGGCACCTGCTATAAAGGCAATGACCTGGCAAAGTGTGCAGTTGTCGTCCTTTGGTGCGCACCGCAGCTGCTCCACCTTCAGTTTTGTGGCTCGCACTGCACGAGACACTCCCCAGTGCTTCGAGAATGCTTTTACTGTCAGACTTTTACTGAAATGGCCAAAAATTTTATTGTATTCATATCAAATTAGAATTCCAAAGAAATTCTCACCCCCATTTAAGATATTTGGTTGTGACTGTGAATCATTTTATATATGTGTAAAACACAAATAGCTTAGTTGAAGGTGTTAAAAAACAGACAAATGAAACATATTACTGGGAAATACAGTGAAAAAGGTGTGCACAGTAAAAGTCTGCTTAGTTGTTCTGATTTCTTTCTCTCTCTTTGTTTCTTTTCTTTTTTTTTTCTCCAAGAATAAGCCTATCCTTATTCTACATTATTTCTTTACACAATTACGTTTTTTTTTTTCTTTTTTCTGGGAAGCAAAATATTTTCTATTCTGTCCTTCACTGCCATTCCCTTTGTTCTCTGCCCATCTTTGTTGCCTTATTTGCTGATCCCTAAATATTACTGGCACACCCTCTGATACTTTTCCATCTCTTTTTCTCTTGCTCTTCATTTCTCCTTTCGTCTTTTTTTTTTCTCTCCCTCACCTTCTCATGCCTTGCTGTCTCCTCCTGCCCTCTTTTTTTCTAATTGAGATTCCAGTCACTCTTGATCTCTTCTATAAGGACCACAAAGCAGTGAGGCCTCTGGGCAGATAAAAGCCTAAGGAAAATTGACTCTGGAGGTGGAGTAATGTAAAGGGGTCACTTCTGAGGGTCAGTTTTATTGTCTGTGATCACTAGGAAAAGGGTGTTTGGTATTGTCCCTTAGCTGCATAGGTGAACCAGATAGGTCTTATTGCCTGACCTTTTCTTTCCCGTCTCTCTCCAGCTTAGACACCAAGCAGTGAATCGTGATCAGGAATATTCACGTTCACTTGTTGCACACCCTGACACTGTGACTGTGTGTCCGCTGAAGAGAGGCAATGGGAGGAGTTACAGATGAAGGCTGGTCCTCTGTTAACGTGGGCCAAGATAGCTGCTTGGGAAAGAAAATCCTATGTCAAATGGAGTGTGGGGCTTGCGGGCTTCCTTACGTGTTTTGTGACTAACAAATCATGTTTCCTTCATTATCCTTACCAGGTAGAAAACAGTTAATGAGAGTTTGAGGCTTTTTTCTCTCTTTTCTTCTATAGCCATGCATGCACATAAACACATATAGGCACAGCCTTCAGCAGGATTTCTGGCCAGCTAAAACACAAACTAAAGTACCAAAAGTTGAAAAGCACCAAAAGTACCAAAAATTGAAAAGTCCTTTTGTTTGCTTTCTACTGTGCTTGTAATATGAAAGAGTGCAATGCCAGGTACAAAGGAAGCTCAGCTTGTCAGTTAAATAGGCTGCCTGGCACAGTCAGATTTTGCTTTTCATGATCCATTGCCCCAAGTAATATCCTCTCCTTATATCACTGCTGGAAGAAGGCTGGAAATTATGGAGGCGTTTTTGGTAATAACTGCTAGCAGGGAGACAGTATTTACCAGAGAGTCTGCGATGAGACTCTCAGGTAAATAATAAGCATTTTAGAAAAACTACCTAATTATGTATTTAATCGCTTGGAGCCGTTCCAGTCACTTGGGAAAATAATGTGCATTTTGTAAATCTGCCTAATTATTTATTTGTGAAGTAAGTCATTCTAGCCTCTGGGGTAAGTAGTGTGAATTTTATGACTTTTCATACAGATCTGTTCTGCTTGAGAACGTTGGTATTTAAAAAAAACCACTTGCCACCCCAAAATACCAAGCCAAGAGAATGCAAAAATACGTTATTAGCAAATGCAGTGGTTTGTCTACTTTTCTATCCAGTGCTCTATTATTTCTATAAAGGCTTCAAACTTTATTCTCCTTTAACATAGCTGTCTTCTGTTCTCAATGGAAAGATGAGCAGTGAAGTGCAAGCAGCCGTATTTGTAGATGGCACACCATCTGAATAGGGAGTTTTAAGGCCACTAATGAATCAGACTAACTCTAGTCAACAGTTATTAAAAGCTAGAGCACAGTTAAGGTCAGAAACTGCATAACGTCTTTGCACTGGACGTGACAGTTTTCTCTTAAAATGATATGAATAATGAATTGCACACTTTGACCATAATTAGGTACTAGCAAGAGAACTGAAAGTCTGATATATATGTCAGAATTAAAATAAGTAATTTTTTTTTTTACAGCGTATGTCAGTCCACGGGGAGTTATTTATTCTACTTGTGTATGTTCCTTCCTCTCTCAATTTCTGCTTTTTTCACTTTGGGCTTCTTCCTTTATTCAAGAATTTATAGACTAGTTTCCATAGATAACATGAAAGCTATTCTGAATTTACTTGGTTTGGCTCTGTATTTGCTGTGCATTTTTAAGTGTTACAGAAGTCCACTTGAGAAATTAAGTTTTATTTTTGCAAAAAGCTAGAAATAATTTTGGTGAGAAAATACCTCAAGGCAGAAGTATTTATAGCGAGGTGGGGGCCGGTCTCTTCTCCCAAGTAACAAGCAATAGGACAAGAGAAAATGGCCTCAAGTTGCGCCAGGGGAGGTTTAGGAGGGATATTAGGAAAGATTTCTTCACTAAAAAGGTTGTCAAGCATTGGAACAGGCTGCCCAGGGAAGTGATTGAGTCATTGTCCCTGGAGGTATTTAAAAGACGTGTAGATGTAGTGCTGAGGGACGTGGTTTAGTGGTAACTTGGCAATGGTAGGTTAACAGTTGGACTTGATGATCTTAAAGGTCTCTTGCAACCAAGAAGATTTTATGATTTACAAATGGTATATTTACCCTATTTAATGAAAAGTAGAATTTTCATAATAATAAATCTAGTCAAGAGAAATTATGTGAAAAATCAATTTTTTGTTGTTTCATTTTCTTACAAAGTAAATTAAGGTTTACTTCTAAAAATGCAAAATGCCATCAGCATTTAGAATATTTGCATTACAAAAACAAATGTAGAATATTGTTCAATAAAAAAATCTTAATGTGTTGATTTGGAAAACTATTTATAGCCTCCTTATCTCCTCCCAACTTCATCTGTATTTATGGGCATGTTACATGAAATTCTTTTCCCATCACAGAAGCAACATCAAAAGCTGAGGACAAAACTGTCACATTACACCTATAATAAATGTTGCCCCTAAAGGACCTAATCTCTTGTGCTCAGTTGGATGACTTCCACAATAAATTAGAGGAAGCAATTCTAACAAAGATTTCTTATGTCATTCTGTCCCCATATCTCTGTTTCATCCTAGGGTAACCTAGGACTCCCCCACCATTTACTCATTGCTGTTATTACAGGTAACCTGTAGCTCACTCCTTTGTTTCCTTCTTTTAGTAAAATTCTGGATATGCTGCTGCTTAGTTTCAGTCCTTTACCAATGGAAGGAATATTGCTCGTCTGCAGCGTACAGGAACACACATGATTAGCAGCACATGCTTAACCCAGTTGGTTGGTACTGAAATGTTTATGCATGGACTTGCATGCTTAAATTTTCATGCATCAAACTCATTGCTAGATAGCATCAATGTCATCAAGATGGACTGATTCACTGAACTGCTTTATTATTTCTGAATAAACCCATTTTCCTTGCATTTTTACAGCATATTTGGAAATATATCCTAACCTGAAAAACACATTGTTTCAAAACACATTGTGTTCAAATGTAATTTCAACCCGTCATACATTGTATGACTATCCAGATGCATAGAAAGCATAATAGCATATTTCATGTACTGGATGAAACTCATGAAAGCGTTTTCCCGCCTTTGTTCTACTGCTTTTAATTCTAAGTTCTAGTTAAGCTGCATTCTGTAATAGATTTGACATTTAAATGTCAAATCCCCCTCACCCTCAGCAAGTTCGCAGAACCCTCAGCAAGTTCGCAGATGACACTAAGCTAGGCGGGCATGTTGATCTGCTTGAGGGTAGGATGGCTCTGCAGAGGGATCTGGACAGGCTGGACTGATGGGCCGAGGCCAATGGTATGAGGTTCAACAAGGCCAAGTGCCGGGTCCTGCACTTGGGTCACAACAACCCCATGCAGTGCTACAGGCTTGGGGTGGAGTGGCTCGAAAGCTGCCCGGCAGGAAAGGACCTGGGGATGTTGTTGGACAGCCAGCTGAATATGAGCCAGCAGTGTGCCCAGGTGACCAAGAAAGCCAACAGCATCCTGGCCTGTATCAGGAATTGTGTGGTGAGCAGGACTAGGGAAGTGATCATCCCCCTGTACTTGGCACTGGTGACGCCCCACCTCGAGTACTGCGTTCAGTTTTGGGCCCCTCACTACAAGAAAGACATTGAGGTGTTGGAGCATGTCCAGAGAAGGACAACGAAACTGGTGAGGGGTCTGGAGGACAAATCTTATGAGGAACGACTGAGGGAACTGGGGTTGTTTAGCCTGGAGAAGAGGAGGCTGAGGGGAGACCTTATCACCCTCTACAACTACCTGAAAGGAGGTTGTAAAGAGGTGGGGGCTGACCTCTTCTCCCTGGTGACAAGTCATAGGACAAGAGGAAATGGGTTCAAGTTATGCCAGGGGAGGTTCAGATTGGATATTAGGAAACATTTTTTCACTGAAAGGGTTATTAAACATTGGAACAGGCTGCCCAGGGAGGTGGTGGATTCACCATCCCTAGAAGTGTTTAGTAAAAGGGTAGATGTGGTACTTGAGGACGTGGTTTAGAAGTGGTTTTGTCAGGGTAGGTTAGTGGTTGGACTTGATGTTCTTAAAGGTCCCTTCCAACCTCAGCAATTCTATGATTCTATGATTCTGTTTTGGACATATAAAATCCAGGTTGCTAATGGTAAAAAAAAAAAAGCAACAACAAAACAACCTCCAATTCATCTGCATTATTCTAATTTTGTTTAGAAAATAGTAGGCATTCACAGCATTTGCAGAACTGAAAGAATGTATGACACAGTGGATAGATCTCACACTCTATAACTACATACTGAAGCTGTGCAACACAGTGTGATTTAGTGCAAATAGCAAGGTCGAAACTTAGAGAAAACCTGAGGTGATTTAACCTCTGCTTTCATCTTAGCCATACTGGAGCCTGGACATAAACTAAAATTTGGGAAGAGAACAGTATTTCTCTAGTATGTGCCAACTTTATGCTGGGTTTGTTCTCCAGATGCCGTACAAGTTGTGTAAGGGATGTTGTTCAACAGACTATGGCCACAAAAGTCAGGACAGCCCCTGCTCCTCTTGCACTGGGAGAGTTTCCTAACTCCAGTGTGATCCTCCCATCGCTGTTATGTGTGTGTTAAGGTCACTTTCTCTGTTTCAAAGCAGCCAAAAGCTGTTGATAATCAGTTTGTACAGATTGACAGGAAAGCAGAATAATTGAAGTGATATTATATGCAACGTAAGGAAACTTGTACTCATACTTTTAGTATTCCAGAAATCAGGACTGGTGTGGACCAATATGTTTTCTCAAAGATGCTTTAATTATGGTAATTAAAAGTACCATGTAATTCATATTATCTCACAGGTTAAATATCGGAAGGCAACATTAAGTTGCAACAGGGAGTCACAGTTTCTTTTTATGAGAAATCCTTTTAGTCCTTTTAGAACAGTGTTCTAAAGTGATAGTTACTATCCTGCAATTACTGGAGTTACATGTTTTCAAAATGGGGAATTTTGCTGCACAGCTCCCAGTGAATCTAATGGGAGGTCTGGATGGATCTTGGTATTTGAGAATTTAAGCTAAAATTATTCATGGTTTAAAATCCTTCTCCACCAAAGTTTAAAAGGGTAGCCATTTGGATCTTGAAATTGAAAAGTACCTAGGATAGGCAGAAGTGTTTGGTTTTTACCATAATACTGAAATTATAATGAATTCAGCCCAGTAGCACAACACTCCCGAATCTGAACTCTTTGGTTTAGATGGGCCCATGTGTATGTAGGGAGCTTCCTGGCCCTTTAAATACAGACCAGAAAACAGAGACTATTTCTTAGATCAATTAAATGTCTTATCTTAGGTGCTGTTTGAAATTGTGGATTTCTGCCAACAATAAAGACAAAATGAGATGAAATTCTGGTTCTCAGAATTCAAAAGTGCAGGAGTCTTCTTATGAATGACAATTCTGTATTTTGGGCAGGTTGTAAATATAAAATGTTCTCTAGACCATATGTTGTGATATATCCAAGGAACTTGAAAATATGGTCCTCTGTCTTTTCTAGTTTCTCACAGTTCTGGTACGATGACATTCTTTTTTAATTCACTCTTTGCTCTATTTTGAGATGTAGTTTTACATATGAAATTAAGGCATAGTACTAACAATATGACACATACAGTATGTTATTGTTTGCAGCCAGAAAGTGTATACTAATGCACCGGAAAAATCTGGAAGAGATAACACTGAAATCTTGGCTTGCTTCAGCCACCCACTTACAAACTGCTGATCTGGCAGCATGTAGACAAAGACTTACACCCAGAAATTTGGGCAAATCCAAGCAGAATGTAATGATTTGTACCTGCAAAGAGTAGTCCTGATTCAACTTGCTGTTCTGCTGCTTTAAGTATTTATAAAATGAACTGGAAGGACTAAGGTTCCTCTAGATTGACGTTTCTGATCTCTGTCTATCAAGTTTCATATGTTTCATACGGATATGTATACATGTCTGTATTTTGCTTTCACTTGATGTCATTTAACTTCATCGTGGTAAAAATTGTATTTTTTGGAAGATAATGCAATTCAAATGCACAAGTACATCTTTATTTAGCTTTACATTACACTTAGATTTTTACATTAATGTACATACCTAATTTAGCTTTATCGGCTAAATTTGACTATATTGGCTAAATCTTGCTCTGACCATTCTTTCAATATAAATCAACTTTCCTGAATTTTTCAATCCACTAGTGAATAGCTTTACACTGTAGTTCTAATCCAGTCACCATACTGTATATTTAATATCTATATATAACAATAAAGTTATAACAGCTGAAAGCAAAATATGATTACAATCAAAGTGATTGCTTTTAAGAATGAATTATTACTTTTGTTATCCATGTTTAAACATGTTTTCTTGTTCTCTTAAGCAAATTTTGTAGTTTCTTAAATTCTGTCACATGAGGCTTTCTCCTTATTTTAGAAGTCCCTCTCTGTTCCTTCTAAGTGGCTAGAGAAATGTAGCTTTGCAAAGTAATTATATTACTTTGCATATTAGGCTTAGAAGAGTTTTTCTTATGCCCATGGAGAAATGAGATCTTCCAGGCTTCTTGAGACAATCATCACTCAGAAACTGGCCTTCTGCAACAGTCTTAACATCATGAAGCCAGAGTTAAAAAATTTACTGCCAAAACACTTGTTTCCATTGCCACGTGTGTAAAGTAAAACTCTAACTTTTGTTTAGGTTATCTATAATACATGTCGGTAGCCTATATGTAAAAGGACAAATTTAAACTCAGGTTGTATAGTAAGCTTCCTGTGTGGCTTCTCCCAAATATCACTCTTTTCCCTTGTGTGCCTGCTCAGCCAATCTGACTCCTGAAAAGGTCACTTATTTTATTCGTGTGTCACATTGTATAATGCCACACGCGCTAGGCAGTTATGTGATCATTTATGAGCTGTGTCGTTACCTGCAGATATAGCCACTTTAATCAACTCTCCTGCCCTGGTCCCACCAGGATTTAACTGGAGCGCCTTTACAATTCCCATCCTCTGAGGAATATCAAATTGCACAGTTTTTAGTACAGCCTGCAAGAGAAACATTTTTTGTTTTTCATGTTTTTGTCTTCTCAGAATGTGCACAAACACTGCTAAAAGTTAGATTTGTTGAAGAGCTGGTCTGGGCACAATTCAGTGCTAGAGCTGTGCTGATTAGAGATATCTTGCAAATCTAAGGAATAAAAATGGAAACTTTCTACTCTCAGGGAAGAATCCTTGATTTCCATTGGCACATGCTTTTAGCTCACAGCAGACTTCAAGATTATGATACTTTTTATATGTTGGAAATCTGCTTTGCATAATTTGAGAGGTTTTAAAAAAATTATACTATTCCTCTCCCTCAGGGCCCTCTGCAGTTGGAATCTTAGTACTAAGGGAGCCTGCTTTTACAAGCAGATGGATATGAAAAATAATCCTAATAAAATCTGTAAAACTCTTTTTAACATTTTTATAGGAATATATTTGTAAAATATACATAGAATACAGGATGAATGATGGGGGTTTATGGCTTAATATTGCTCAGTTAGGATGACTTCCATAGCTCCCTCATGGTTTTGCCACTGTTTATTTTATCCATTACAAACTCATGTTATGCATTTTATATAAACACAAATATTTGTATGCATGAGTGACTAGTATGCATCTATATTCAAACACAATACATATATGTATACACACACACATGCACATAGGTATATAAAAAGGTACAGCTTTCGGGTTAGAAGTTAAGAAATGTTAGAAATTGCCATACTGCTTTGACTACTTCATTTACTGAAGTCAGATTTTCCTTTCAGAAAGTCATTTGGATGCGATTCTTAATGTTATGTTAGAAGAATTGAACCACTGACTATTAAGAAACTATAAATGTTTAGCATCATAATGTGAAGCATGCGCACTATGTATGTGGGTCAGTTATGGTGGGAATTTCTGCCTCTATTTTCCACTATTTCTTTAAGTTGCATTCTTATATTCTTTCCCTTACTGTGGAATATTCTGTTCTTTTTTTTCTGATTTTTGTTTTGTTCATTCACTCATCGTTTCATTTTTAAAAGATAAAAATCGATATTTTTTTACCCTAATGTGATACTGTAAATGTAAATGTAAAACTCATGTAGGTATAGGAATAGGAACAAAGGTGAGAATAGATATTAAGAGAAATAAGCAAACAAAAGGAAAATGGATGGGGACTCCAGCTGGTAGAAACAGCTACAGAAGTAAAAAAGAGACTGTTGGCTGCAGGGAGGAAACATAGAATTGGCAATATCTTCTTCTTCCACGCCCTTCAGAGGGTCACAACAGTGTGGGGGAGATGATATCCCCACCTTAGGGAAAGATGCCATGTAGGCAATACTTTCCTTCTCTCCACCTTTTGGCCTACAGGGTTAAAACTACAGAGATTTTCAAGCCAATATGCATACTCTGAGAAACTGGAAGGGACTTTGAGAAAGCTGTTGTTTTGCTGTGACTGTCTCTTCCCTGTGCTGAATTGTAGTTTTCTCAAAGCCTCCGCCTTAGTTTTACTCCATAGCTGCCCATTTTCTCATAGTGCGTACTCTGTTCATTCACCTTTTCTTCCGGACTGCCTGGCCATTCACTTTTCTTCTTTCTTTTTATGATAGCCCTTCTTAATGACGCTTTTCCCATGTCCCCAAACCACATTTAAGGAATAAATGATATTTGACATTAAGGATCTGTTAACTCCACGTGATGTTTATGTCTCATCACTTCTTCAAACGTGTCTAGTTTACTTAAGACCTATGTAGTTTACTTAAAGCAAGGGTTTGTTTGCAGCTCTAGCTCAAGGGGAGTTTTATTGGTCCTTGCTATTGTAAGCTTGAATCTCCACAAGAAATGGAAAAGGCAGTTAAAAGAAAGTTTTAAGGGGGAAAAAAGATGCATTTCAGAAGACTCCAGAAAACATTTTAAAAAAAGGAGATGCGGTGAGAACAATACTAAAATATGCATAGGAAGATGAATCAAACAATGGATAATGTTGCAAGACTTAAAGATGTTCCGGATGAGTCACTGAACATACGTGAAAAACAGAAGCAGAATTGCAATACCATTAGATACTGTGGGAATTACATTTGAGATAAATATAAGCACAAGAAAAAGTTGGTAGAAAATTATTCTGTCATCTAATTTTGCTGGCTAGTGAGAATCTATATGGCTATTAAGCTCTGAGTGGTTAGGATCTTCGAAACCCTGCTGAAGGACACAAAGAGATCGCAGTTATTAGAAGTGAAATGGGACACAATAGCTCTATTAGAACCCCCATTTCTAATAGTCCTTTGCTGCTCTCTGAAGCGGTCAGCACAGCATCTGTCTGTTTCTTCACTGTAAATGGCTGAGTATTCTCTGCAAATAATGCAATCAACTACATTACTGATAATGCTTATAAAATCCTTGGTGACTGGGAAAGGACCTTTGTTACCTCAAATGTCAGTTCTAGGAGAAAATAATGCACAGATGTAACAGATCCTGTTGTATATGGCATTTGTATATGGTGTCACAGTCCTTGATAAACCAGAATGGAACTATGGCTTACAAAACTCTTGATAGCACGACTCTAAAACTTGATTTCCTGTGCAAAAGACTCTGTTAGAAATTTGGGTGTCTGGCTTAGTTATGAAATAAGACACTTCTGAATAGTGATCTTGCTGGGAGAAAGAACATTAGAGGTGAATGGAAGCATTGATGCGATATGTAGTCCTGAAAGAGTTCTCCATTGGGAAAGACATATTTATTGATTTCAAAAAGTGCTGTTAAAAGTGATTCTTGAGGATTTGGGGTTTGTGTGTCCATGTGTTTCAGGCCAACAATGTAGATCATTAATGAAATATTGGTCAAATATATTTCAGGTTTCTTCTGAAATCACTTTAAAACTTGCATTTACATGTTAGATGTGGGATCAGACCTAAAGACTTCAGAGCATTTCCTGAAAATATAAGTACTTCTGTTACTTTACCACTTATTTTTTTTCCACAGAAATTTTATTGTGTTTGGTCTGAAGCGGTCAGCACATCATCTGTCTGTTTCTTCACTGTAAATGAATACAGAATTTATGGTGCACTTTTGATGAATTGTGTCTTACTTGGCTTTTTTAATACGACTTTATATTCCGAGTTCCTTAGTGGATATTTGGTACTTAAACTCAAGCTTCCTGATTGAGTAAACAGTATAGATTTGTAGATTCCTGTCTGGAAGTCAGCAGGTGCCAGCAAACTGCAAATCACACTGCAAACCAGCAAAGAGCTCAGAGCTCCAGAAGCAGTAATATCGCTCGTTACTGTACTGGAAGCATCCTTGATCAAAAGCAACTATATCTCATGAGAGGGAATCTGTTTGTGGGACAAAAAATAAAGATGAATTAAGTTATTCAGTCTCAAAGGAGTCTGTGCTGGTATATCTAGCACTGACCAGGTCATCTTACCAGTCACACCAGTGTACGCACATCTTGAAGTCCCTTGGTCTCACTACTTGGCATCCTTTCTGTGCACTTTCAGATCTTGCCAGTTCAGCTTGCTCTGTTGCAGTATTTACTCTCAGGTTTGCTGCAATGCTTAGTGGCAGGGTGTCTGGCAATTCTTTGGTTTTAACATGTCATTGCTCCCCTCATTATCTCTCTCCCACTCCTTTGTGTTTTCACTTCTCACCTTTAGTCAGCTGAGATGTCCTGATGTCCTCAGTGCGGTGACATTGTCTTTCCACTCTAATTCCCGTCCATGTAGCTCTCTTTATCTGTGCTCTGTGTCTTTGATTGCCCCCCACCCCATCCTCCTTTCTTCCATCTGCCACTCATTTAATTCTTCCTGGGCCATTTCCTCTCCGTTCCTGATTGAACTTCACCAATTTTCTCTCTTCTTTTCCAGACTCTCACTGTTTTATTGCTTTGGCAGCACGAGGTATCTCATTTGCTTTCCATCCCCTCTTTTTAACTCCATTGGCCAGCTTTACCTTTCACTCTGTTCTTTGGCCTTGTAATGCCTCTTCCCTGCTCTTATCACCTCCCACCTCCACTCCAATTATAAACACTGAATAGGGAAGCAGTTGGCAGCCAGCATTGACTGCTAATGTCCTTTGAATGAGTCAGAACCTATGGAGTGAATAAAACACAGCCCAGTTTAATTTGGTCAAGCTGTCTCTTTTTATTTCATAAGAGCGTGGACCCCAGTCATATATTCCTGGTGTCACTATTTCCAGTGGCCTAGTGGGTGAGTGAAGCCCCTTAAACTGTTCCTTGGCACAGATACTGCCATCTGTGCATTTCAGCATTTGGGTTGTGGGTTTTTTTGGAAGGGGAGAGGAGTTGCAGGGAGGGGTTCTTCTCTTTGTTTTCTCTCTTTTTCTTTTATCCCCATTGCTAAATTTCATTATTCTCTTTCTAATGCCCTTTTTTAAACTTTGCCCACCTTTAAGGTAAAAACTTTTGAATATGGGTTCTGTTCTTGAAGCTGTGGGAGAAGGTAGGCAGGGTTGGCATTGCAGTGATTTCTCTCAACTGCAAGAAACCATAAAGAGTAGTTTCTCTTGGATTTGTGATTCCTGGTCAATTGACTGTGGTATCTTAATAACACACAAGCACTGGCTGAAAAGTTTCTCACAACAGATACATTTTAAGGTCAGTCTTCTTCATGGATTCTCGGCCATCTAATACATTATGAGCTCTTAGATCCACCTTTTCCTTAGACACAAGGTCCCTCTCCTCTGCCTGTCCATTTATTTTCACAGGAGTTGCGATAATTTTAATTTGTACTCCTCTGCAAAGTCAGCTGATGTGTTAAAAAACTGGGTGGATGAGTGTTACGGGAAAGTGAAGGAAGAGACTGTCAGATGCACACAGTAAGATCATTTTTAAAAAAAGTCCAACTCCTGAGGCATAATGTCAAATGTGTCCTAAATGTCTTAGCTGCAGCTCAGGTTTTTTCCATACTGCCATTCTGCTGATGCAGGGAAAGGCAATTGCATTACCTTCCCAATGACTTACGGTAGTAGTAATTACATGTATGATGTTATTAGATTCTCGACATCCTGCATTATGACAGTTATGATTGACTTATTGATGAATTCATTAATTCAGTCCAGAGGACAGAAGTTTAAATATTGACTTTTTAAGATTTTCACATATAGGCTTGACAGGCTGAAAAATGTCTTAATGTCTAATTTACAGTTCTTTGAAATCACCAGCTTTTCCAGACTTATTAGTTTCAACAGTTATTAGGAAATAAAAGTCAATTAGCACTTCCAGTATACACCATGAAAAGATATTTCCCCAAGGTGTAAATGTGTTACTTGGTAAAATTGCTAGCCAGTTACGTCCTGTCAGTACCCAGGATGTGAAAGCTTTGGATACATCTAAATAATAATGAGAAAATCAGTTTACACTTCACATACTGCAATAAGTCAATAAACAAAACTTCCCAGTGTCCTTTGGAAAGCTGTGAGATACGCTGGGCTGTCGTTCCCATTAACAGATGGATAACTTAAAACACTGCGAAACTTTTACAAGTGTGTATTGAGTGGATGAAAGGGGTGACTTTCAGTGAATATATTAGTATTTTCTAACCTCCTTAAAGTGAGATACTTACTTCTCAGAGAGGAGAAAAACCCTACTTTACTGAGATTCCTAACCGGGCCAGAGAGGGTGGTTGTTAGCAATTAACCTTCCAAACATCTCATCCTTTTGTTGTGCTTTCAGCCTGGTTCCCACCTTCATATACTTTCATCGTTCCTTCTGGCTTCTTTCTCCTCTCGTCCCCATTCCTTCCTTTGGTCCTTTGGCATTATTTTTATATCAAATGAGAA
Source organism: Anarhynchus alexandrinus (assembly GCA_008711295.1). Lineage (NCBI taxonomy): Eukaryota > Metazoa > Chordata > Aves > Charadriiformes > Charadriidae > Anarhynchus > Anarhynchus alexandrinus. The sequence goes on along the minus strand of VUYV01000116.1, from coordinate 440,530 downwards.
GAGATCAGCTTTTCAGGATAAGTCCTTTGGCTAGGGACTGCAGCCCAGCAGCTCTCTCTTTTTCCTTTTAACTCCTTGCTTTAATGTTTGGAAAGATGTTTGCTCTTCTGAAAGAGAATAGTCATTCAGGGTGAATTTCTCTCTCTTTCTCTTTTTTCTTTCTTTTCTTTTCTTTTTTTTTTTTTTTTTTTTGTTTGGGAGAGAATTCTGTCCTCAATCCATTGAAAAACAGACACACATGGATTTTCATATCTTGGCAGCTTTTACTTCCACAGCAATCCTTATTCATTCCAGCTTCATTAGAAAGACCTGCAGAAGGTAACAAGCTCTTAATTAGTGTTGAGTTAAAAACAGCAAAATAAACTTGTTTTAATTGGGCCAGGATCATAAGAGCCAGGATTTAACTTCCACAGAGATGAGTCACCATCATGAACTAATGCAAGTAGGGATGGTTAATCTTGTTGTCACAAATCAAAACATATACAGAGGCAGGCAAGATGATATGTTAAAAGGTCATCTATTCAGAATCAGAGTAACAAAACAATATTTGCTGTGATTAAAAAAAAGGAGATGAAAAATATTAGGGAAAGTTTTATCTAGAGCTTTCTTTTATGTTTTTTTCTTTTAAGTGAATTTGTATGTGTGTGTTAAAAGAAGCTTATGATGTTTGTGCATCTCTGTAGTCATTTGCATAAATATAAGAATAGCTATAGAATTTTTAAATACATGTACCTAGACAATTAAGAATGTGCTTTTTTAAATGAAAAAAATTAAGTATTAGGTGTTCTTCAGAAATACATAAACTTTCTGTTATTCAGCCTGACATACAAAGCTGAGAGGTGTATTTTACTGACAGAAGAGGATAAGGAAGATTAAATGGCAATATTGTCATTCTAATAATGAAGGAGATCTAACCTTGCTATATGCTTAGCTATGAAAGGTGAATTTCACCTTTATACAAAGAGTTCTGTGGAAGACTGTTTCTATAGCATTGCGAAAGACTGGTTTGTTGGATTGAATGTTAGCCCTCATGAACAAATGAGTCAGGTAAAATGTTAAGACGACGTTTAGACATGGATTCTCCACTACCTTCCACTTTGTGTAGTAATTTACATCTATAGTGTTGTATATCCCCTTATCAGAGTTGTAAAGGGCTGAAGATGGAAAAAGGCTGGAGCCTTGTGTCAAGTCCTCCTACTCCCCTTCTCCCACAGTGGTGTTGTATGTGAATGGCTTGAGAATTACAAAATCATGTTTAGAATGCCTCAGCCATATAGAAGAAAAACTCTAGGGACCACATTTTTCTTTCCTGTTTATCAGTGTCAATTTTCAGTCGTGCTGCTTACTTCAATTTTAGGTACTCCAAATTTACCCGTTATCTTAGTATAATTAAGTAATATTCTGCCTCTGTATTTTGTGCATGTATTTAGCTGAAGTTAAAACCCCGTAATACCAAGTTGCTTCTACTGCAAGGGATGTCGCAACAGTATAGTTCAATGTCTTGCTGTGGAGCCAGGGGTACATGCTTGAGCCTTGTTCTGAGTGTTTGTTTTGACACCACCATGTAACTGGGGACCTTGTCATTTGAGCTAGGAAACCAAAGGCTTCTGGACACAACGTCAGCCACATCACTTCATTGTGTGGTATCAACCACAAAAAGGGACCTAACTTTTTTTACCAGTGATAGACCAATGGCCAAATGGACTTTTTGTTTATATGAAACACTTTGTGCACAAAACTAAAAAGTATTTTGCATTAAATACTTGATCAAGATTTTTAAAAATTCCATAAAAATCTTAACATGAGTCATTTTTGTTCATATAAAGATCATGGTGTAGTATATCTAGTCTCCCCTCACCAGCTGTTGAATCCCTGTTAAGATATTTCCCCCACCTTTTAACTGCATTTGTCATTGGAGATTTCCACCAAAATCCATTAAATTCTGGTACCCTGTACAGTAAATAGCCATGAAAACATCATGCTTCTTAGCGCAAATCCTCAATCCCCTGCTAACACCTTATATTACAACCGTCTAATTACCGTGTTCTGCAGTAACCTTGTGGGACTTCCATAGGTAATTAGAACTCCAGAGCGTTTCTGCAATAATCCGGTAAGGACCTCTTAACTAGAAAGGATTATGTGGTACTAATATTTTTGCACCCACGTGTTCTTCACAGTTAATTGTTTCAATTAATATTTGGCAGCAATGAAGGAATTCATAAAGCTTCATAAACTGAGACAATTCTCAGGAAACTTTTGAGGCAAATTAGTTGTAGTTGTGGTCACTTAAAGTTATAGGGCACTTCAGAAAAAATGAAATTCCTAGTACATTAAGCTATTGCAAAAGCAGATTTTTATACTGCTTCTAGGAGAGATGCCTTAGCTTGTCCCTTCCCCCCTTTAAGAACATAGTATTTGGGTAAAGTCTCTTTTCTTTCCTTGGAAGTTTTAGCAAGTAGTTGTAGATGAAGAATATTGTATGAGTAAAAAGCATAGTGAGTATGCTCTGATACTGTTCTACAGACAAGTCTGTGATGACAGAAAATACTAGGAAGAGCGATTGAGATATTTCCTTGATTCTAGGTGGCTTTATTTCACTTTAAGCTCACCTTCCTTCTTCTCTTCCTTTGAGAGTTTAGGATTCAACATATTATACAGGCCCTACATACACTGTACACACTGCGCACATTGGCAGTTGTACAAGTGCTTCAAACCTTTTACTTGTATACTTCTTACAGTTTCTAATAATGATCCTGATTCTTCACCCCTTTACAGTCAGTGTCAGGCCAATGGTATTTCTGTAGAGTTATAACAATGTAAAATCAGTGCAAGAAAGAGAATTAGTCCATCATTTATGAAGTACACAGGGATGTAGAAAGCAGCTTTGATCCCAAGAGCACATGTCCCTCCTGCCTGCCTCTTGCTCCCCTCAGCCTTTGGGCAACCCTCCTCCACCCTCACTTTAGTGCTTCCTATGAGATCCTCCACTGCTCTGGAGTGGCCCCAGACCCCCACTTATTCCAATGCCAGGATAGAAGCAGCAGCCTTAGGAAAACCAACAAGGAGAGTGGGCATATGAGGGGTGAGAGTAGGTGTGTTACTCCCTGTTTGGCTGTGTCCCCAGCGTTGGTTTCCATTTCTGCCCTTTCTACATTGTCAAGTGTATGGTCTGTCTTGAACTGAAAGACCTAATGCTTTTCAAATCTGTGTGTCTCATCATAGGTACCAATCTATTTCATTACTTAGCTATCGGTAGGGTAATGACTACACTTTATTACTTTGCTATCAGTAAGATAATGACTACATTTTATGGTTATCTAGCCGTACCCTTTTAGTCTTCAAATGTCTCAGATTTTTGTTCATTGTTGTTTTCTGCTTTCTGTATTGCATAATTGTAATTATTGGTTAATTGTAATATCCTGTAAAATAAGGAGAGGTCTGGAAGGAGTCATTGGACAGGTTGATTAGAAGGCCACTTATTTTTCTTGCATTAAAAGGGCAGAAGAACAAATGCCATACCAATTTATCATCATATGCAACCTTTGATTAAACAATTTTTTACTAGATCAGTGTGAGTGGCTTTTGGCTTCAGAGCAGATTACTGAAATTAAGAACTTTAGCACAAAATAAAGAGTCATTTGTTTAGATGATTATTAAATTAAAAAGCCCAATTTGGAAGTCACCTTAATTAAATGTAAAAGTGAGTCCACTGAACCTCTGTGCATTTTCAAATCAGAGCATGATACTTCCCTAAAATATCATAAATTGTCCCTATTCTGCCAGTTAGTTCTGCTGTTTTGCAGCCAAGATTATAAGTTAGACCTGATTAAAATAAAACTTGTTATTTCTTAGTATGTTGAAGTCAATACCGTCTTTCCTTAATGGCCTTATATCTATTATCAAGTTATTAATTTCATTTAATTTATGTCACAAAGCTTCCAAACAGAATACATGGTAACAGTCTTAAAATTGTAAGAATAATATCTTTTTGTTTATACGATTTCTGATTCTTTCTACAGCTTTAACAAGGTTGTATATTTTCCCTCTGATGTATCTAAGAGGGTAAATCAGCAAGTACATAGGTGAGTAGGTGCATGCACGAGGAGAACCACATGTAGTTTTGCTATGAGAATAGACAGCCACCATGTAAAATTCTCAGTGCAGTCTCAGAAAGATAGTACAAAATGTACTCAGAGAGAAAATATATCACCAAAAGAATCCTTCATGTGGACAAACATTTGAATAATGTCCGTACAAATCACTATTCTTAGTGAATGGGCTGTAGCTTCTGTTTCTTACTGAACAAAAGAAAATTTACTGGCTGCCACACAGTGTGGGTAAAATTCAGATTTAGTGATGCCAGCAGCAAAGCCAGCAGAATTTATGTTTCCACAGGGCAGGATTTTGACACAGCTGTTGTAGATTTTTACAGCCTAAAGCAAGGACACAGTCACTATTGCTGTATTGCTAAGTTCTGCGTCAGGTGGTTTTTTTCCTTTTTTTCTTCTTTCAATTTTAATTTTGTTATTTATAGCCTTTGGAGATAAACTGTTTCCAGAAAATATTTAAAACTGATTTTTGTTTGTTTGTTTTTGAAACAGATCTCCAAAAGACAAAAAAATCTGGTTCTAGGTATGCAGTTTTTTAAGAATTCTCTAAAACTCCAGCAAACCTTAGCTGAAGATGTGTACTATTTTTCTTGACATGTAGGCTTATTCTCCTATGACATGGAATTGAAATCTCCATAACAAATAACAAAGCAGACCTTCTTGGCATAGCAGAAGCGAATGTATGCAATATGCCCACAGAAGGCTTTTGCCTGTCCCTGTGGGTTCTCGCTTCTTCTCCAGCATTTAACTTTTAAATTGGGTCTTCATTTCCTCATTTTCTCAGAGCTCTTTTAACAGTAAACAGAGGCTATGGACATGTAATTTCTTAAAGTTGGAGGTAGGTGAGGGGGTACTGGTGAATAGACACCACACTATTGATCCCTCTAATGAATCCATACTAATTATGATGGACCTGGGCAGCCCATATGTATAACCCATGCCAGCTCGGTCACAAGCCCTAACAGTAGCCTTCATAGGACCAGAAAATGAGTAGACAAATGCCTGTTTCTTCCCAGGAAAGGCAAACCTCCCTGGATGTATTGACACTCTTCTATGAAGAAAGTCTGTAGAGTCTCCGTTTTGGAGGCAATCCAATGTTTTTGCAAGGGCTAAATGAACTGCTCTCTAGACCCAGCTTTGCTGAGCTCAATGAACTCTTTTCTTTTCTCCTTTCCTCCTCATACTTCTTTGTTACTTTTAACAATGTGTAGTAGAAAAACTGGCAGTTACTCAATGAAATCACTGTTAAGCTTACACCAAAAGGAAGATTTTTTTTTGTGAATTTGCACTTCCAAGAAGATGTCATAGTTTTCAAACGAGATGGTGAGACTCTGAGTTAATGCTTTTTGAATAGCTTGAATAAAAGGTTGTCCCTGGGTCCGTAAAACAGAAGCAGTGAGGCACAGTACCTCCTGGAGTTCCCTTTGGCCAGTTTGTCTTTGCACTGCCCTTAACCTGGGTCTTTGTCTGTTGGGCACAATCTTGTGCAAAGTAGTCCTCAATACAGCTTAGAAATATCAATGGAGTGGAGGCTCTGACTGATTTATTTGTCCTCCTTTTTGTTTGTCTACATCAAAACAGAGTTGGCTCACAGTATTTCTTTGCTCCATCATTACTTTTCCTGAGGGCTTACTCATTTAAGCCTCGGGAGAAAAATGCCACATTTACCTCTCTTTTTTCCTTTTGTGTATTATTGCTGTACATCACTGCTGCTTGTAGCATTCCATTTCTGTCACAATTGTACGTGGCCACCAGAACAAACCTGCTCCTTGGCTGTAATATGCAAAAAGCTATACAAAGCATAATTAATGGAGTGAAGCAAAGTGACTCACATGTGACGTATGTTCTCGTGAAGATTAAATGGACATTGTGAAGACCCTGTGGAGGATGAAAGAGAAAGGAAAAAATGTAGGTAGGATTTTGCCAATTTTGTACGTGTGCTAAAAGGGAGATCTTCAGCAATGTGCACCAAGGCCTTTCCTTTTAATTTAGCATCCTCCCGGCCCACACCTGACCTTGTCTGTGAAATATGAATGGATGGTTTTTCTTTGCTAGAATGAAGAAGGATCATGATGTCCAGTGACTATGATTTTCATTAAAGTTACAGAAACCTTTTTATGCAGAAATGTGAAAGTTATCATATTATTATTTGTATTGCACCACTGATATTGTAATGAAATCTGTCATCTTAAAACCTAATTGATGCTAATGAGGAGGACACCATTATAAGTGACAGCAGTGGCCCTTTTCTCAGCAAAGCATTGACCATCAGAGATGAGTTCTGAGTTCCTTCTCAATCCTTTTTTTTGCTCCGGATATTGTGAAATTAAAATGTCAACTGTCCATATATAGTACTTTTTGCGCAAGCTCACTTTATGTCTAATAAAATCTAGGAAACTAAAAGAGATCACAGTAACAAGCGATCATATCAATGTACTCCCTGGGGATGTTGTACCTTTTCCCAAAAGAATAGGCAGGTAATACTAATACAGAATAATTAGAAGAATAATTTTGCATAAATGGTTCTACGTTTTATTAAGATCCTCAACAGGATAGCGTTCCATCAGTTCTGTCCAAGTACAAACTTGTGTTATTTCCTTTTGTTAAAAAATAGACTTGCCGTAACAACTTAATTTAAATTTCATGTGGCTTATATAGAACATTATTTTGATAACTTTGGTTGCTTACAAACTGAAAAATATTTCTATGTAGATAGCAGTGTTTTGTCTTCAGTTCTTTTGCTTTTCTTGAAAAGAGAACCCAGTGTTTTGTTTCCTTCAATAAGCCGATGAAATGAAAGTGTTTAAAAAAAATAAAAAAATAATTCCCCAAACCACATTTTAAATAAGCAATCATATTTTCAAGATAAAAAATCATCTCCATAGTCTTTGAAAGGTCTGAATGTTATGTTTTGTTACAGTGAATCAAAAATAGTGAATAGCAAAGTGAGGTACTGGTTCCCAATTATTTCCAAGTGAGTAGGTTACAGTGTCACCGAACGTATCTACGTAGCACTAACTAGCCATTTTTTTTGTGTGCTTCAGCAGCCAGGCTGTAAGTGTAACAGGTATTGAGGTATTGAGAACCTCTTAAAGTATTCAAGGAGTTCAGAGTATTAAAGCGGTGAAATATGGGTTGTAGGTGAATTTGGTGTAATGTTTTGGGTTCAGATTTGAAAAAAATAATTAAGCACTTTTGGGAAGCAAGATTATCTGCTTTGTGTCCTATGTTTATATGTACAAAGATAATTTAGCACTTTCTTATACCCTTAAAATTAGACCCAAAAAAAGGAAAGGGTGAAGTGAGTGTTTTAGTTTTGTATAATTATTAACTGGGTTATAATTTTAATTTTAGTTTGGTTGTGAAGCTAAAAATTCTGGTACACTATATCAGTCTCCACTGGATGAATTCAGTTGTCACAGCTTTGAATGTTCGTGGTTTGGGATTTGTTTCCAAGTTCATAATAATTGTGTCTCTACACTATAACAGGAAATACCCCAGAGGCTTATCTTTGATCTTCTGATAACTGTCCAAGTGGAGAATTTGAAAGTTGGTTGTCAGAAGGTGTATATAGCATCTCAAGTATCCTCTTCAACATTTTCTCATGAAAAGGAATATATTACTTGAGTTTTTGTCATAGCTAACAGTAAACGTGTAGGTAATTTTGCAGAGTTCACTGGTTTTTTTTTGGCGGGGGGGAGGGAATGTTTTTTTCAATGTGTAGTATTTCTATATAAAATCGTATTTTACTTGCCTAATGTATTGGTGATGCTTTTATCTACTTTGGCGTTCTAAATGTTCTGATGTCTTCACTACCTTTGTTTTCATCTTGTTCTTCAACTACTTGTCTTTTATATACCATTTTGCTCTTGCAAAGTAAGAAACGGGATCTGTTTTCTCTGGTTTGATTTTTGACTTCTAAATAGTACATGCCATAATCCAACAAAATGAATGTTAAAAACCAATTTGTAATTTGTCATAGTTAATGTATTTTGTTGTTTTACAGTAGGAAAAAATTTAATCTCTATCTTTGTGGTGTGTCACACCATTGATTTTTCAAAGCAAACCCCACTGAAATCAATTGGGAGTGCTGCATATAAATCCATGCCACACTGTGGTTCTTTATTTAAGGGTTTTAGTTAAAGGGGAAAGATGCTGGAAATCTCAGTAGAGCAGTATTGAGGTCTTCAGGATTTTTTTTTTTTCTACATTCCTCCCCTTTTATGATCCCATCAGAATGCCAAAACAAGATGTTTATCTAGTCATGTAAACTGGCCGTGGAAAGTAGATAAATTTAATAAATTGAAGAGCTTACAGCATCATTCAAGCGATTAAATAGATTCTGCACCACATCTTCCCTCCTCCATATCCCCACTCCACATTATTCTTATCTGCAGGATTAGATTCCCTATTATGTCTTCTGATACGAGTTCTCATGGTTTCTGAGAGACTCACAATCCTTAGGGTACAAGGGAAAAGTACTGTTCCTGTGGGTTCATATATCATATCACGTATTAAATCAAGAAGAGGTTTCAGGTTGCAGTAAAGAGTGAGCACAAGTAAACCTTTAAGAAGCAAGGCATAGAACCTCACTCTAAACTCTGTGTCATGTTTAGATATTGAACTGGGTGCACTGTGGTGTGCTAAAAATACCACTTACTGGCTACAAATCAGATCCTTATCTTTGAATACAAACCAGACCACATTTTCAGTAAAATTAGAACATAGAACAGTTGTCTGAGATCCCAAGTGAAAATGAGATATATTGAATAAAATCCTTTCTTAATGTAGTTACAAATAGGCTTTTAGTTGTGAGTTTTAGTGGTTTGGGTTTTTGTTTCACTGATGAGCAGACTTTTCCAGTTGAGCACTTGAATCTGTTGCAGCTATTTAGGTGACCCATTAGGTCCGTCGCACTCAGATGACTAAGGTCAGTCCTTAAAGATAAAAGATATCCTGACAGCCTGGAGGTCTCAGGCTGTGACCAGGGGTCAGCTTCTAGGTGAATGGTGGATATTTAACTTCAAGAAAAATGGATGGATATTACCAGATTCGTACAGTCTAGGTCTCCTACCTCTTACAAACATAATTCCTAAATAAACCAGAGTATTTCCTGACCAAGGGTTATCAGAGGGTGGCCAAATGTCCACGCATAAGAAACAGTTTATGCTTTCTTGTTGTTTGATTACATATTCAAAGATACACATGTGTATCTGCACATTTATATGCACAGGCATTTCCATACTTGTTTTCAACCATGTATGTTGTGTCTATGTAACGTTGTATGTATCAAATATGTATAAGTTACAAATAGTGCTGCTTTCTGCCATTTTGAATACCACTACGTGGGGCATGTGTTCACTAACGAGTAGAGTTCTCCAGCTGAGCTCTTGAGTCTGTTGCAGCTATTAAGGTCATCTGTTTGGTGACCTTATATCACCTTCATCTATATATTTGAGTCCATTAGTTACAACTAATGTTTTCCTTCATTTCTGTGTGAAATCTAAGACTCTGCATCATCCATGGCTTTCAAATAGCAACTTGTTCTTGTTTATTTGATCCAACCAATATTTCTACAGAAATTTAACTCATGGCTCAGGAATAAAAGCACTTAATTTTGGTTTTATGGTGATTAAGTTGCTGTGAGGTTACTGCTACTGTAACTTTAAAGGAAATGACTGCAAGTTATCTACAGGCTAGACCAAATTAGTTCCAGTGATTTTTATGTCAACAATGAATTGGCTAATGTATTGTTTTCCATTTCAAAAGGGTAATACTAATTTTATCACAATGGTATATCATGCCAGTATGAGTGCGAGAAATAATGTTGATTTGTATCCTTTACATGTTATGGTTTGCATTACTTTGGGGGAGAGCAAGAGTCTATTGAATTGCTTCTTAAATCAAACCAAATAATAATACTTTTCTACCAGAAAAATATTTCTTCTCAGCTGAAATCTATGTTCCAAGTTGTAACCTGGAGCTGCATTTTGGTTTTTTGAATGTCAGATTATACAGACTTGTCAACAGAGATTTTGCAAGGTGCAACCAACCCTGAATTGTTCTATCAGAAATTTCTGATTTAAACGTACTGGGAACCTCTGGTTTCAGAATCCAACTTCGTATAAATATAACTAAAGATATTCCAGGTACCACATGACTTCTTAGCATCACCAGCAGCAGCTATACAACATCTGAGGAACCAGTATTTCCCTACTTAACTGAGTTTAAGATAACTGGTTTTGCACTCACAACCAAATGGGAACAGTGTGGGTTTTTATATAAATGTAAACTTTTAATGAAAGGATTAGTGAGCCACCAGAATTGTGAATAAAGAGGAAAGAAAATGAAAAACTTCATCGGCATTAAAAAATTTAGAAAATGAAAGCAACAGCGCTTGGAAAATTGAAAATTCAATTTGGATAGCTGTTCAGGAAAAACACATAATCAAATTGGACTGTCCTGGAAATTTCATTTCAAAATTCGTTTTTTGTTGTCTCAGTTGAAGTACGGTCACGTTTACTTACTAAACACTTTCTTCTCCACCTCTGTTTAAGACTAGGAAATAGAAAGGTGTTTTAAAGGAAAAATAAGTAATGTACATTTGTAGGTCAGTGTTCTGTTTGCACTGGATGAGAATCTAAGTAATTTTTTACATTATTACTGCACAATTTGATACTGGAAAACACCTTGGTTCTCTGGACCTAATATTCTACCTGTTTTGTGGGGTGAATTCCTATTAATATATGTTTGAGTGCTTATTTCGAAAATTTCTCTTTTTAAATGGAAATACAGTTTTAGGGTTCAGAGAACATGGACCAGTGTGGTTTTGGTCATCTTATGACAAGCCTGACTTTATCAGAGGGTAAGATGGAAACATGTAGCAGCATCTACAGTTCTAAATCTGTGCCATCATAATTCATAAATGCTGTCATTCAGGGCTGCCTGGCAGCGTGCTGTAAAGAAAAATGTCCAAGAAGTTATAGTGGAGGAGCTTCTTCCCAAAATTCTGCAGCAGGCTGTAATGCATGATTTCCAAAAGGATTTGAGATTAATATGATTTCTCCTTTTACTCTTACACTGATGAGATGCCTCATTATGCTCAGTCTTTTCTAACACATGGGCCATACTACAAGATTTTATTTATTTATTCTGTAGGTGACTTCCATTTCCTTTCATTTAGCCTTCAGGCAAGGTAGCCTACTGCACAGCAGCTCCTGCTGTTTGAAAGGGACATGAATCGATGTCTCAAACTTAGTTTATTTGGCATAAGAAACTGAGTCATTCCATGCAGCTCCAATGTGGCTTCATAAACGAGAAGTAAATGGTAGTAAAGTATTCCTATGGTTCAATAGGATTCGTTTCACTGGGACTTTGAATAGTACTTTTTTATCGGAATATGATTTTGCTATTTTTTTCCAATCATTAGCACCCCAGCTTCTAATTGGAAAAGAATTTGAATCTGTACATTTGTATATGATATTGAATATACTGCATCTGTAAGTATATTTTTAACTGTTATATGGAATGTTTAAAACATTTCAAAGCTTCACAACTTTAATAGAGGAGAATTTTTTCAAATATAAGATTTTCACTGTTAAAATATGAGAAAGGATCTAAAACTGTCACAAGAGCAGTTTTCTTTTTAATGTTTGAAAAGAAACTCTTGCTAAGTCCTTTAAGTATCCTAATATCTTTCAGAAAACAGTCAATGAAATATTCAATGGAAGTGTTATGTTCAGACTTTAAAAAATGCACTGCAGGAGGATGTGTTTTCTGTGAACAAAATAGTCTTAGGACATACATAGAACAAATCTTATTGCATCGGGTTAGATTATAATGTGGGGTTTTTATATTTAATTTTTGGGGATTGGGCACTGTCCTGGAAAAGTCTGGTAAGGCAGGTCAAATTCACTGCTCTTATATATTCAAATTGCTTTTTAAATCCGTAGATAAATACTGAAACACTTTCTCTCTACTAAGCTCCTTGAAATTACTGCTTTATTCAAAGGAGCAGCCTCAAAGACTGCTTCAAGTTTCATTTATTTGTTATGGTTTTTCATCTTTGAATTATGCAGCACCTAACACCAAGGGTTAATGGGTTTCTATAATGACATCCTGGAAGTCTCCAACATGGGTATATTGGTAGGCATGATTACATATTTGCCTAACATCATTTACCACACTAGCGGTCAAAATTACTATGTTTATTCACAATAATATTTTTTTACTTCTTAGTAGTACTAGTGAAGTTACTAGTACTTGCAGAGAGTAGAGATTTTTTCAGCGCAGAGCTGGTCATTTTTTCACTTTCCATTTTAAAATCACTAACGCTTTGAAGTGCTCCAGATACTGCAATGTACTGATTTTAGAAAATGACTGACTATTTAATGGTGCCCATTTAATTCACTTGGAAAGATTCGGTACCTTTAACATTTTCCATTCCATTGATACGATATAATCACGCTGCAAATACATCAAACTCTTTCTGTTCATTTTTCACCCTGCCACTATATATGTCAGTTGAAGCAGAGAGGAAGCAGTGCAGTTCCTGATTACATTCTTTTTAATACATATCTAAACCAGTTTGGTGTATGTCCATTATGGAACTTTTGTTTGATGCTTTATGGCACATTCTCCATAAGCTTCAGACTCATAAAATATGAAAAATCATACTTTTCTTTGACAAAAATACATAATTATCTATTGACTAGGTTCATTATCTCTTTTAATGTTTCATTACATTAGTAGCGTTGTTTTCCCATGTGACACGTTTCTCTCCTGATGATGCTAGTTATTCTGTATCTAATTAGCAAAAAGTTGTTCATCTAGTGAAAAAAGAAACAGACATGCTATTCATATTCTCCTTAGTAAACTGTCCTGAATAATTAATGCAAACAGACTTCCAGGGTTGTGAATTTTGATGAGAAGATACTCTCAAAGATTAATTACTTGGTTTAGGATATTTTCCCTGCTAATCCACAGGTTTTTGTGTTAATTCATGTAAATCTGGTTTTGCCTTAGTCTGGCAGGGAAGAGGGGAGCAGGAAATTTAAGTTTTTGAACAAATGAGAAGAGAGCAAGTGCCATCAAAACAATGGAAAGCTAGATTAATTTAAAACTCCTCTGAAAAGCTGTAAGGCATTTTCGATGGAGTTTTCACGTGTAATAGAACATGGATCTGCAGTGCTGGGAATTCTCACAGCAAGAACAGTTTCCTTACATTACTATAATATTTGAGTCAAACTTGATGTTTGACTAAAGGAAACTCAGTGCAAACACAAAATAAAGGACTGTGAGAGATTTACAAAAGAGATCACGTTTCCCCCCTTTTAAGCAATCTCTTGGGAGGAAAGGAGGGGAAAGGAGTGCATTTTTGTGGGATGATGCATTCCATCCATCTTTTCATCCTTATAGTTTGTGGAATTGTTCCAGCTTCCCTGGTGTTGCACAAAAGCACACAGTAATACACTTGTGCAGCTCTGGGGTCTGAGAAGAAAATGAACCCTGCTGATGCCAGCACCCTATCAAGCAACATATCCTGCAAGCTCAACATTGCACATTCACTTCGCTTCCTTCCTGGGCATTCAGGCGCGAGTGAACTCAAAACAAATGCCATCAGTAGAGTCCAAAGTGTTCCAAAAGGCTTCATATAAATTCCTTGCTTCTGATGCTGTGATTCAATTGAACTCTGGGAATTTATGTGTATATCTACTGCCTTTTTTTTTTCCTTCTTACACTGAAGATGGGGGCACAGGGTTATTTTCCATTAGCCCTTTTTTCAGTCCTCATCTCTTTTTTTTGCTTGCAGGCAGGGATTGTCGGACGAGGCTTATGTTATGCGCTTTGAGTTTTCTTTCTCATCAGCCAGCACACATCTCTTGGTGTCTTGTAATATCAGATGCAGTGGTAGTAGAGTAGCTGATTTTACAAGGCACCTGCCTTCATGTTTGAGGGCAGGATCAAGTCCTCTCTTGATGACTGAGGACAGAAGCTCACTGCTTATTCATGGTGCTGTATCTCACTGTGAACAGGACCTAGAAGTTTAGTCTCTTTTATGCCCCAGGCTATGTACTATATGTTAATCCCATCCTGTCAAAGTACTTGAGTCCATTTTTTTAATAAATTGATAACTGTGGTTTTGGAAAGTTCACACTGCAGACTTTTCTTCACAGCTTCCACTTGCATCTGTATTCAGAGATGCAAATACACACAGAGTATTTTTTAACTAATACAGTATTACACCACATGTCAACTGTTTCATGTGCCAGCGAAACGTCTGCCTTTGTCACATAGGTGCCTGTGTTGATGAAACTTGTTTATGTAAAATTATTTCCATGGGAAGGACAAAGATGTGTATTGAAGGGAGGCTTCGCTTTGGAGGGGCTTTTCTTCTTAACGTATGTGCTTTCTACCATTAACCATGTGAAGAGCAACTTCACATATCTGTAATTAAGTATGAAAATCTTTCACTCATTTAGTGTCCCCTGCTGGTAGTTTTTACAGGAACAGCCAGTTGAAGCAAGGTTTGAGTTAACACATATTTGTATTCTCTTCTTGTTTTCTAGCACAAATTAAGAATTATGAAAGAATAGGGGCACATCTTCCAAATCTTTACCTATTCCTGAGATAACTTAGCTTGAGTAAATTTTTATCCCGATGGAAGATGGCAGTTTATGGAAACCTTGGCTGGGGTGGAATGGAAAAGTAGTACTTTAGATTGAATCTAAATACTTCCTCTGTCTTATGGAAGCAATATCTTTATTTTTTCTTCCCCCGCCCCCCCCCCTTTTGAGAAATGTCATCCCCTTTACCTTGCATTCAGGTTCTTCAAAAACCAAAAGGCAATTGATATTTCTGGTTGGTGCCGTTATCTGAGATGCAGGAAATTCTATTTTTCTTTTATGGCAGATATAAGCAAAAGTAACTGTGGTCTGCCATTTGTAAGTTAATAAGTGATGAATAGCTGCAATAAGGGAAAAAAAATCATCTCTTTATTAAATAAAATGTGAATACTTGCCCTTCCTCACTCCAAGTCACACAAAGTGAGCTATGAAAGCTTTCAGACCTGGGGGAAGTTAGCTATTGCTTCAGTTGTAAGATTTGTACAAGTGTTGCAGAAAACATGCTTTGTTGATGTCTTTTCTGAGAAATAAATAGGTAGAACTTTTTTCAATTATCAAAAGGTTTAATGTGTTGAACATTGTAAACTGTAACACTGCAATCTACGTCACTGTAGCTATGCAAGTGTGGGAAATAATCAGAGCTCTTGTATCGAAAATCCTTTCTCATATGATATTTACATTGATCTCAACAATAGTTTTGCCTGCTAGGAAATATTGAGTTAGGACTTCAGGACCTGCGTTTAAGTCTACAGGCATCCAGAAAACATATGTCTTAGAGTGGTTTTTAATGTGCCCATAATTGAGTTCTGGGACCTTTTTGGACCTAACATCTTTCCATTCTGGAAACTTCTCTTTTCCCCCAGCCATAATACTCATGGGTTGACGGGCGCATCTTGCAGCGGGGTTAGGAGCAGCAGCTCCCAGTTCCATCATAAGCGCTCCCTCTCCTGTTCTCCCACAGAGGATGCAGCTCTCCATGGGAAGGGCGAGGGACCAGCACATTGCCTCAGCAAGGGT
Source organism: Anarhynchus alexandrinus (assembly GCA_008711295.1). Taxonomy (NCBI): domain Eukaryota; kingdom Metazoa; phylum Chordata; class Aves; order Charadriiformes; family Charadriidae; genus Anarhynchus; species Anarhynchus alexandrinus. The sequence goes on along the minus strand of VUYV01000116.1, from coordinate 424,779 downwards.
TAGGCGGGGAAGATGTAGGGCTTTTTTCTTTGCTCCCTCTCTCCCTCCCTTTCCTTTCTTTGCCATGAGAAAATAGGCCACCAATTGAGTGGGAACTGAGACCGGCCGGGCAGCGCTGTGCGCTTTGTGTGTTCGGTGGCTGCCCGCCATTTCCCAGACCATCGGCAGCCCTCTCTTACTGTTTTCTCTGGCTGCATAAAGAGAACATTGTGTCTCTTGGAAGCTCTGGCTCATACCCTGCCCTCTATGTGAGAAAAGGAAATGTTCCCTCTGTTCATGACTTAGCAACGGTTGGCAAAAATGATGTCATATCCATGGTAGCAGCAAGACAAAAAGAGAGAGAGAGAGAGAGGGACTGCTTTTTTAGACAGATTTTACGCAGCACACTGTTCCATGGAGGGCTGAACAAAGAACAGGCATTGTAATGCTCCATTTAGAACAAAATACCAGCCTATTTGTTCAGGCTAGAAAGAAATGGGGATTATTTACAACTGTGTTTGAGGGTCCCATTTAGTAACACTATAGCATGGAATATATGGGATTATTTCTCTCTAGCTTTGCATCACTTTATTGTTTGCTACAGCCCCTCTATTGCAAGTACATGTACTAGCATGTTCTTCTTCATTCTCTTTCTTTATTGCTACTAAGTATAAATTCATATTAAGTAAAAGAATATTGCAAATTATGCATAAAATGTTGCAGACTATCACACAACTGCAGTATTTTACTTTCATGGCCCTTCACTCTATATTTTAATAATACAGTGTTATATAACATATTGGTGTGGGCTTCAGTGAATTGAGCATCAAAATATGAGCTTTTCTTGGCCTGTAGTTTTGTCTATCTTTGTTCAAATACGCTACCCAATATCAGTGCTCGTTTATAATTAGTACTTTTTGGAGTAAACCTATCCAGGAAAGCGTGTCTGTGTATGTATGTGTGTATGACTGAAGGGAAGAGACAGGGGGAACCGGGGAATTTCGTATGTCCTATTATGAAGCCGATGACCTTAACCTCCAGTTGAGATTTGAGCGAACTCTAAAGCTGGTATGAATCAAATGAAGGTCCCTCCCTACTTTTGTGGAGGGTGATGCTGTGTGAACTTCAGTGGCTAGTTATTCAAACTTTGACAGAATTATGATGAAAGCATACGTACTCATTTAATCTCCCACTCCATCTCCATTCTTTAGGTCTTTCCCTGGAGAGCAAGTGGTAACCTTATTTGCTTAACAGCAAAATTTGGAAACTCATAAAAAGACAGGTCCCTGGGTATGTGAAGTGCTCTGGTGCTGAGCGTCCTTCACTGACTTGGAACACTAAGTGCCTCCTAGCATAGATTCAATCCAGAGTGTGAACTAATGCTCTGCATGTATGAATCCCAGACCCGAACTGAAAATAATTTTCTTTCAAATATATGTGCCAAGTTCTCCTGCTTTCTGTGCTTTTTGTCGTGCCTGTTGTCCTCACTTTTTGTCCCTTATAGATGATGAACATTGCTGTTACTGGAGATTCCCATACCATGTCCCCAGATGCAAGGTGTCCAGGTTATTGGCAGATGTCACACATTGTGGTTGTTACTGTCACAGAATCACAGAATCACAGAATTTTCAGAGTTGGAAGGGACCTCTAGAGATCATCTAGTCCAACTCCCCTGCTAAAGCAGGATTGCCTAGAGCACATTACTCAGGACTGCATCCAGGCGGGTCTTGAAAATCTCCAGAGAAGGAGACTCCACAACCTCCCTGGGCAGCCTGTGCCAGTGCTCTGTCACCCTAACTGTAAAGAAGTTTTTCCGTGTGTTGGAACGGAACTTCCTATGTTCCAACTTATGCCCATTGCCCCTCGTCCTGTCACTGGGAACCACCGAGAAGAGTCTGGCTCCATCCTCCTTCAACCCACCCTTTAGATATTTGTAAGCAGTAATAAGGTCTCCCCTCAGCCTTCTCTTCTCCAGGCTAAAGAGTCCCAGCTCTCTCAGCCTTTCCTCATAAGGGAGATGCTCCAATCCCTCAATCATGGTCACTATTTCCTCAATAACTTTCTCTGAGGATAAGAAATACTGCAAGAGATTGTAGCTGTTTTCCAAAGGGATGCTTTTGGGAATCAGATGTAGAACAATATAGCTTTAAGTTGAAATGAAAACTTCTAGTGGACTTGTTTGAAGAATGTAGTAATAATCTGCATCAGCTGCTTCTCCAGTCTGGTTTTCCCTTGTTCAGCAAGGCATGGCTTTGTTTTGCAGGTGAATTAAGTATTTCTAGAACATCCTATTATGAGGTAGAGAAAAATTCTGTTGGATCCTAAAACAGTTGTTGCCAGCCAGTCTGGTATAGAGTTTTCTGCCTCCACAAGCTCCTATAGCTTTTTGTTTATTCTTTCTGCAAAACAGAATGAACCTCTTTGGAATAGACATTGCCAGCCCTTCTTGAATCGGGTTTGATATGATTTTTACCACTGCTGCAAATTGATTTGGAACAGAATTTTATTTCTGTTTTCTGCCAAAATTTTGATGTCATTAATCTCTACTGACTGGAAACACCATCATAAATACCAGCTCTGGCAGGTGTAAGGAAGCTATCTCCCAGGTACACAAGGCACTAAGAATGGTCTCCAGAGACCCTCAAGCATCAGTTACGGATTAACTAACATTACTTTTGTGTTTGATCTGCTTAAAATGTGAGCTTCAGAATTCAGTATCGCCTTTTGGGTTAGAATGGATTTAAACTGTAGCCACAATAGCAATTCTAATAGTATAGTTTTTTTCTGAAATATCAGAAAGAAATTGCACAGGCGGCATATGCATCCAAAATAAGCATTTGAAACTTGGTGGAGGGCTGAACTTTATCATTATGGTAGCCTTGTTAAGAATTTTTTGCTTTTCTTAAGGGGCGTCCTTCCTGACTTTTTGATATTTTCGCATTTTAGGTAAAATTGTTGCCGTCTTCATTAAAATTCTTTGGTGAATATTCTGATGGATTTGTGGTAGGAGCACAAGTACATCAAGGAAAAATAAACAAAGGTTCTCAAAGTGTGTTCAGTTTGTTAATTGGCTGTGTCAATAGCAGATGGACATTTCTCTCTGTCCACATGTCCTTATGTGCCTGGAGCTCCTTCACCTAGCTGCAAATTTAGTATCAGCCAGAAACAGAAGAGAGAATGTCCTGCTATTACACTGTGAATCTTTTCTGAAGGATTCTCTGATGACAAAATATTAGGTTATTTCTCTCAGCTGCCAGATAGCTCCTGCTTATCTAGGTAAGAAGCACAAGCTTTTTGCCTATGAATTTTCAACACCTGTGAAAAAGTTTGGGCTTCATAAACATTGTGTGTGAGATATTGCAAAAATTGCAATTTTTTAGTTTGAATGAGAGGACTGAAAAGAAAATTCGAGTGATTGTTATATTCAAATATGTATTAATTTACTGTTGAAAGGGAGGGAATAACCTGTTTTTAAAGTTGTAGAAAGGAGATGTCCATTACAAAACCTTCCAGTTCATTTAATTTACAGAAACTTTGTGTTCTCCTGAAAAAAAGGATTTAATTTTAAAACTACTTGGTAAAGTACACCAAAGTGAGCGTAGTGGGGCTCGACCTGGATACGGTCTTGTGGATCCCAATTTTCCTAAAGGTAGGAGATCCACTTTATCAGAGAGCTGTAGTAAAAAACAGTACCTTCAAAAGGTGAGTAAAAATGGAGTACATCTCATCTTTTAGCATGTACTTAGGGTTCTGAAAGTTGTTTCTTCACAAAGACTGTCTTTTCTATATGAACCTTTTAATCTGAGCAACATCTGTCTTCTCTACTGAAAGTTTGCTGGCATTTTTCTGAATCCTACCTTCTGTGCAGGCAGGTGGAAGTTATCTGTTTTCCTGAAAGAAACTGGGTCATAGAAGAGTCCTGGCCACAGCACCATGCATTTGCATCCAAGGGGTCTGAATCAGCTGTCACGTGCAGGCCCTGTTCTGTAATCTGTGACTTCAATGGATCTAGGTGTAGCGACAAAACTTGCAGTTGCAGCACAACATGTTTATTCACTGATTTATTTATCCTCAGGAGCATGCCTGTCCTAGATGTCATGTAATAATGAAAAATGCAGCAGTAAAGGAAACAAGCCTTTCCTTAAACAAAGTTGAACATCATTAAAAAAGCCAAGATATCCTCTTATCTTGTGTAAAACCAAGCCTTTTGACAGCTCTTATAGCATACAATGCTCCAGAGTCTGCAGGGCAGGATATCTGAGCCAGCCAATACACTGGAATGCAATTGAGTTGTGCTTACTGGCAGTGTTGTAGATTTTTTTAAATCCACATAGCACAGGGTAGTGCCATTTACGTTTTACCACATGTATACAGGTGCAGTCAAACAATATCAGTCTGGTGTCAGCATACTATTGTCCTGAGATATTAGATCTTGCTATCTGACCTCTGTTAGACTTCATGAGTCCCAGCTTCCTACAGCCGCATCGTTGAACTCTGCTTCATGTGAACTTTTGTGTCCTCCCACACAAACCTTCATATTTTTTCTTACCTCCTCTCTTGTCCCTGTATACCCACTGCCTTTCTTTTTATGTTTCTACTCCTTACTGTCAAATACAGCACCAAATCTGATGCCTATTGAATCCCTCTTCCTTCTGGTCTTCCTTCTGGTCTCCTATGATGCCTATTCCTTTTCTGATGCTGTAATAAATTCCTTGCTTATTGACATTTAAATCTTTATTGTTTGCTTGTGATATAAGTCACTTCTTTTCTTTGACTCTAGCACGATCTCTGCTTTACCTCTACATTTTCTTTTTTTTTCATGCTGACTGTTCTGGGGAGATCTTATTGCGGCCTTCCAGTACCTAAAGGGGGCCTACAGGAGAGCTGGGGAAGGACTTTTTACTGGGGCATGTAGTGATAGGACGAGGGGGAACGGCTTGAAACTGGAAGAGGGCAGGTTTAGATTGAACATTAGGAAGAAGTTTTTCACTTTAAGGGTGGTAAGGCACTGGAACAGGTTGCCCAGAGAGGTTGTTGAGGCCCCATCCCTGGAGGTGTTGAAGGCCAGGCTGGACATGGCCCTGGGCAACCTGGTCTAGTGGGAGGTGTCCCTGCCTATGGCAGGGGGGTTGGAACTTGATGATCTTCAAGGTCCTTTCCAACCTAAACCATTCTATGATTCTATGATTCTATGATTATGATAAGAATGTAAACTATGTGAGACAAGAAGCCTTTTTAAAAGCTTTGAAAATGGTGTGAAGAGCTATGCTTCTTCAAAAATTCCTTTTAGTAATCTAGTGTGCTAGAGTCTGTCAGGGAACATAGTAGACTTACTGTCCTCTTAATCATAATGGTTTTCCCATTCAGATTTGTTGCAGAAGGTCTCCACGGTGTAATAAAGTGCCATGTTACTAGCATGAAATTGCATGCTAGCAGGAATGTCAGCAATTTGTACTTCATGCTTTTTTTTTCTTATACCTCTGTGATATAAATATTCTGAGCAATGCTGCTGGTGGTTAAGTGACCATCTTACCTGGCGTGCCTGTTGTCAACTTCTTACTTGGCATGCATGTTGTCACCTTTGCCAGGGGTGCCAAGAAAGGTAATGCTCAAGGAGAATACACCATATATTTACTTTCAAGAGTGACCCCTGAAGCTTTAAATTCAGGAGAAAGGAAGCCAACTTGAGCATTAACCTGCATTCATTTCTGAATTTTTTTTTTTTTTAAAGGAGGTCTAGAGCAGTTCTTTTTCAGGTGTGTCTGTCATTTCAGTTTTTGATACACTGTTTAGTTTGGCTTCATAGTGGCATAACTTTAAATGCCTTCAGTAATTTTTCTGTTTTACTGCTTGATGGAACCAAGGCTCTGCTTATTGCCAAGCATATCAAAATGCCATCACATGTAGCTCTGAGTTTAGTTAAACCTGCTGTTAATCAATTTGTTTCCGTGTGATTTGCTTGCTGTGTCCAGGACATTTCAGTTATTTTTCAGAAAGTTCACAAAATTAACAGAAGTCCCTCATTTGCAGAACAGACTAACATGCAATGCTTAATGCTTGCCATTTCATTACTGGAGGAAGTATTTGTTTGAAAGAATGTATTACCAGTGCATTTTGGATTGCTGCTATCGCTTTCCCCAGATCAAGCCAGTATTTCAAAACTGCTCTTGCCAGCATCTTTGGCACTCTGTTGTCCTGGCACCTGATGTCTATGCTGCTAAGTACTTGATACCTTGGCTACACTTCTGATATCTATCAAATATCTGGACTGGTGGTATCGAAACAACAAATTAATGCTTTGAGGCAGTTATTCTGAGAAGAGGAAGAGTAGCATTTCATGAAATCATCTAATTACAAATATTGTTAAAACAGCTGTGGTTCCTGCTGTTGAAGTCAGGTATAGAATCTAGGTATAGCACAAAGCCTCATAGCATTCATGAGAAATCATGTAAGCTTAAATTAAAGCCCATAAAATGTCTAATTTTTGTTTGTGTTTGTGATTGATACACTATGACATTAAAGTGAGCAGATGTAGAACTGCTCATGGGAGCAGTAGTAGTTTCTGCCTAGATTCAGTTACTAGGTGGCTTCACGAAAAAATAGAAATTGCTCTGGGAGGCAGGGGTTGCTATTTTTGAGAAGTAAATGTTTCAGCCTTGGCATTCAGAGACTCAGCTCCGTGGGAAGCCAAATTCTGTAAATTTAATATCTGGAATAAGGAAAAAGCTCAAGGAGTGTTGCCAGGTGTGTTCAGCTGGCATGGCTCTCAAGTCCTTGGGCGAGTTCGGTATCACACGAGCACATGTTCTGTTGTATTGTATCCAGAAATGAAAAGCTATTGTAAGCGATGCCGACATTCTTGCTGAAATTCTCAGCCAGCGCTAGACAGCTGTCGTTCTGGTTTTGTATCCATTATTGTTCCGTCCAAGTTATTCTAGAATAAATAGTTCAAATGTTAATTGATATAAATTTGTGCTGTTATGAGGTGTGTTTTAAGAAAGGTTCCTCCTGAGCTGTCTAGTTGATGCTACTTGGTTTCAGTAAGAAATACTTGGCTGAGTAAAATTATTAATTTTAGACAAAGGTGAAAACTGTCCTTTGTTTTCTTGAACAGGAGGATACATTACACTTCAAGATCCTCTGCAGCTCTCCATTTTTACAAACTTGGCTACAATACTGTTCCTGCTAGCCATTCACTCAGTGCAGAGGAGGTTTATTTGTTTCTCTTCACAGTTCTTTTGTGTTCTTTTAGAGTTCTTCTGCCTCACTTTACAAGGTATTAGATGCAGGCTGTATGTATATTATGTATGTATATTCTATGTACTTCTGTATTTGTATTCCCCACATGATCAGTAGAGACTTGGCAGCACTGTGGCGTGACTATTTTGCAATACAATATGCTGCTGTCAGTCTTAACACGCCTTGGCTCATATTCATTATTCCTGGGACAGGGTGAGTAGGGTAGGGAGTTCCTGAGATAAATGTGAATACTTGCATGTACTTCACAGTGATCTGTAGACATTCAGTGAGGTGGAGTCATGCCTACATTAGGGATACAGGGTTACCTTTTTGTCTTATGAAATTTGGATCGTTGTAATTTTCCTCCAGGGATATAATTCATATTACACATATTCCATTTTCTCTCTACCACAATGTAAGCGGAATTGCATATTTGAACATTTCTTTGATTCCATTTGTTGAAGAAGGGTAAAAAGAAGGAATATTTTATGAAATTAAAATGTTTGACTATGAAAGGAGATTCCTTTCTGTGGAGGCAAATTCAAGTGATATATTCTGCATTAATTAATGTGAAGGTACCTTCATCTCTGCTTATGAAAGCAGTCCCATCTATAGGGTATGACATGAGTAAAAATATGCTACATGTATGCTATAAATATGTTGACAAACCTTTATCAATAGTCAGTCAGTGCATACCATTCTATTTACTAAAGTAGAATAAGACTAGGATTAAAATTAGAGACTGGAAATATCTGTTTTTTGTCAAAAGGGAAGGATTAGATGAACTGATGGATCAGTACAGAAAATCTATATTTTTGATTTGTTGGATCCTTGTATCACTCTGTTAGTAAACAGGAGCGTGTAAAAAAGAAGCTAGAAGCACATTGCCCTTATTAGGTTCTTGACTTTATTTATATGCTCATGAGTGTATCCATATCTAGGATCCATCACAAATGGAATAGTTATTGGTTTCTTATGCTACATAAACTCAGTTGTTCAGGCAAGTTAAGTAAATACTGGACTCCAGCTACATTTTTAAGTATTTTTTCCTTATTCTGTTTTTCCACATAGACATCAGAAAGAATTCTGCCAAAAATATCAGGTTTGGTGCAATTCATATCTGCCTTGTGGCTGAACAAAAAATGCTGCTTTCTTTCACAGCTGCAGTTACTGCACTTGAAGTAACAGTAGGGGAAACACCTACTTTTTTGCCTCAAACTTCACAGAAATAGAGATCTGTGTTCGTCTATCCCAGACAAACACTCAAATAACAAGTATCAGGGAGATCCAAGTACCTACTTTTAGTAGATATGATCTAACGGTGGGAGATAAATAAGCCACAGGTGTAGGCTTATTCCTACCTATTAATAGGTAATAGGAAATGGTGTCTTTTTCCAGGTGCATTTTCTACCTATTTTGTGTACTTGTATGGCTTCCATTCTATGGCTTTCAAAATATACTTTATAAAGAAGGGAAATATTAATATTCCTACTTTACTGATGGGGAACTGAAGCATTGAGTCTTTGGATTGTCGAAAGTCACATAGGAAGCTGACGGCTGTGTAGATGTCCCAAGGAGTATTTTTGTCATTCTCAAATCTGAAATAACAATTTTATGGCCCCTGAATTATTCATTTCCCATTGGAAATAATTACCACAGAGAACTTAAGCATTTCCAAGGATGCTACCAGGTAGAATACAAGCATGTTGTAGTACTGCTGTTCTGAGGCTTATATAAGTCTTTCTTTAAAACCATCTAACCCTATTTTATGGGTTAAATTTATGTATATATTATGCACTAGCCTATGTTATTTCCATTTATTGCATGTGAAGTATACACACAAAAAAGAAATAATGAATGTATATATATCATCAAACCGAGATAAAGCGTAGCCAGACTTAGAAAAAATTGTCTGAGTGGGAAATTGCAATGTTTCAACAGCAGCAGCCCAAATAAGCACGATTCCAAGGGAAATTTGTCCTTCATCTCTAATACTAACATTGCAAACTCTTTGCTGAAGTCTTGGTAGTAATAGATGAAAATGTAGTTCTGTTACTGAGTGAAAAACAATTTTACCACACAAATTACTAGTGAATGTTTCTACCAGGTAACAAAGAGTGTAGAAATATACATGTTCAAAGTTTTTTGATCTACTGATTTTTTTTTTTCTTAGTCAAGTGAATACTTAAGTTGAATTATACAACTAATTATGCCTCAGATTTTCTAATTTACAGTACATTAGATTTGATTTTAGGAAGAGTTTAAGGGATAGCCAAATTATTTAATATGTGTAACACATTTGGTGTCCTCTATTTCTTGGTCTCCTAATGCAAGTACAAGTGAAAAACTGCTACATGGATAACTGTTTATGTGCATGTGGTGTGCTATAAAGATACTCTGTGTTCCAGACAAAGAGGTGTTGCTCGTTGGCACAACACAGCACATGGTAAGAATAGAAAGAGAGCGAATTCATGACTATACAACAAAATATAAAAATTTCAGGATTGAATATTAATGCCATAGCTAAAATTGTGGCCAGGAGAGAATGCATGGGCTTGCATATATGAAATTCAAAGGATACTTAAAAGAGTAGAGGACAAAAAAGCTCCCCAGAAAGGTATGGCCAAGGCATGTCACAGGTCTTTCTTGCCTTTACTACTAAGGCTTCAGGAATGTTATTGTGAGCAGTGAATTTATGTTAATGAAATTATCATTGTTCAAAGCATGACATTTGGAAACACCGTTTTAATGTATTTGTTACAAAGAATATGTGAAAATAATTCTTTTGTAGAGTATTGGTTAGCCACCCATATGTTCATATGATGGAATGAGATTATAAGTTTAGGAAAGTGTATACCTATGTTCCAACCTGTAGAAAAAAGAGATTCATGTGCTCTTAGGGGATCTCTTACTCTTATTTACCACTGTGGAACTGGACTACAGGTGCCGGCTTTGTCTCGGTATGCTATTATCTACCAGTAATTGTAACAGCAGCAAGCTATTCAAAACCAATTGTAATTGTGTGCCTGATGACTGTGCTGACTTACTGAACTCTTAGTGCCTTTAGCTGAGCAGTTGATGCTAAAGCTTGCTGATGGTAGCTAGCCATTTCATCAGACTTTATTGTCTGTGTGGCTTAATAATTCAGTGGAAGTTAGCAGTAGGGGAAAAACATGGTTAAATTTGAAGAATTTCAGGCTTACTCTTTGTTCTGTGAATTGCCGAGCATCACCTGAGCTATGATCAGTGCCCTGTATGTGCTCTTAGCCCAGAGCAGTGAAGACCCTTTGCTTAACCTTTTCGAGTGTGTGCAGCATCGCTGTGCTGAGACTGGATGGGCAGGCAGTAATCACAGCTCAGCTCTCACAGCTGATGGTAGCATATCTCGACGTACTAACTTTGTGATATATATGAAGCCTTATACAGTAAAGGACATTTACGGTGCCAAATAGTAAATAAATGTGGAAATATAAGAGGTTGTGAAAGTTTTTGGGTGATCGTTCATTTCGTAATAGTCTATGCAGGTTCTCACATCATGACACATCTTGTTCTGGTTGCTAGTTCAGGAAATCTGATGTAAACTGAAAGAGGTGTAGCATATTGTGAGGGCAAAAGGGGAATGGGAGAGAAGCCAAAAGAATTTGGTCCCTTTATCCTAGAAAAATGAAGATCTGAGAGGCGATGTAACTGCTGCCTAGAACTATTGCGGAGACGATAAATATTAGAGCATGAGAAGAGCTAAAGAGCTATGTTCACATAAAACCAAATGGGTATAAAGTGTCCTAAGAGCAGTTTGGGATGGAAAATATAACTTTTCTAACCAATGAGAACTGCTGTTCTAGAACAAGTTTTGTGGATGTTAACAGCCTTAACACTTTCACGATAGAGCATGATAAATTTCCGATAGGGATTGTAAGAGGTAGCTGCCTATAGAAGTAAATATCCATACTTGGTGACTTAGGAAGTGCATTTCTGTGATATGGTTTAACTTTTGTTTTTATTTATATTTATTTTTTCTAGTTTCTGTTTTTTCTTTGAAATCAAAAAGTACAGGAAAAAGAGATAAGAATGTGTGGAAGCCAGCCCTGAGATTTTTGAATTCTGTTTTAGGAGAGGCACAGCAGTAGGTTCTCCTGTATGTCTGGGGTTTACTGGAGGGTTTTTTTAAAGCTTTTTTTCTTTGTTGATAAATAAGGTTCCTCATTGAAATAAAACAATATATCAACAGAGTATCAAAACATAAATAAACAAAATAGGTGATATAATTAAAATATTAATAGGGCGTTACCGAATGAATACGATATTCAACCATTTTTATATCCTGTATTTGATCAAGCTAATGATATTTTCTCTGTTAAAAACAGTAGTGAAGGTCGGACAAATAATTGGATCTGACTATTCAGAATATAGGAAAAATTTGGTCCAAGATCTGAACTTTGTGCTTTGAGTTCATTTTTAGATAGCAGTTCTTAAGAGCTAATGTGCGTCAGAAGTCCAATGTTTTGTACTGATAAATATCAGATTATTCTGGTGAATTTAACCATTTTCAATTGCTGTGGAAACAAATTTGTTTTCCAACATAAATCTTCAAATGAGAAGAAAATTTTCTCAAATCACTGCTTTAATGCAACTATGCTATTTTATATTGGGGAGAATCAAACTATTACATATATTTAGTTCATACTATAAAACTATTAGATGAAATTCTCCTTTCATTTACACTCATACAACCACACTGAATTAGTAACTAGGCAGAGTAATATTTAGAGTGGTGCTCAGGGACTTTGTTGCATAAATCCTATTAATGTTAATTCCTAGGCACAGTGCTGAAAATGTACCCTTAAGTGTCTGGCAGACCAGCAATTCTTATAAAAACTTATAAGCCAATTTCATTTTTAAGTAGTGGTCTAACCCAGTGCAAATGCAAAGTTATTAAATATTAATGCTTTAAGAAATCAGTCTCAGGCTTTTCATCTAAAAAATAATTGTTGCCGATGCATCTTCATTGATTTAGGAATACTCTTTACCTTTTCCTTCAGGTGATTGTCAGTTTTTATCTACCTAAGCTCATTGTTTCTGTTGATTTAACATATCTGTTACACTTCTTTCCTCAGAACTTTTTTTCTTACTTCATTACTTTTGAAAATGTAGAGAAAAATCTTCCAAAAAATGCCATCTCTAATTTGTTTATTCATCTTAAGCTATATTAATAACAAACCTTTGATTGTTAATATTATTGCAAAGTATTTCCTTTTGATTTCCAAGTTAAACATATTTTTGAGAAATGGACAGTGTGTCAGAATATATCCCCTTTTTTGCAATTTTAGTCAACCTGTAGTTATTCGCTGTGCGTCAGAGCACATTAAACCAACAGACATCTAGTAGTAAGATGACTCAAAGCTTGGGTAAGAAAACCTGATAACTACCACAGTCATTGTATATTTGCTGAAAAAAAGCAGAACCTACTGATTTATATTGAGAATTTCCAAGGAGGAAACTGCAAGTAAATGATACAGTGCAAAAAATAGAGAGCTATAAGTTCTTCTTGCAGCTGCAGGAGCATAATTGCATTGAAATTTAGAAAGTACAGGTAGAAACATTTTTAAAAGAGAAACAGAACCCAAAGTTTTGTTCAGACAGGTTGAGCATAGTGTTACAGTTTATCCTAAATGAGTGTTATCAGTGCTAAATCTGACTCAGTCCTGGCATATACTGCCTTAAAAATGATATGAATGCTGTTTGGTCACACCTAAAATCCAGTGTGCACCATAACTTCAGTGGTACAGTGAAACAGTTTAACAGTGGTTTATCAAATACATGAGCCCGGGGTATTGGAGCCTGCTGGTGGCCTACACCCCGAAATGCTGCAGAAGAGGCAGGTGGCCCCACAGCAGCAGTGCCTGAGGGAGGGTGGCCACCCGCTGGCCTGTGCCAGGGCTTCCCCCAGCATCTCACTGCTGCTGCTGCAGTGCTTCCCTGAAGGCATCACGCTCCAGGGGAGAGCTTCATTTTGAGCAAGCATGTTTTGAGAGGGTGGCTACTGGCTTTTCTTCAAAAATACCGGCTTTTCTTTCTCTCTTCCTTAAACCACTACAATTTCCACACTCGAGAAGACTTTGGGGAAAGGAGGCAGTGTTTCTCTGTAGCACAGGCTGTGTCTTGAGGCTGACAATCCTGACAGAAGTGGCTTGACAAGCCTGTAAATAAACAAAGACTTCCTGGCACATCTGGATCTCCTGCCAAGACTCCTCATCCAAGCATTCTGAATCAGGTTTTCAGAGAGATTTCCAAGATTAACCAGATTCTGCTAGACAAGTGTTATAATACATTTCTGGTCTTGTTCTGGTTCATTTTCTAATGCAAAGTTGGTTTGCAAGTTCTCTGATATCCTCCACTTATCAAAACAACAAAAATATTTTTCTTCTTTTTTGACATTATTCTTTTGGAATGATGTCAGGTGTTACAGCTGGAGCCCCTGGCTGCACAGCTTTGCTTGAAAGGAACTAGCTGAGAAGCTTTGCAGACTCTTAATGTTGATACACAATAGGTTTTAGAGAACAGTTTTGAAGGGAGAAGGAAGCTAATGTGCTAAAATGTTTCAGAAAGGAGAAACCAGAAAGCTCAAATAACTGAAGACCTGTCATTTTGCTTTCAGACTCAAGTAATGAAGTGGTAGAGAAGGATAATGGTAAAAACAACTAAAACTGTGTGGTGGAAAATAAGTGTTTTAAAACTAATCTTAATAATTGTCATGAAATTACCAGTTTTATTAGAAAATGACTAACGTTGAAGTAATAGACTTCTGAAAGCCTTTTATCACAGTTTAGTAAGGCAACAGATCTTAATGCACTAGAAAAGCACAAAGTACATGTCATGTTTTTCGGTTACGTGAAAGATCTCAAGTGTCATTGTAAATGAGGAATCATAGTTAAGATGCTAGATTATATCAGAAACATGAGGTATAAGAGAAATATATTCTTGGTTGTATTTACATTTTATGAAACAGTTGCAGAAGAAATAAGGATTGAGTAACTGCAAATAATAGAGAGAAAACATCAGTGATACAGAACAATCTGGCTAAGTTGCCAAATTGGGAAAAGAAAAAGTGGGCATTTCATTAGGGCAATATATGTGGAAAAAGGAACATGAATCATATTTACAGCAAAAAGGAATCCATCACTCAAAAGCATTTAGTCTGAAAAAGATTCAACGGGTCACAGTAAATAATCAATCCGACACTATCTCAACGCAATGCCATGGTATATAGAGCTAAAGTGATCCTGTATAATCAGGTGAATATCACATTAAAAAAATGCCATTACTCTTATTTTTGGTAGTGTACTGAGAGCTTCTGCAATGCTTCTGCAGAGAGCTTCTGCAGTTCTGAATTGCATGCTTGAAGAAGCTGAATACTCTGAAGGGTTCAGTAAAGAGTCCCATAAATCGCAACAGAAGGGAAAATAGATGTCACAGGAAAATAATTTCACAGAGTACAAAGAAATAAGTGGCTAGGTCTTCTTATTTTAATAGTGAAAATCTTAAAGCATGACTTAATGAGAACTGTTACATCTCTGGGAGACAGAATTTTGACAGTAGCGGGTTTTCACGCTGTTGGGCATGGTGTTGAAGACAAGCAAATACAATATTTTTAACAGTGAAAGCAGTTAAACATTGGATCAAGTTGTCAAGGATTGTGGTGGTTTCTTCATCACAGACATCCTAAAAATAAAAGCTAAATGTTTTCCTAAAGGATAAAATTGTGTTTCACTTGAAAAAGAGTTAGTTGAGGAAAGTTTTTTGGAAGGTATAACAAGCCACATGTACACAGAGTTTCCTTCTCATTTTCAAATATATCAATTGGTTAAACATAATAATCTCCAATGTAAATACTGCGTGTTACTAGCATCGTGATCTACTTCACAAGCTTTCTACAAGAAGCATATTTATAACCCCATAATTTTGAAAGATTATGGACAATGTTCTAAAATGCTTTTTCTGTTGTTTTCTTTTTGAAAGAAAGAGCGTTTTCTATTCTCACTTTCCAGTTAAGCATGGAGAGGAGAAATGATTTGCCCCATAAAGTACAGCTACACTTATTCCCAGGCCAGTTTCCTACCCACAGCTGTATCCCAGCACCCTGATTCCAAAGGATCACAGTTCATGCTATTTTTGTAGAAAGTCGTATCCCTCAAAGGAGTCAGGCATTCACATATATTCACCTGGCATATTTCATTTAAGAGGAGTTATTCATATGGAAGTTGTATACACATTTGGGAGTTAAGTTGAATAAAGAAATGCTATTTTATGGAATATGTGGCAGAAAATCATGAACAAGATTAACAGGTGAAACTCTGCTTTGTTTTCCTTTCCTTTTCTTCCCCATTGAAATAAAAAAAGAAACATAAAGAGGTAACATATATGGGCCACTTCAAGAAATGAGTGTAATTGATGGAAAGTAAAGGAAGAAATGTTTCTAAATTGGTCAAGCATTTATCCCTGTGTGCTATTGAATGGTGTAGTAGTTTAGCTCATGGGAATAAATCTTCTGTGTACAAGGAAAATTGCATGATCACTCTACCTTATTTTAGCAACTCTATTAGACATAGTTACACTTATTTCTCGTTTGATGAGCTCTGCACCTATTCCTTTACTGGCCTTTTTAATTTCTTCACGTCGTTGCCAAAATACAAACTTTATGCAGTACTGCTCATGTAATCTTCCAGCTTTCCATGGAGAACCGTTGGAAGATGCTGGCAGTCTTTCACTGTGCTTTTATCCTTTCGCAAAGTAAACGGCACAATTTGTGGAAACAATATTTACCTGCCAAGGACTCTTTATTGATCCCACTCAGTGCTTGCTACCTTTGGCACAAGTGGTAATCACGCAGACTAAAATAGCACTCCTGAAACACTTCCTCACTCTTTATAACCCCCAAAGTAGTACTTGCACAAAAGCGAAACCACCACCTGTTAATCATTTTGCTCTTTAATATATTTCTCACCTGACAGGCATAAGTTTGTCAAAGTTTGTCTGAACTTTCTTGGTTTCAAAGAAATAGAAATTTAATCGATCCAGATGCTAATTTCTAAATATTCTAGTTATTTACTACTTTAAAGTGCACTTTAGGTGTGCCCAACTTTGATTAGTAATGTTTTAGAAGACACTTAGAAATATTCCAAGGCAAAAATGTATTTATGCTAATTGAGAAGAAAAGCAAGCAGAATTTTTTTTTCTTGCAGAGTATTTTACATTATTTCATGCTATACAAAAGCTACCAACATTCCATTTTCAATGGACACTTCGAATGAGTTATCTGCCATAACATTTTTTTTTCTTTTATGAAACCCTCTCATTTTTCATGTTTTATATATATACACACACAAAGTAATGTGGGATAAATGATTGCAATTATTTTACTGAAACCACAAATCCTACTCAAGTCAGTCTTTATGAAAGAAATCAGACCTGGCCTCTGTGGGGAGAGTTTTCTACAGAGTAGAACAGCTCTCCCTGCCTGCTCTTATCAGTTCTTAGTCTTTTCCACTCCGCACAAGAAACCCAGATCACACTTCATCATGCTAAATACCGTGTGAAACATTATCAGTGGAATTGCTACTAATTATGAAATGCTCTAGTCTATTAATTCTGAATTCTCTGGTTTCTGGGAGATCCTAACTTGCTTCCATTTTTTCTTGTCAGGGTGGGATTTTCAAAGGTATGTGGCCACCACTGAGTGTTAATAAGAAATACGTATCTGGCACCGTAAGACACTTCATAAACTCATTCGGAAGAGGCTTCCGTCATTCCCCTGAGAACTGAAATCCCTTTTCTCTAGAAAAGCAATTTAAGTCTGCCCATGAGGACAGACTTACAGAATCTAGACCTTATTCAAATGCATATTTAGTTCTGAAATATCTAGCCAGTAATGGAGAGGAAAGAAAGAGATGGGAAAGAAATTAAAATGAAACTTGCAGCTAGCTGCTTAAAATGATCAGAGCAAGTGAAAACTCAGTGGCTGGTTTCCCAGATGCTATTGCTCATCAAGGCTCCAGGCCAATGAGGAGGGAGCATTATGGAATTTGCTTAATAAAGTTATATTTGATCTATTGCAAAACCTCTGTAATAAGCCTTTGCAAAACTGTTTCTCCTAAGTTCATTTGAAGTTGGATCCGTATGTGATACCTTCCAAAAGTAATTCAGAAGCAGCTTCACTGACACAAGCATCCCTAAACTATGTGTTCAAATGCATGCACACAAAAGGGCAGATCCGGGCTGAATTTTAAGTTACATGCATTCAGAAATGCCTAACTCCCAAATATTTTTATTAGGTTTACTTCTGCTCTAAAAAAATAGTAGAAAGCACACGCAATTCAATCAAAAAAAGTGTCTGACACTTAGTTTTCAATTTGAGTGGGAAAAAAAATCTTGTATTTTCTGCAGTTTCTTTGAAGTCATGAATTGGCCAAAGTGCAGTTGAAAAGGTTTGCAAGCCTTAGGACACCTCTCATTGAACTTGGTATCAGATATACAAAAGAAAATCATGTGAAGTTCTCTTTTCATTGAGGTTTCCTTGGAAACATTTCCTCAGTACTTCAGCACAGTACATTTTACAGAGTTTTACAGAGAAAGAGGGATTTCTGAGTCTTCCTCTAGAATTTCAGGTTTTCGTTGCAGCAGCAGTGAAATTGCTGGACTAGAAGAAGAAAAGAGGCTGAGTCCTGATTAGGCAGGTTGGAAAGAAGATAATTGTTGAATCCTGGAGGTTCACCATTGTCCAGAGGCCCAGTGAAAATGAGAAGGGCGTTATTTCGCTGATTATTTGAATGTACTTTGTGGCATTTTTATTTTGGCCAAGTGATAAAGAGGAACATTGGTTTCAGGGATGTAAAGGAAAAGTCTACAACAGGGCTAATATTTCTGAGATTTTGGATTCTTAGCAGAGACAGATGCATTGAGGTCTTTCAAAGGCCTTTTTGTATGCTAGGTGATGTCCTAGACATAGTTGTGAGAAAACAAATTGCTCTTTGCACTTCTGCTTTCGGCAGGAATGAAAATTTTAATACGTGCATTCTATGACACTGCTGGCTCTCCATCTGTCCAAGGAGCTGGCGGTAGCAGCTAACACAGCTATTAGTTCATCACTGCATAATGAGGTAATGCTTACGAATCACAAAGCTGCCAGTTCCCTCAATATGCAGGTCGTGTTTTGTGCCAGGTGCAGAATTACTGATATAGTTGCCTCATTCCAAAGTTTGTGTTACGATTCATTCACATGGAGTCACTGAGGAATTTGTAGCCCATGTAGTACTGAACCAGGTACCAAAAATGTGGAGTTTGTGCAGCACTCTACATACTATCATTGCACTCTGAATAATGAATGAAGCAATGGCACTGCATTGCAGTGTTTATTGTGGTTTTGAGTACTACTAAATATACCGCAACTAAAAATAACATTTTCTCTATCAACCCTGAAAATTCAATAGTTAGCCTACAATATGAAAATAAAGGTTGGTTGGATGCCTTTTTGCTTATTGCTGCTGCTGTTATAAACTTCCTCATCCCGTTTTCTTCTTGCCCCTTCCGTAAGACTCCTCTTATAGACTTTTCTGATCCTCATGTTTCTGCCTATGAAGATTCACTGTCACAACATTTATATATCATACTGCAAGAAAAAGTAAATTCTTAGTCTTACAGAATTATTTTTTGTTCTGTGAATGTTATTTGAAGACTAATCAGGAAGCACAGGTGGTGAGACTGTTGAAATAGTGAGACAGGGAGAGAGATGTTTATGTTCAAGGACCAGCAGAAGGAAGAGACTTCCCCCAAAGCCCGAGGTGCCCTTGCAGAACCACTTCACCACTCTGCAGACTGAAGAGGAAAGACCAGTCACATCAGGATAGACACTGGAGCTGAGTAAAGCAGCCCAATCTGCTCCCCGTATAACAACCAGCGCAACTAAGAAAAAGCAGTGGGTGATAGTAGTAGGCAACTCCCCCCTGAAAGGTATGGAGGTACCCATTTGCTGACCTGACGCACACTCTAGGGAGGTGTGCTGCTTACCGGGGCATTGTATCAGGGATGTCACTGAGAGACTACCAAGCCTCGTACAGTCCACTGACTGTTATCCACTGCTGTTGTTTCACATGGGCACCAGTGATACCACCAGGAGCAGCCTGAGGAGTATCAAGAAGGACTACAGAGCCCTGGGGTGGCAGTAAAGGAGTCTGGAGCACAGGTAGTTTTTTCATCAGTTCTCCCAGTTAAAGGGAAGGGGTTTGAAAGGGTCAGTCGAGTCTGTCGAATCAACAAATGTTTACAGAACTGGTGCCACAGCAAAGGGTTCAGCGACTTAGACCGTGGGACTTGCTTTGATAAACAAGGTCTGCTGGGGGCTGATGGGGTCCATCTGTCAGAGAAGGGGAAGAGCATCTTCGGTCATAGGTTTGCCAAGCTCGTGAAGTGGTCTTTAAACTGAAGTTGCCTGGGGAGGGGAACCTCAACATGTCCCTCTCCTACCAGTTTGATACCAGTGCCAGCAGAGATGCCCAGAGCCTGGAGAAGGATCACAGGTCAGCAGGAGAGCACCTGGAGAGCAGCACAAAGGAATTCCAGCCACTCCAGCCAGTGAGTCAGCTTCATCCGGGGCCCAGCTTAAATGCCTCTGTGCAAACGCACGTAGCATGGGGAATAAACAGGAGGTGTTAGAGATGTGTGCACGCCTGCAGGACTATGATCTTATTGGCAACACGGAGACATGGTGGGATGGTTCCTATGGCTGGAGTGTTGGAATGGAAGGATACAGGCTCTTCAGGAAGGACAGGCAGGGGAGACAAGGAGGGGCTGTCACCCTCTATGTCAATGACCAGCTGGAGTGCATGGAGCTTCACCTGGGGATGGATGAGGAGCCAACTGAGAGCTGATGAGTCAAGATTAAAGGGAGGGCAGGGACAGGTGACATTACAGTGGGGGTCTGCTACAGGCCACCTGACCAGGAAGGCCAAGTGGATGAGGCCCTCAACAGACAGATAGAAGCAGCCTCACGTTCACAAGCCCTGCTCCTCATGGGGGACTTCAGCCACCCCAGATTTCTGTTGGAGGGCCAACATAGCAGGACATAAGCAATCCAGGAGGTTCCTGGAATGCATTGACGGTAAATTCCTTCTCCAAGTGACAGAGGAATCAACAAGGAGAGGTGCTATGCTGGACCTTGTTCTCACCAACAAGGAGGGGCTGGTGGGGAATGCGAAGCTCAACAGCAGCCTTATCTGCAGTCACTATGAAATGGTGGAGTTCAAGATCCTTAGGGCAGCAAGAAGGGCACACAGCAAGCTCACTACCCTGGACTTCAGGAGAGCAGATCTTGGCCTCTTCAGGGATCTGCTTGGTAGAGTACTGTGGGTTAAAGCCCTGGAGGGAAGAGGGGCCCAAGAAAGCTGGTTAATACTCAAGGATCACCTCCTACTAGCTCAGTAGCGATACATCCCAGCAAAGAAGGAAGTCAGGCAAAAATGCCAGTAGGCCTGCATGGATGAGCAAGGAGCTCTTGGACAAACTCAAACAGAAAAAGGAAGCCTACAGAAGGTGGAAGCAAGGACAGGAAGCCTAGGAGGAATACACAGAAATTGTCTGAGCAGCCAGGAATCAAGTTAGGAATGCTAAAGCCCAGAAAGAATTAAATCTGGCCAGGGGTGTCAAGGGCAACAAGAAAAGCTTCTACAGGTATGTCAGTGATAAAAGGAAAATGATAGGAAATGTGGGCCCACTCAGGAAGGAAACAGGAGACCTGGTCACCCAGGATATGGATGAGGCTGAGGTACTCAAAGACTTTTTTGCCTTGGTCTTCACCAGCAAGTGCTCTAGCCACACCACCCAAGTTGCAGAAGTTAAAGGCAGGGATTGGGAGAATAAGGAACCACCCACTGTAGGAGAATACCGGGTTCGAGACCATCTGAGGAACCTGAAGGTTCACAAGTCCACGGGACCTGAGGAGATACATCCGCGAGTCCCGAGGGAGCTGAAGTTGCTAAGCCACTATCCATCATACTTGAGAAGTTGTGGCAGTCCGGTGAAGTTCCTGCCAGCTGGAAAAGGGGAAACATAACCACTGTTTTCAAAGAGGGAAAAAAGGAAGAGCCGGGGAACTACAACCCGGTCAGTCTCGCCTCTGTGCCTGACAAGATCATGGAGCAGTTCCTCCTGGAAACTATACTAAGGCACATGGCAAATAAGTAGGTGATCGGTAACAGCCAACATGGCTTCATTAAGGGCAAATCATGTCTGACCAATTTGGTGGCCTTCTACAAAGGGGTTACAGCTTTGGTGGATAAGGGAAGAGCAACTGATATCATCTACCTGGACTTGTGCGAAGTATTTGACACTGTCCTGCACGACAACTTTGTCTCTAAATTGGAGAGGCATGGATTTGACGGATGGACCACTCGGTGAATAAGGAATTGGCTGGATGGTCGCACTCAAAGATTTGTGGTCAGTGGCTCAATGTCCGAACTGGAGACCAGTGATGAGTGGCGTTCCTCAGGGGTCAGTATTGGGACTGGCACTGTTTCACATCTTTGTTGGCGACATGGACAGTGGGATTCAGTGCACCCTCAGCAAGTTTGCCGATGACACAAAGCTGTGTGGAGCAGTCAACACACTAGAGGGAAGGGATGTTGTCTAGAGGACCTGGACAGGCTTGAGCGGTAGGCCTGTGCAAACCTCATGAAGTTCAACAAGGCCAAATGCAAGGTCCTGCATGTGGGCTGGGGCAGTCCCAAGCACAGATACAGGCTGGACAGAGAATGGATTGAGAGCAGCCCTGAGGAGAAGGACTTGGGGGTGTTGGTGGATGAGAAGCTCCACATGAGCCAGCAATGTGTGCTCACAGCCCAGAAGGCCAACCGTATCCTGGGCTGCATGAAAAGAAGCGTGGCCANGCCCCGCCCCTCTACTCTGCTCTCATGAGACCCAACCTAGAGTACTGCGTCCAGCTCTGGAGCCCTCAACATAAGAAGGACATGGACCTATTGGAGCACGTCCAGGGGAGGGCCACCAAGGGCTGGAGCACCTCTCCTCTGAAGACAGTCTGAGAGACTTGGGGTTGTTTAGCCTGGAGGAAAGGAGGCTCAGGGGAGACCNAAAGGGGCCTACAGGAAAGATGGGGAGGGACTGTTTATCAGGGAGTGTAGTGATAGGACAATGGGTAATGGTTTTAAACTGAAAGATGGTAGATTTAAATTAGATATTAGGAAGAAATTCTTTACTGTGAGGGTGGTGAGACACTGGAACAGGTTGTGTAGAGAGGTTGTGGGTGCCCCATCCCTGGAAGTGTTCAAGGCCAGGCTGGATGGGGCTTTGAGCAACCAGGTCTAGTGGGAGGTGTCCCTGCTTATGGCAGGGGGGTTGGAGCTCGATGATCTTTAAGGTCCCTTCCAACTCAAACCATTCTATGATTCAATAGTACTCCCCCCTTTACCATTACATTGTCCTGATTTTGCAGAGATTTTTTTCTAAGGACATATAAGTAAATAATCTTACGACAAAAATTGAGTTTTTATCTACTGTTGTGTGATGATACTCTCTGTAAACCTAATTGTTTTGATCAGTGACTAACACAACTGTAGACCTGTAGCAAGCTTTTATTAAATAATTCTGAGAACAAATAATGAAAATGAGAGAGTTCATTCATCCTTGAACTGTGCTTCAATAGTGAGTTAAGAACTAAAATCTAATAAAGGTAGTAGAATCTGAATAAGTTTGTTGTGGAGCAATATAAAATTCATATGGAGTCGCTTTTGGATTACAGAGTTACACTTTGCAAGTTTTTTTAATGTCCTTAAGTGCATCTTACAATGGCAAATTCAATTTAATAGACACCTGGTAAAATTAGTTTATTTGAATGCGTAAACTGAATTTGTGCACTTTTATGGGCAGAAGGCACTGTTACAATTAAAACAGTATAGGGTTTGCATGTGCAATTAGCCATTGATTTCACATGCACATTTCTTTTCACAATGTAGTTGGGAATCAACAGATTAGATCCTTTTGTATGAGATAAATTGAGCATGCAAATATTATTTCTTTTACAATGCAATAGCAAACAAATAGCTAATTTACTTGCATAATGTTAATTGGTTATGTTAACCACATTCATGAATGCACATTTTGTCTTTGCTACATGTTCCTATAATTCTTTATAGTACTGTAAAAATGTATAGTACCTAGTCCCAGACAAAGGATCTTATCACCCTGCCTTACAACACAACAATAAATAATATCGGGCCAGGTTTTAAAAATAGCTTCATAACACTGCAGCTCCAAGTCAGGCATCCAGTACAGAGACAGATTTTTTCAAAAGTGCTCAGCACCCAGCGGTTCCCACTGAGAACAGTGAGAGCTGATGAGTAGAGAGCATTTTTGAAACTCTAGGCTCTTGTTCATATCAATTGAATTTAAACTGCATTTGCCAAGAAAATTCTACGCTGTCATCTGTGCAAAACCTCTTCTTCCTAGAGACACAGTATTCCAAGTATCACAGCTGCAAAATAACCTTATTCTTTTCTGTTTGAAGAAGTAACTAACTAGTATAACGGATGGGGCAGGAGGAGGTGAAACAACTGTAATACACCTAGCACAGAAAGTGGAAGAAAACTGATTATTTCACCAGAAGCTGTTTCATGTCGTGTTTTGCTTTTGCAGATGTATGCCAGATCTGTTCTTAAATGAAGTTTTAATTGTGCAGATGTCCTTCATTCTAAGTAATTTTCATTGGTGTTTTTTTTTTTTTTTCACAGATATACATAATTTAGCTCAATGCATGTACATCTTCTACTTTTCAAAAGCTTGCAACAATGCTGTAGGTTAGTGAAGTTAGATATTTATCATGTAAATCTTGCATTAGAAAACAGGGTCAGAAAATCTTGAGGATAAAGACTTGCATCCGTTAATGACCATGGAATCCCAATAATTTCCTGTATCAGTCAGTCAATGTGTTTCAGCTCTGAACAAGAACTGTCTTCTGTAGTAAATGAAATTAGTCTATTTACAGTCAGGGGCTGGCTTCTTCACTGAGTTGGCAGCCATCAGGGTTGGAGGCATTTTTTTGGCTAATGAAAGATGAAGAAAGCCTTCAGGAAACACACTGAATCCAGCTCTCATGATCCAGCAATGTGAAATTTTGTTATCTGTGCTTGAAATTCTGGCTTAAAGTGACTCTTCCATTTTATTCTGAAAAATGAAGGGCATGCTCAGTCACATTAGAATTTGGCAAAAACTGAGCTGGAAAATTGGCATTTGTTGATTTTGTTTTCAACTAAAGCACCAAAACTCTGATTTTATCCTGTTCCTTCCTCTGCTTTCTAAGACTGAGACATGGTAACATAAGGAGCCTTTCTTGCAGTTAGCGTTCGTCCTGTGTCTTTGCTGAGATGGCAGAAACGTGTCATTTCTGTCCTTGCTGGTTTTAGCCTGACATCAAATTCATTAAGAAAGCACTGAAAAATTGCTAAAGAAAAGGAAGAAATATCCTGATTTACTAGAGGTGACAGCAATCCATTGTATGTGAAATAAGAGATAATTTATGACACAAGTGTTTGAGTTAAAAGGAACATAATTCTGTCCTCACACTGTAACTTCCAAAAACTTTCTTTTCAAAACCGTGGTTGAGATCATTTTACTTTACCCTCTTGCACTCTGCTTTCAAGTAATTGCTCATTTTTGTTAATGTTATTCAGTACAATCTATTTGCTATTGAAAGAATAGTATTGAATTTGAATTAAATCAAGCTCCAAAGAAAGTACACTTTCCTTT
This sequence comes from Anarhynchus alexandrinus, assembly GCA_008711295.1. Taxonomy (NCBI): domain Eukaryota; kingdom Metazoa; phylum Chordata; class Aves; order Charadriiformes; family Charadriidae; genus Anarhynchus; species Anarhynchus alexandrinus. The sequence continues at coordinate 399,756 of VUYV01000116.1, read as the reverse complement.
CATGAAGGTTTGCAACGTATTCTGTTCAAAAACACAATTTCTTTTCAAGAAACTGAAAGATGAGTAATTTGTGAAGTTTAATTGCTCACAGTTTAGCCATGATCTAATTCAAAAGGAGGGCAAACAATGGGTATTTTATTTTAAATTAGTTAATATTTTAGTGTTTTACCTGTCAATGGTCAGTTATGTACTATATAACCAGAAAAAAACAAACGGAAAAGCAAAATGAACAGTGCCCAGAATGCTAAACCATGTGTGGCAAAGTTTTGATCTCTAGAGTAAAAATAGCAATGGCAAAAGCATTTTAGCAATGCTACTAAGAATATATGAATTCCATATTTTGTTCCCACATGTAAGAAAATATTCATCTTTGATAATAAATGACAAAAGGAAGAGCAATAGTCAAATCAGATAGTAAACAGCCTGTAATTTGGAAAATTATATATTCAGCCCACTTTACATATCCAGGCAACCAGTTCACTCAGTACATTTGAGGAAATAAGAATTAATTTGGCAATTAACCAAAAAATAACAAAAATTTTTAAGATTACTATTTACATGTTATATATTTGCTAAGGGAAACTTTACCTCTGCAGTGGAAAAAGAGAGTGTTGTGTAGTTTTCTAACTTTGTATCTAAATGTACCCGCAGTTCTAGCTAAACTTATTGTTGTCTTGATTGTAGCACTACTCTTGAAGCAAGTAAATTTTGCTCTGGACAGAAATATTCCCTAAAGCATTGCCTCCACACCTGCAAAACACAATGTATGATTTCTTTTTGACTTTATTAAATGAGGATGAAGAAGAAAATCAAACAGCTAAGTTTGAATACAGTATTGCAGTTTCTGTTTTATAGAGATTATTCCACCTGCCCCTCATCTTCAGACTGTACTCTTTGATTATTATTAAAAGATATGTTGTTTAAGTGTTATGCAATTAGGTCTAATGTATTCGTTGTATACCTTAAGAGTTGTGCAATTAGGTCTAATGTATTCATTGTATACCTTGCCTGGCATGACCCCAGCTACAGTGTCAACTTCAGTGGAGGAGGTTTATTTATTAACAACCTACTCCAGAGCTGCTGTCATTTAGATTGAAAAATTCAGTAAACTAAAGAGATGAGAAGCTTTTTGTAATCTCTAGTGGTTTTTCTTTATAGAAAGGCGCATTTTGTGTCTCATGAAGAAAATATTCTGACATGGTTCTGATCCTAAGTACTCTGTTTTATAGGAAGCTCAAGGTAACAGAGCTCGCTTCTTCTTTTCTCCCTCTCTGTTGAAGATGTCCTTCACAGAAATGCAAGGACTTTTAAAGTCATTTCCAGGCTTTCAGTCCTCCTCTATCAGCTGCTTAGTGCCTCAAGCTAATCTAACTATGATATATGGTAAATATTTCCCCTTGCAGGAAAAGTGCTTAAAGCTATTTCTATGCATTGATTGAGCACATTAGGCTAATATTTATCCATTTGAAACCTGGAGGTTTAGCAGTACATCACTTAATAGCTACGCACCGATTATAAGAAGTAATTATACATAAGAATATCAAAGAATATTAAGTCCCTTGTGGAGGAACCATCATAAATGGCTTAATGGTGATTAAATCTGGGGAAGCTGGAGTAGTTTGGAACACTACTTATTAATTTTAGAAGGTGCATGGCTCTCTGAGCATTACAAATAAATAGGAGTACTAACATTTATGCATTTAATGATATTTTTCGCTGCAGGAATGTGGCCTTCAGGTTTCTTGCTGCAGTTGGGTGCGTTTGTTGCAGAGTCTGCTCTCTCTGCATTAAATTCACGTTGTTTCAAAACTGTATCAGTATGTCATAAGTTCTTACAGAGCAATAAAGTTTATCCCTTTTGTTTGTGCTCAAAAGAGTTCTTCAGCCAGTGTGATCTTCTCTAAGTTCTCCAGACCGCTTCTTCCTCTCCTACTCCTCACTCTCTTCCTTCGTAACAATACCGCTACCTTTTGTCTTCACTGCTGCTGCGCACTGCTTTCTCTTGCTTGTTCAAGCCAAGGACCTAGTACAGGACTAGTTTATGAAAGCCATGCCCTTCCAGTTTCCTCTCACCAAAAAAAAGAAAGAAAGCAAAGAGAAGAGAAATGCAGACTTCCCAGGGATGATCAGCCAAGGCAGTGTTACATGTCTGAATAGTCTTTATGAAATGGGTATACATTTATTACACATTATATCTTTGAAACTTTTTTTGAGATCAAAGGGTCAAATTCTGTTGTTCTCTATGGAATGAAAATTTATTCTTTGTATTATGAGTTTGATTCAACTGGGGATGACAGACAATGCCTCCAAGTTTGGTGTCATATATTAAAAAAAAAAAATTCATTTTCAAATTTAGCTCTAGTTACTGCCATGGCATTATATTATGAAAGCACGTAACAAAAACATACAGTATTTGTTTGCTGAGCTATTGTTCAGTGCTTGTGGTAACATGGAGTTAGTGTGATTTCACTGGAGCCACTATTAAAACTATAAATGCTGATGGGAAAATGAAGGCATAGATTAATCCCATTGACTTTCGAGGTCTGCTTGCACATTGGCCTCAAAATCTGACCTATTTTCTTTGTGTGTGCTATTTGGCCAAATGACCCCTTGTCTAATTCCATAGAGTTACATCACAGATAAAATTGGCATATGTACAATAAATATACGCCTTTTTAATTCCCTTATGAAATGGAGGACATATGTTATTTATTATGTACGGTGATGTCAGACAATAACTTAATTTTTTTGCAATTTTATCTTGTTAGCCTTAGATGTAGATGGAATGCTAACTTGCAATTACAGTCTTTGGATAGTGTATGATAGAGTGATCTATACTCCCACAATTGATTTTAATACTCTTTAGAGTCTAGACACTCTTCATCTTATTGTTTTAAGTGCAGCTCAGCTTTCCAAAGTGACTCGGAAAATGCTGTAGTATGATTCTGTGCTTATTCTCTGCCAGTAACTGCAAAATGCAGTTTATGCATTTAAAATTTGGTTGGTATTCGGTTTTTTGTTGCTGAAAGTCACTTCTATGTTGAAGCGTGAGTCCTTGCCTTCTTGCCTGCTTGTCTGCCACGCAGTCCTCTCCTCAATTTGATAAAGAAAGTGCCACCATCTTCTATTCGAGGCAGGGATGCTAAGTCCACTGATGTGAGGTATGATATGCTGTCGCTGGCACAGCTCATGTGAGACAAAGATTAGAGACTCATCTTTGCTCTGGTCCCTTAGACCAGCTTAAAGGGCTGCAGTGTTGGAAAGGGCTCCCATTTCTGCCAAGAAGGGATTCTGTAGTGGTGATGTGGTTGAAGACCGATAAAGTTTCATTCTGAGTACTCCTCTGCAACCCTGGTATAAGGCTGCATGGGAACTGGGAAGGGAACATAGGGAAGAAAATGCTGTGGAGAACCTGGGCGGCTCTGTGATTTGTAGGTTCCCATAATTTAAAGTGTAAATCTAAATTGATTATTTACCTAAATTAACCTCAGGATTTTTATTAATGCTACAAATTACTGTAATTCAGCTGTGCATTCCAGCTCATAGAGTAGCCAAGAATCAAGATATTTCAAAAGATTATATCAAAATTTTCCTCAGTTTTGTCTGACCTTCACTCTTGAATACCTTCACGTTCTCACTTCCCTGTTGTGAAACAGGGAAGGTACATTTTCTTGGACAAGGAGGATGAGAAATAACCTTGGCTCAGTACATCAGACTTCTCACCTGTAGCTTCTTCTTGATTTCTTCAAAATGAATTTGTGGAAGACAAGGGCAATGAGTGTGCAGATGTCTGTTTTATCTCGTGGATTAAAAAATGCAACAGAATATGTTGATTGCATATGAGAGGAAGTGGAAGTATATCCAGTGATATACTTGCGGTATACTGTATTATTTTCCCCTGAAATAATTAATGGTAAGCTTAGAAATCATCTATAAAGCCTGAAAGCTCTATGACTACCTCACAGAACACAAAGCCATTGTAGTGGTGTGGACATGAAGTTCACCTGCTGTGGAATATCAGGCTATCCAAGAGCCACCATTCACCAATGCTTCAGGAAAGAATTAAGAAAAACAGACTGATCATGGTATAGCTATTTGCGTTTCAGAAAAGGTACAATATTGGGCCTTCCTGAGCTCCAGCATCCTTTGGACAAGGTGTCTAACCTCTTTTGGTCCAGTTTGTCCCTGTCTTCCTCTAATATCACAGAATCATAGAATCATGGAATAGCCCATTGGAAGGGGCTTCAAGGATCATCTCATCCAGCCTTTCTTGGCAAAAACATGGTCTAGACAAGATGGCTCAGCACCTAGCTCAGCTGAATATTGAAAGTGTCCAATGTTGGGGAATCCCTCCCACTTCCTTGGGGAGATTATTCCAATGGTTGATTTTTCTTATTGTCAAAAAAAGTTCCTCTTTGTGTCCAATCAGAATCTCCCCAGGAGTAACTTGTACCCACTACCCCTCCTCTTTTCCACGTGCCTTCTTGTAAAAAGGGAGACTCCATCTTCTTTGTAACTACCCTTTAAATATCCTGGGGCACTGAGTCCCGAGTTGCATATATTGGGAGAAAAAAGGGATAGAAACAGTCCTAAGTACTGATTCTCAGCAATTCATACGCAGTTAAAGAATACTTCTCACAGGTATGGGCTATTTTAATTACAGATAGATTAGGAATTTACAAAAAAAGGCAACCAATGTCCTAAACCATCTCCTAAATCAAAACTGGCTAAATAACTTCTATAATTCAATACAATAGAAATTAAGAAAAATAAACCCCAAAAAAGTGTGAGCGGAATCAGTAGATGAGCAATTTTCTGTAGAAAAAAAGTGTTTTTCAGAGGATCGGTTATATGTTTATGATATATATGTGTATTTATAATCAAAACTGTTCAATGTTTAAATTATAAATATCACAAAATCCTATGATACCGCAAAATTCTGAGCACAAGAATGCCATGCATTGCTGGATATGAAAATGTGTACGATCATTTATGTTGACTGAGCAGTAGTATATGTTTCTCTTGCAGAAATACTGGAAATATGCTCCTGCATATTTGTGACTGGGAGAAGAGTGGAGGATCTGTCATTTTTCCTAGAAATATAATCCATGTTTTTGAGTTTAGCTCATCATTTCCTAAGAAAAGCTCTGTGATAGGTTTTGATTAGAATTACTAGGGAAGTTTAGATAGAGGCCCCCTTTTCTTCAGCTTTTTAGCACAGGACTTCCACTGAACTGTTAACTGCAGATATCTTCCTTTTTCTACCTGCAGTAAGGACAACTTCAGATCTACCTTTTTCAAATGATAACTTAGGTACCTCTCTGCTACACCTCAGGAACATAGCTTTTGTCTTACCTGCCTGGTAATAGCAACTCTGAAGTGTGAAGTTTTCTAAAACACTGTGCATTACAATAAGCTGAGCTGTGTATTTCTGATATACAGCAGAATACCTCCATCATTTATAAATGTGAAGATCTGTAGCTTCTGGCAGTAGAGACCACCACAAAGCTTGGATGCAGATAAGAAATTTCATAATCATTTGCTTATTTAGCACTAGACGTCTGGTTCAGATTACTTCTGATTCTCGTCATATCTTTAGAAGTACATAATTTATTGCAATCTGCTGGTAAGATGGGGTCTGCTTTTTTAATTGCCTTGACTAATAGTCATGCTTAATTACTTAATTTCACATTTTTTACACATCTTCATGTTTACCGTTATTTGACAAATGTTATTTTGAAGGATTTCTTCAGTGTTCCCCAAGATTTGTGAAATATACTGACATACAGGAAAAAAACTTTTTCTTATCTGTGTTTTACCCCAGCTTAAATTCACTGTTTTTTCTGCATTAGTTACTGAAGAAATAGAAATATAACTTTTCTGAGGGACTTTCAACAATGATTGTTCACTTCAGTCTGTGATTCCTAAGCCAGAGTTACAGGAAAAGTCAATATTTTTGCTCAACCTTGCAGTCTGAAGGTTCATAAAGTAGAAGCACTTTTCACAAGGAATAAAATGCAAATGTATCTGAAACCAAAGTTTTAATTACACTTGTCATCTCACAGCAAGAAAGCTGTCACCAGCCAGAGGCTTGAAATTGATATCATCTGACACTGACAGGTAGTGATCCTATTGTAAGAGACTGTAAACAAATTTCCAACCTGTATAATACTGATTTAGCAATCAAGAAGAAAAGTTTAATCTTTAATATTTAAACAGTATGATAAATATTTAAAGCGCAGAATACTTTATTTTTCTGTGATTCATCAACCAGTATTAAATCGGGATGGACGCTTCTTAAAGTAGCTCATCTCTTGCAGCTGTGTAGCAGTGTCACAAATGATATTACTTTTCAGGCAGAGGGATGCCATCAGAGGGTGATTCAGAAATCCCTGCAGTAGTTACCTTTATTTTCAAATACCTTTCTCAATTTATTCTTGTTAGAAATGATGGTTTAGATTTTGCAACTTTAATTTTATAGAGTTTGGGGTCTGTTTTCTTTTAATGAGTGTAGCCAATGCTTGCGGCCATTAGTTATAGAAAATACAGGAACACATAAACAATTGTCATGCTAAAGTTTAATCACATCCATGCAGCATTATGAATTCATTAGTCGTAACTCTACAGTCAGTGATTTCAGTGAAAACTAGAGCTAAACAGGGGGCTTAGTCCGTTGTTCTATATAAAAATACATGTGCATTCATACCATTTTGTTTGGCTTTTCTCCCAGGCTTAATTGAAGCTGTGGTGTCTCCTACGCACCCTTTACATGGCACGCTGTCCTGTTTGTAATCTGACATTACTGTACAGTTGCAACAAATGGGACAATGAGGGAAAATGCCCTGCTTTGTGAGAGACTGTTTCTCTATCCGTCACAGTTTCAGTGAAAATACAGTTTTCCCTTTCATCCAACCCCCAGATTGTCTTCTCCCCTTCCCTGGTGAGGCAGAAGCAGAGAAGACAACTATTCTTGAAAAGCAGGCACCAGAAGCAGAGTAAACTACTGTTTCTAAGCAAACTAAGCAGTAAATTCTGTTTCTAAGCAGAAACTACTGAGTAGAGAAAAGAGGAATTCATTTTCGGATGCCTGCTAAACTAGGTTTCTGGTAAACAGGCCTAGGCTTTTGTTTCCTCATTCCTGATGGCAGTGGAACAATCTTGGTTGCCTTGCTTCTTTCCTAATACATACCCCGTGACCCTTTTGTGACATCTAAAAAGGATAGTATTTGGGGATATCAAGATCCATTCATGCATTACCATCTAAGTATTCTTATTTCTTAAAGACTCCTCCAGTTTGTCTAGTTTTTCTGCCTTCCCTTGGTAATGACTGCTATAGTAGGTTTTTTTCCCCTGCAGTATAATGGCAATTTTGCTTTGTGTTTTGGGGGCCTTGGAGTCTGCTTATGACCGAAGTGGGAATCTTCATTAGGTTCTGCATTCAGAGCAGTTGCTCAGAAAAATCAGCCTCCCAGTGGAGGCTAGCAAATATGAGATAAAAAACTTAAAATTGCTTTTGTGCAAAAGTTTACCTTAATGAATCTATCTAATTGGTTTTGAAAACAGAACAAATCAGCCAGGCAGTTGTTTCAGAGTCTGTGTTACTATAAGTTTAGGTAACAGTGAATGATTCTCATTCCCAGAGTACTCTGATTTCTAGTGAAGAGCTTTATGTTGTATGAGTGCTTCTAACTCACTTGTTAACCATCTGAATGCAGATACTATATATATGATGGATGGCCCCTCTGCTCAAAAAAAGAGTATGATTTTCACTATTAGTTGTAAAAGACTGACATGTGTTTTGGGGGAATGAAGTCTGTTATATTCTGTATAGTTGCAGCTTAGATTGCTAAGAAAAGTGATTCTGTGAACAAAAATACAGCTTTACATAATGATTGGATGTTTGTCAGGTTTTCAGTAAGTTCAATCAGCAGCTTATTTAAATTAAATGCCAAGGGGGAAAAAAGGGTAGCAGAATTTTAGTGTCTTATCTTCGTCTAGGTTTCAAACGATGGGGGTTTCTTGAACACCATGGTTGTAAATTACTGCAAAGTATGAAATATCTTTGCTGTACTACAAAATGTTAAAGGGAATCCCTGGGGTAAGACACTGAAAAGAAAAAAAAATCAAATTATTTGCATACAACTGAGTTGTAGCTTTAACTTCATATCATGGTAGTCTTCCAAATATTTTGAAAGTCCAAAGACAGTTAGTTGATCTCTGTTTATTTCTTGCTCTGTTTTTCCCCATCACATGCTTCCTGCATTATCACATCTTGGATGAGTCACTTTCTTCAGCTATCTCTGTCTCTGTGAGAATCACATATTGGCTTGAGCGTATTGCATTAAGTTTTTCATGTTTATGAAACAGGTTCATAAACTCACTGCTTTTCTAGCAGATCTTGTGTTGAACTAATTTAGATGTAGTTTTCCACAAGAACAGGAAAAGTTTCGTGTATCAAAGTTTTGAGCATTTTATTCTGATCCAAAGAAGTTTTGACATTACCTTACGTGGGGAGTGGGAGCAAAATTAGTGAAAAAATACACTTACTATAAGCACAAAGAACATGTTGTTCTTTCTCAGTAGATAATGGTGGCTGGTGCAGTATAAAATATATTTGTTTTGTTTTCAGCATAGGAAATTTGCTGACTGACTGAGATTTGTTTTCCATTGTTCTGTAGATGTATTTCCAGTACCCGGTTGACCTGTGGTTGGCTTGAAATGCTGGTATTAGCCTAAATATATCTTAGCTTGAGTTTATTCTTGAAAATGAGGTGCAGGTCTTTCGGCTTTAGGCTTGATCCTGTTTGTAGTGCATTGCTAAAGTTTTGAGATTCATCCAAGCAGCCTACAAAGCCCTAAATTAAACAGTCAAAAGCTTCAAATAGCAAAATCAGACTGTTTTTTAAACATTTTTAACACATCTAGAGGAGGGTATTGCACAACAATTTTGCATGTGCCGCTTCCTTTAACAAGCTATAATTCCTTACCATTACATTCTTGTCTAATTTTTTAAAGGAGGGAAATGTACAATGTGTGGTCTAGGTTTTTTGTTTAAAAATCATTCAACAGCATTTTCTCTACAATGAAAAAGCAAACGTTTTAAAAGAGTCTCCTTCAAACAGGGCAATTCTCAAATGGTTCCTTCCATAGGCTCATAGCAGGCAAAGGCCTGGTCCAGAGCCCGCTGATTTCCCTGGGCTTTGAACTGATTCAGAGGACTATGATGAAGAGTCAAAGTCACTTCTGTGGAGAAGAAGAGAGGGTGCACTTCTGTACTGATGTGACTTTTAGCAAGTATGGTCACTATCAAGAAAGTCCATAGCTGATGCCATCTACTGCTGCAATGTAAATTAGTGTCCTAGTTTGCTGCCTATGACTGTGTCACTAAGTCTGCAGGTAGTGTCTTGACTCTTGTTTCATTGCTAGTCAGCACCCAGATGTGTATGCATGATAGGCAATTGATAAAAAGGAGTAAAACAAGATATAGGAAATTCTTTTAGTAGTGCACAAAGGAAGAAGGAAAAATATCCAAATATATTCCAAATCTGTGGATGAAAAGGAGGCTGAATCGCAAGGGAGTAAAAAAAATATGTGCCATATAAAGCATGTCAGTGGGGACAGACTCAAGCTGTTCATATTCCAAACCTATATTTGTCATTGTACTTCTTGTTAAACCATTAACAGGGTGTTACGGTATTTTCAGTAAACGATATGTGGCAGAGTAGGAGTATAAATTTTGTAATGTACATGGCCAGAATTTGGTATAATACCTGTATTGGAATGTGTGACAGTTCGTAGTTATATTGTTAAAAATGGTGATGTGCCTATTTAGAACATTGTGAGCCTAATATTCAGCAAGTGTGGTATTTTTCAACAACAACAAAAAAAATACAAAAAATCCGAAAAATAAATTGTATGTATTTAGTGATCTGAATTACAGAGAAAAGCATTAATTGTGAATCACTAAAATCTGAGTGGCATTCAGATTTGAACCCCAGTATTCCTATCATTTAACATAGCTGAAAATTGATTGTGTGTCTAGCAAATTGCAAAGCTGAAGTATTAGGAAACTGCTATTTAAGTTAGTTTTCATTTTTTATGTTTTCAGATAATCCCCTGATTTTGTTTGTAGTTGAGGAAGCTAAGGACATCTAACAAATCATACCAAAGTACTGTTGTTTCTCTGCTTTGATATCTGAATTAGTGAATATGCATTTTTAAATTTATTTCTGTATGCTAAATTCTGAAGTGTGCATTGACTCTCCAGGTTTAGTGGGAACCATGAGTTATTTAAGCACTCCTGGTGTTTAGTCCATTTCCCTCCCATGCAACTTATTTCAACACGTTACAGTCATAGCACGTTTCTCGGGACTTCTAGAGAATAAAAGATTATTTTTTTTCTTAGTACGCAAAACCTCTTAATGAATTGTGGTCAGTTGCTTCTATCTAGTGGCTTTTAATTATTTCTGGTAGGTCCTATTTTTCAGTAGTATTTATGGAATCCTTTGATGAATAATCAAGCAGAAATTAATTTTGGCATGAATCATTTCCCCAAACAGAGCAGTAGATGCATATAGATAACTACACATTTCCTAACCAACAAAGGAAAGAGAAGCAAACCCAGCTTCCTGCTGTTTTCCTTAGCACATTAGAGATTGTTCCTGCAGGTTTGTTGCACAACTTTTTGTATGGAAAAGTTACTGTGTTGTACGTATGGTGAGTGTTCACAGTGTAGTACCTCACTATGTGTACCAATCCTTCTGCTTTTGCAGCAATTAACATGAGTTGGATACCCCTCTTTACTCCCACTGTCTTCTCAGCACAGACATCATTGCTCTTTCCATCGTCGTTTTAGCTGTGTAAATTGTGCGCTGATTTTGCAGTACGTTTCCACTGACTCTGTGTACGTAAACCTCTGTGGCATAGGAATTGAACTGTTCTGAACCCCACTAAAATCAGTGGAAATATTCTGACTGGCTTCCATGGCATTTAGGTGATGCTCATAATGTTCATTAGACTTTTTAAGACAAAAAAAGAAAAAAAAAAAAGCCTTACAAGCAAAATGTTACATTTTTGCTATTTAGTCTCCTTGATTTAATGCCAGTTTTATTTTTCCATTTGCAAGAGCATCACGATTTTTCCCCCCCAGCTTTTGTTGTTTCTCTGTTTTCCAAAGTTGCTAAGGTTTCCTGTCTATGGATAACACATGGCTATACAAGTTTTTTTTTTCAGGGTTTTTTTTCCAGTCTTCTTTTTTATTGTCTTTTAAACATGCCTTCTAATACTTGTCCCTGCTAGTTCTTCAAATCGTAGTAATCCAGTTTATTGTAAACCTAAACACGTATATAAAGCCATTACTTCTCTTTGTTTCCCCAAGATGGAGTTGGCTCAGAGAGACAAAGCAACTCATCTTTGCATTCAAGTATGATGACTTCTGAGATTTTAAATTTGTGTTTGCCATTGGAATACTGACTGGTGCATTCTGCACAGTAATTCACAGTATTAATCACAATATTACCTTATCTTGATGAGAGAGGGATGTTCCTTCCTTTGGCAGGTTTCGGAGCAGCCGATTGACAGTACCTAAGCATGACAGTAGTTTGACTGCTACAACCACGCAATTTATCCAGCACTTTGAGAAAGTGGAGTAGTTTCATGGTAGGTTCATAGAGAACTACTTGTTTATCAAAGTGTGTTGGCATTTCCTATAAGTTGAAAATGGAAGAGTAAAGGAGATCTATATTCTGTTGTTTCCTGGGCCAGTCTAAGCTGTCACAAGTTTTAGTTATTAACATGAAACAGAAAATAGAGGACTGCGTTCCACGCGCCTTGGACAGCAGTGCAGTTGGTCCCTTGCTTAGCAACATGGAGTCAACTGGTGGCAAATGGTTTGCGCTATCTTCCCAGGCACATGAACGTAAGAGTATTTGTACATCCCTGTGATCTCATTCCTTCCTTTTCTAACCCCCAAGAGATAGTCTGTGTCTTGCAGGACAAAAGGGAAGAGGATGAAGAGGAGACAAAATGAGGCAGAGGGAATTTAGGAAGGAGTGTGGTGCATACAGGCATAGACAGCATGGGTGAAAAGTGTAAACCCAATTAAAATAATTCATCCTACACCTTAATTCTGTTCCTCTTAGAAGTTACCAACTGTTTTACCATGAAATTCAGTAATGACATCCTACTTTTACATATAACTATTCTTTGGTGATACAGTTAATGTGACGATGGCATTTTCTTACATAGGACCACCTACACAGCACTTTGTTCTGCATCCACACTGAATTTAAGCCTGTCTTTAACAGCATAAAAGCCAAACCAAAGCTACTATATAAATCTTTCAATTTGCATTCATTGTATATAAAAGCAGCTTGATATTTTTTTTGTTTTGGAATAACTTATTTAAAAATGGAACTGTGTATATGCAGATTTAATTTGAGGACAGAATGAATGGTGATTGTCATATTGAGACTTAAATAAATTCCTATAATAATACTCCCTTAGACTTACTCATAGATTACTCAACATCTTTTATGAATAACTATGAATTAATTAACAAGAAGATTTGGTCTGAATTGTATAGGTTTCCAGTAATAGTTACATAATGTTTGTCTTTCTTATCCCTGTTTCTGCTGACGTTATTACAATCACTCCCATTGGTGTAAGAATGTCTTCTATGGTCTTTCTCAGCAACTAGTAATACCATCACTATCAAGAAAACATGGTTTATGTTCCAGGGATCTGAAAAATAATATTGTCAATGACAATGCCCAGCAGTTGCAAATTAATTAGTTTTCTTGAACCTGTGTTCTTTTTATGCATAAGCTGCATTAGACAAAAGGGAAAGAGTGGAGGAGGTCTGGGGTCAAATTCATGCTGAGTTTGCTTACTTCCTATGGAGAGATTTTAAACTGTATGCTCATTATCAGGAGACAAATTAACCATGTTTAAACCAGCTCTTTTATGAATCAAATAGAATAGAAAATACATGGGAATTCACTAGAAATGGCAGATGAGATCTGGACAGGCAGAATGTGGAAGCCTGTTAAGCAATTTATTACTGAGATTTCTCTTTAATAAGCTTCTGTCATACAAGAGGGCCTATGACAAATCTGTACCAGAACACTACCAGGTCACCACTGCATGTCTCAATATAACAGAATTCTTAATACCCCTCATATTTTTATGATATTACGAATATATATTTCCAGGATTTTTTTCATGCAGTTCTCCAAGTTCCACCTCTTCCTCTCTTCTCCATCCCCATTAGGGGAGAAAGTCATCATCCTAGGGTATAGGTGGTGAGGGGAAAATTGTAGAGGGAAGTATTTGTGTGTCAGGGAAAAGGAAAGATAAATTAATGGAAATCAGAGAACAGGAAAAAAAATAAAAAGCACAAAAAGAGAGGACTTCAGCTGCCGGATACATAGTTGATATTTTTTAATTGGTAGTGCTGACATACACTATTCCTTTACCTGTATCTACCCACTTATTGTGACCTTGACTTCTTCCCTCTTTTGTGCTCAGTTGTGCTCTATTTTGCAAATACAGTTTCATTTTTATATACCATTTTATGAAGCATCTGGAAAGTTCCTAGATATCATTGAATCCTTACTGGAATAATGTACAAAACACACAATGTAGATAAATGTTTGGATTTTATTATTAGTGAAACACATATCATTCATTCTTACTCTGAAATTATGCTATTTTATTTCTTGGCTTTTACCTTATATATGTCTTCCACCTACATACTGCTGAAGAGATGGCAAAAACAGAGGAGGTGGCCAACAGTAACAGAGCAGTTGTCATCCTGAACTCAAGGAAATCTGGAACCCAGGAGCAGGGCTCCTGATTAGAAGTGCCCTCTGTCGCCATTCACTGACTAGAGAAGAAGCCTCAGAGAACTGTCTTCTGTGCCTAAACTTATCTTTATAACCACTTTTCTTATTTGTATTTAACTGTAAGACCCAGATCAGCTAATCCACTAAGGTTATTTAATGCTACCTGATGCCTGTGGCATCAATATACATTCAGTAAACTTCAAAAGCTGCTTAGTTGGTTGCAAACAAAGATCTAGATGTTTATTCAGACCGCTTGAGTTTATTAAATGGCATTGGAAATCTCTCTACAAGAGGCTTTTGAGAGAAAGCCATTAATTCTTCAGCTTGTAAGAGCAAAGCAGCATGAAAATAGCCTTTCTCATATGAAAAATGTTGCAGAACATTTTCAAACCTCACTAAGGCTTCAGTTCCAAAAGTGGAAAGGGGCTGGATCATGAAGTTTTATAAAAGCCTTTAGTAAAAGCAGAGGACGCAAGAAGAGGTTCTTATAGACTTTTCCCCCCCAGCCTTAGTATTTTCTGCATCCAAAGATTTTTCCTTAGTGAGCTGATATATATAAGATCTAAAAGTGAGGCAGGGAAAAAAGAAAGTCTTTATCTTAATTTTTGGACTTTTTGCATGTACTGTCACAACCCATACTATTTTCAAAAAGTAATACTCTCCCTTTCCTGTGCATTCTGTCTTAATACAAAAAAAAATCATTTTCTTCCTCCACCTTTGACATTGTTTTTTTCCTAGTCTTCATCTGTGAAAATATTCTCCCACAGCAGTGTAGTGGTTACCTACAAATGACAGTCCTGGCTTTGTGAAGCCGGGTGCCTTTATCTTTCCGTATAATCAAAGATAGCAAGTCCTCCAGCAAATGACACAGAACACCAAAATTAGGCATGTGCTTTGAACTGGCCTCTGCAGAAATGAAGGTCTCACCATCAACCACAGAGAAAGACTGAAAAGACTAATCTTCCATATTTAAAGTTATGTACATATTAAATTATGAACATATTTGTTAACACCCTCTTTCCCATTCAGTTAAATAGTAAGAAAAGTATATTGTAAGCTTGTGATTGTGAAGACAGCTCTAGGTCTTGGTTGATAGACAGGATCAGTTCGAGAAATCATCATGTTTCCATCCACCGAACTGCAAGGGATACTTTCAGTTATGGAAGTGATTAAACGGTCCCTCTTACCAGAGCCCTCACTCTTTCTAAATTGGTACCTTCTCATCGGAGTCAGCAAACAACTATTTTTATGGCATAATGACAACCAGGAATATCTTTTGATTGCAGTTACAACTCTACTTGGAACTGAACTTCATTTCTACTTGTCATCGCTCCTTAAATCTCCACTTAGTCTAGAGGAGATTTTCTTTTAGAACTGGATTGATTTCTGTTAGGCTACCTGCCAGATAGTAACGCGTGAGATTTGGCATCTTCATTCCTCAGCTCTTCCCTGAAGTACAGTGCTTATAATTTAGTAACTCTAAATTTCCCGTTAGCATTTTTATAAAGAGGAACATAAAAGTTCTGTTGGGTATTTGGAGGATGTTCCCAAGGTTTTTAGATGTATATGGCCAAGCAGATTGGTGATGGTCAGTGTGGCCTTTCTTCTGATCAGCGTCTGAGACAGAAGAAATGATATGCCCTTTATTGTCTGTCGAACAATTACAGGTGCTTTCAAATGGGAAATAATCTTTCTTTTAGTTCATATTGCTCTTGATGACTGCAATTGCTTTGGAGAGGGATTGTCTCACGCAATATCGCAAGCTTAATTTTATGGTGTTTAACTCAGTGAAACATCTCTCTAGATCAGTCCTTACACTTTACCAAATACACATACAAAACAAATGTAATTATCCCCCTTTTGTGATAAGTCAGGAGCAAAAGTAAATCCTCTATTCTCCAAGGCTGTAAAAAGTGATGCAGAAAAATGATTTGCAATAAAAACATTTGACAATGTAATTTTCCGTTGTATTTCAAGATAAGGATGCTTTTCTTTGGCTGCTACTGTTTGGATCTTTCTACAGAAATGTATTCCTCTGATTGTTAAAAACCATCATCCAATTTCCAATCTAAGAATTCATAGCCAGCTTATTTCCACTGTTTTTATGGGAAAATTAATGTTAACTTTTTCTTTTTTTTTTTCTGCCTGGCATTTACCTGTATCATGTCATATCACATATCCTGCACAAATTGCCAATCTTTCTATCTACTTGCCTGGACTGTTTTGATACACAAGCCCTTTGTCATTTCTATTTGACCCCACCTAACTTACTTGTCTTATTCAGTGGAGTCCTAATGTACCTCTTGTTGTAGATGTTTCTTTCTAAATTCACATGTAGTACAACTTTTAGGATAGCATTTTTTTCAGGAATTGTAGGAGACTTTACCTTTAGAAGATAGTTTTGCAGTTATGTGGAGTCATTTTAGTGAGACAGTACAAGAAGCAGGTTGTGAGATAGATAAAAGAAAAAATAAACAGGATGGGATGTATGATAACTGTAATGCAGTATGAAGGGAGAAAGACAGAACAGCGTAGCACACAGCGTGAGAACACATAATAGAGTCACCAGCAGATGAGGAAGATGCATGCTTGCTGCTCTGCACCATTGCCTGTAAACCTTGCTCACCAGCACAGTGCAACAAATTAGATGGCACCCTCGCCTTTGTTTTTTGCCAGCTAGAGTTATTACATTATAAATTTTATAACATAAATTATTATCCTATTTGCAAATATTATAACTCCTCATTGTCTTTAAGACATATTTGTTATTCCAGTGTGAAGGTTGATGTTGAAGTAACTTCTTTCTTTGTTTCCTTGGTGACTGCGCCTGCTGTCTGATCATACCACGAAACGCAGACTAGCAAGCAGGATGAGCAACTTGTGCGTAATATTTGAACCTCGTTGTTGTAAGTGGTCTGCTGCTTACAGACAGATTCTGATAAATCCGCATTATAGGGACAAACTTTTCTAATTAACTGTGTGTTGATTCAGAAACTTTTTAAGGATACGCATTAGCAATTTGCATTCAAAAGGTAGCGAATGGGACATTCTATTTGATAAGAATATCAATAATCAGAGTGTCTGTTCTTTGGTCGTTTTCAAGCAAAGAATTACAAATCAAATCATATTAGCACTCTTCATCTTGTTTAAGTCTCTTTCATTAGCGAGTAGATAAAGAAACATGCATTGTGATAACAGGGTAATACATTATAGTTCCATAACCCAATTAAGCTGCAATGATTACATGGAAATGAATCCATAAAGTATTCAGATTATATCATCTCAATGGTGTTTACATTTGGTGTTTAATCTCTTTCGTTCATTGTATACCATTAAGATCTTTGACTTAGTGAGATGACTTGGGTTTGTTTTTATCTCGCAGAATGCCATATTGGATACATACAATTAATTTTTTTGTGTCACCTGCTCCTACTACCATTTACTCACTCGTGGAGGACTGCAAATGAGTCACGATAACAAAAATCATATAAAATTGCCTCTATGTTACTAGACTCACCCAGTTTCTCTGAATCACAAAGAAAATGAAAACTTCCACATAGTGCCAAGTCAGAAATGTTGATTGTTGTTCACAAAAGGTTTGTGGTATGCATTCAGCAGAATCAGAAACATCTATCCCTGCAGTTTCCAAAACTGGAACGCATACTGGAAAATCATGAGTTTGTATTAAAGATATCAAACTAAAGTTGAATTTTATTTCATTTCAATGCTAGGAAAGAGCTAGGTATTTGAGGGAATGTGTAACAGTCTAAACCAAGACCATATGAGTGGTATAAATTGTGTTATTTGGTTTAGTGATATCACCCTTTGCTGCACTAGTGTCTCCACTTTTATAGTATCTAGAGTTGCAGGGGAAAATGTTATCTTTTTATAGTGTGATATGAAAATTTTAATGCCTAATATATTCTGTGAAAGACTGTAGTATGTTTTACTACTCTGATCTTTTCAGTGTTCAGTATTTTGATTGGCTGGGCATTTTGCTTCTTCCCCACAGGTTTCTGAGACTGTAAACAGGGGAAAAATTAGAGTAGCCAGTCAGTCAAATTATGGAATATTGAAAAGGTCAAAGCCATACAGAACTGTACTTAACTTATAGAATATATGAAGCATTAAAATTCTGATAGCTCATTCTTGTGCCATGGATTGCAACAAGAGAGAATAATGCCGCAGTTTGAATCTATACCTATGATGGTAGTTATAATGAGAGTGGAAAATGGTACAAACATAGCCTTCTGTCAATCTGACAGTCTTTTAAATTTTAGTACAAATGCCTTTTAAAAAAGTGTCTGCATGTAGATCTAGAAATATATTTGTAATTTTATTGACACTAAGGTCTCATACAGGCCCAAACTTCCTTCTTTATAATCAAAGAGAGACTGACTGTAAAAACAAAGCGACAGAACAAAAGCAAAAAAGTGCTATCTCTCCTTTTCACAGCTTTGCATATTGTAATGGGCACAAAGATGTGATCATGGTTAGAGAAATGAGATTCAGAAAAAATGTCTGTTCTGATAGTTCGGTGTAGTACCTTTACGAAAAACTGATGTTCCAGGGGAAGACAAAATATGTCCAAAACACTGCACACGTTTGCCTTTGTGATACAGATATTATTTTCCAATGTAATGGCAAGAGAAATGAATTGTGGAAACACTTTATTTAAGAATTAGATTTAAAATTCTAATTTCATTGTTCTTTTTGTAGCAGAAAGAATGAGAATGTTTTCCTGTTTAAAAACTAACCAGTCCCTTTTAAAATCCACCTAGACTACTTTTTTCTTCTAGTTTCTTTGTAAGCGCGAATAGTATGACTCTATAATGTCTCCATGTGGCTCTGAGCCACAACATCAGGGTACAGTTAAACTCTGCCAAGCATGTTAAGTATCTTAAAACTACTTAAACTGTTAGAAACTTGCAAATTCAAGTGCCAGCGTAGCCATCTCAAGGACAATACTTCATCAGAACCCAAAGCAGTTAGTTGCTAATTGGCTTCCCACTTATTAATTATAAAAAGGAGAAGGGTTAAGGGGTTTTCTAGCCATATCAGGCAGTCTTTTATACCAGTTCTTCTGCCTTATTATGAAATTTACTTTTTAGAAAGTAGCAAAAGTTGATGTTTCACCACCTTTGTAGCAATTTCTTTTATTACAGTGCAAATGCTTCTGGACTAAAGAGATTAGTTATGTATTTGAATATATTATTTTATACTGTAGTATTACTGGGTGGAGTGTTTAATGATTGAAAAAAAATAACTGATGTGTCCTGGTTCAGATCTTGTTAATTAATGTACAGACAGGTTTTCCATATTATTTGCTTCTCTACCAATTTTGAATACATTACTACCCCAAACTGAGCTATTTAAGGTATCAAATGGTGATGTTTATGTTGGCTGGCTAAATCCGTAAGTTGTGTGAGTGTTAGGGACAAAATCTTTTGTTCATTAAAAGTTTCTACACCCAGAGGAGCCATGGATTGGAGAAGAACATCTCAGTAGGTATTGTGTTTGTGTAGTTGTGATGTCCTTTTGCACGTTCTGGCTTTTTATTAGACGTAAATAGTGGCATTATCTCAGATTAGGAAAAAGGAATACATAGGAACATTTGCCTGGTGTCTGCCCAGCTAAATTGATAACTGATGTCTCCTAAGATGAACATGACTTCCCATTGCCTCTTAAAATATGTATTGATACTGTGAGAATGAAAACTTGGTACAACAGGAACATTTTCTCCATATGGGGGTTTGTGAAAACCTACTGCTTCCGACTGACTTTTCAAATACACCCTGTTGTGTTTCCATTTTAGTAATCACCTTTTTTGCATTTCCTTACTAAAGGAATTTTAATAACAACAATCCCTGTCCATTCCCTGCTTCCCCTCTCCCTTGGAGAACTAACATGACTGTCATTACAGCTGCATTGTTTCTGCACCTCTAAGAGAATGGGGCCTCTTGTCAGGTGGCTGAGGGGCACTACTGGAAAAAACTGATTAATATAAATATGAGTATGCAGCCTTACATGCAGAGTTGGAGACTATAGTCTGAAAGAACTTTAAGAGGTCCCTATCCACCCACCTTCCCAAAGGCAAGTCAGTAATGCCGTACCATGCCTAAAAGGTAGTAATCAGGTTTATTCTCCAAAGAATTCCAGTGATATAGGTTTAACCTCTTCTCCAGTATTCATCTGTCCTTTACATCAACAAGCTTCCCGGAACAGATGAACTGAATCTCTTTTGCCATTAGTCATTTGCGTTGTTCCTCTGTTGGTTGTGGTCGCGGAGAGCACTATCTTCTTGCCTCCCTGCAGTTCCATTATCCATATTTGAAAGCTCCTACCTTCCTTTTCTACAATCTTCTCTTGTCGAGACAAAACCAAAACCAAGCAAAAACCAATAAACAAATAACCATTTGTTGCTTCCTACACTACCCCGGTCTGCGTCTCTTGGCCTGCATTACACAAAACATAATATAGTCCATTTGAGTTAATCTTATCCAGGCCTAGTAAACTGGGAGAACTACTTTGCATGCTCTGTGCATGACATTTCTCTTCACATAAACTTAATCCATATTAACTTTTTCTAGCTGCAGCGTGATAACAGATATTGTAGAACTGGCCTTCACAAATGCAGAACATCTACAATTCCATGACTAAAATCATGAGGCACTGTGGATACTCAAATATTCTGAATATTGGTTCATTTTATTTAAATTTTCAAATGAAGTTAAAAAATTCAGGCCAGAGAAAATCATGAGGAACTTTGCTGACTGCTGATAAAGGTGGAGGATTAGGCAGCATGAAGACAAATTAAATTCAACATGCCAAATACAAGGTTATGCATACTGGAAGTAGGCTGAATCACACATGCAGCAGGGCTCTGAATAGCTTGTTTATGTTTAACACTGCTTTTAATGTGCAGCAAGTATAGATATTTTAAACCTAGATATAGCTGTGTTAGAAAAAAATATGTAGATAAACTTGCTAATTGGTGGTTCTTTTAGCTTTATTAGTTTCTTCCTCTTTAAGTCTTTTAAAACATCAGATTCATCTGGGGTTTTAACTCAAATTTTAAATACAGAAGTATTCTCAGCACTCTTTTAGGAGTCACAGACAAGAATGTAATTTAACTTCTTTGCTTCACAATAATATAGAGGTATGACAAATGCCAGTTTACTGTACTTAAATATTATTCTCAAGTGACAGAACAAGTTTTTACAGTAGAGAGATGACTGAATATGTTGGACTGGTGAGTTAGCTACACTGAAATTAGAAAAATATATAATATGTGCAAAAGACTTCCACTGGTTTGAATTCTCTGTAATTCTTACAGCAGAAGGCAACAGATTTTCAGTAGTGGAAAAAGATACAGATTTAGTGTATCCTTTGAAATCATGGGTGTCAGTGGGGAAAAGGCAGAAGAAACTAACCAATAGGGTGAGAAATAGTATTCAGACAAAGAACCTCGAAATTCAGAAAACACAAATAATCTCCAAATTTGTAAACTGTGATGCCGTTCCAAATAATATATGTGAAAGTATTCGAAAGAAAAATTAATATAACTCCTGAGGATATGTATTGCAGCTAGTTTCTCTCTGACAGGCAATAATGTCCTCTAATCCAACCGCAATGAAGGTTCTGTTCCAATACCTCTCTGTTTGTATAGACCTACATTTTTAATGCTAAAATGAAATGTGCTGTTTACTAATGTGCCTCAGTGCTGCTGTTTGTAGCAGACAGTGTCACTGGACCTTCATAGTATTGGCTTGGGGGCTGATGGGTTAACTGGATTTCTACAAAGTTAGGCATATAGTCTCAGCAGAGTTGTGCTACACTCTTCATGTGTCGGTCACCTTGTTCTGTAGGTGTAATGAGATATTTTTCTGTAAGATTAGTTGGAATTATTTATGTAATCTGTTTACTGCATATTATTCTAGAAAACATAATAGCTGGTTTCATTTTTTATGATGCCAAAAGTATTAGATAAAACGTGAAAAATATACAAATTTCCAGTAGAAGAAACTAGGAAAAAACATTCTTTCAATGTTAGTGGCCTAACTCTTCAGACATTTGTAATTTCTACAAATCAGTCTTTTTTTCCCCCTTTCATTTTAATATTAAGTATAAAGTGGTCACTTTACGTTCAACTTTGCTCTTGTGGTACTAGGGCTTGTTTAATATAATGATGATTTGAAGAGACCTTCACTATGAAAAATCAAAGTACAATAGAATATGTTAATCCTACCTGCAGATGCAATAGCACAAGGGGCAAATTCTTTTAGATCACATTTTCTAAGTTCTTCTTCAGTGTATTGAATGCTTACAGGCTGAATTGTTTAGCCTTCCTTTCTGAGCTTAATTAGATTAACCCTAGATTAACCCCCTGGAAGAATATTAGAATAGCTGCAACTAATTGATTGTAAAGTTATTACCGATATATACTGCAAAAATATTATGCAATAGATATAATTAATGTCAATGTTATTGCGTGTTTGGATGTAATTTTCCCTTAATGTTTCGTTGAATTGTTTTACATATCTGTTCAATTATGAACTTAATATTCTCTTATCTTATTTAGTTAATTTTTATACAGTTAAATGGAATGGACTAGCCTCTTCTGAGACACATAAAATGTTATGCCCACTGTTACTTGACCATTTAGCAATTTTACTGCATCCTGGTGATTTTAACTTAGAAATTATTTTCCTCGTTCCTAGTATACAGGTAAAACTGATTAGCAATGTTCCATATCAAAAGTTAATCCCAATGCTAAAAACCAATGATGCAATGTGAAAGTTTCTTCAGTGATAAGAAAGCAGCAGTTTGTGGTTCCAGAAAGAAGCTGAGAGTTTGTTTCCCCAGGAGCAGTGATGGAACGTCTCAAGTGATAATAGATGTGAATGCTTCAGAGGAGATAGCAAGTTAGCTGATGATAAAGCAAATAATCGTGAACAGTACAAAATGATCCAGAGGGATTTAGATGAGTGAAGTTTCTTGGCTGGTGTATGGTAAATGCAGTTAAATTTAGTGTGTGTAAGGCTGAAGCTTAGAAACACAAAGAGGAAAAATACCGTGAAAACAAAGTATTCTGAACTTCTTCCTCCAGAGAGCATTCTGTACCTCTTCAAAGAGAAGAGAGAACACCAAGCCCTGTCGCACTGACACAGCTCCTGTCCTGCTGCAGATGCTTGCCCTCTCTTTCTGGACATTTCTCCTGGCACCATCTCATGCTAATACACTGGTCTCTGTGACTGGGTCTTTTATAATGAATAATTTCAGGGAGTCTCTGCAATGCAACTGAGAGTTCTGTGGCTGCCATTGGAAAGCAAATGGACAAGTGAAGCACATTCCAGATGATAGTCTCTGCCTCTGAATCTAGGCTTCCCCTTTATTGAATGCATTCCAGCCCTCCCAGTTCATTTTATCATAGAATCATAGAATGGTTTGGGCTGGAAGGGAGCTTGAAGATCATCTAGTTCCAATCCCCCTGCTACGGCCAGGCACACCTCCCACTAGACCAGGTTGCTCAAAGCCCCATCCAACCTGGCCTTAAACACCTCCAGGGATAGGACATCCACAATTTCTCTAGGAAACCTGGTCCAGTGTCTCATCCCCCTCACAGTAAAAAATTTCTTCCTATTATCTAATCTAAATCTACCCTCTTTCACTTTACAACCATTACCCCTCATTCCATCACAACACTCCCTGATAGAGTCCCTCCCCATCTTTCCTGTAGGCCCCCCTCAAGCCACCCTGAAGTTCTGTGACTAAAAGGAATGAGGAGTTGAAGCTCACTCATTGTTCAAACTTTTAGAATAACATATTCTCTCATTTCTTGGAAATGAAACTATTGTCTTGGAAAAGAAGAATGTAGGTAAAGACAGGCCAGCAACAGATGCAAAGTCTATCTGCAGAGTGGAAATTTTAGAGAGGCTGAGTCTATTCCTACAAAAATGTTTTGCCATTAATAGAAGGTAATGTACAGGAACAAATGAAACTTCTGGTCCTCCTGAGCCCTTTTACTGTGCTATAGATGTGTTTGGAGTAACTGAACAATATAGTCCATAAAGAAAGTGGGAGGAGGCTGGTCATTTGCTGTAACAGATGAGCCTGAGCTGCAAAAGTGATGCTGACACCTAAATTTCTATTTCTGTTTAGTCAGAATTTTAAGGAACACTTTTCAGTCAGATAACATTGGCATTAAAATCGAGGGTGTTGCTTTGTCTCTTAGGCACTTTGTCCTGTGTGACCCATTGAAAATACTGTGAACTGGAGTTCTCTGATGATATTGTTATGCATACAGATTATGTACAACATATTGTAAGATTTTCCGCGTTGGCCAGGACACCTCTGTTCTGATCTGGAAAAAGCATCCGACTGTCTCCCACTATCTTCTAATCCTTGGCCTTCTCCAACAGTGATAGAGGGAGATCACGTGTGAGGCACTTTGTGGGTAGCTGTTTGACTGGTCATGGCCTCATTTTATTTGGACTGAGTTGGTCTGTGTCTTATAGATTTTAATGAGATTAATTTGCTCCCAGAAAAGAGTGTATTCAGACAACTTACGTGTAGGTGAAGAGCACTGTGTCTCATTACTTACCCCTTCAGCCATCAAGTCAAAGAAGATACTATATTAACATGCAGGTCCTGAGGTCTGTTATAATTCTACTTTATTTTTACAGATTTATTGGTTTGTTTATTTAAAGATGTATATACAGGTAAATATGTATAGCTTTTTTGTTTGTTATTATTACTATATTCATATTAGTAAACCATGGACTGCAAGCAGTAACCACCAGCTTCTTTAGTTGGCATTAATAGACTGATTTATTAAGTGAATCATGGAGAAATCTAATAAAATTCAAAGGATTTTTTGCCTTAAAGAGCATTTCACAGAAAGTGACCTAAGTTTAAAGAATAACTGTAAATTTGTAGGAATATCACTCCAAGAGAAATACATATGATTTTTTTTCCCTGTTACAATTGAATCAAGAGACAGGGAGACACTGATTAGATAATTAACACCTGAAAGTTTCAATTTGGGTAGCTTTACATACATAGACTGGGTTGTCGTCCTTGAGGAGGCTTGGTGCTGTGAACACAGAGACAAGAGGTATGAACAATGATTTTGAAACCAAAGTATTAAGAACAGCAAAAAGTTCTATTTTAACTAAGGGCTGGAGGAGTTACACCATGGGGGGAGAAAGTGGAGAGCAGGGACAGCATAATCACTTGGAGAAGCTGGTGTCTTCTCTCCTTTCCTTGAAAACTTCTGTATTTCTTTTGTCAGTGTATAGGCTTGACATCGTGCCTAGGAATTATTCCTTCCATTTCTCTTCCTCTGTCTTCCACAAAATGGCTGAGGTTCCATTTTACCAGCTCACATATCATTTAAGAGAGAAAGACAGTGACATTTTATAAATTGACAGATATGATAGTAAACTGATGTCAAATGTTACATGAAAATCTCAGTTTTTTGCATGCATAATTTAGATCTCCTGAAACACAAATGTCTGGCAGTTTTTAAACTGAAATACTGGTGCATATATGCAGCTAATTTTTGTATTCTCAACATCTTCATTGCACCAATAGCAACTGCATCAATATGCTTGATACTGAAGCTATTTAGGAGGTACTTTAATGTGCCTATGCATAATATAGTAAAGTTCACTGCATTTTGATACAATAATTTTTTTTTTAAGTTAAAAATCAAAGATGTGATTACAGCTTTCTCAAATTTGTTTGCTTTCTTAGTATGAGAGAGACTTGTTGTTGTTGACTGGAATTTGCATAGGCTATTAGAGTGCTTGGGCATAAATCAAAGGAATATCGAGGATCCTAAGAGTGCATTCAAGTCAGGGGTTGTTTAGGAGCCAAAATAGGCATTGGACATCTTATGGCTTCACTGGGTCTGTGTGATGTTTCTGCTTAGATATCAGTGCCTGTCTACCCTGTTTATTCACATTTAAGAATTCCAGACCTATTTAGGTAAAATCTTGTGATCATGACTCTGACAATGCCATAGTATCAATTGGTTGCAACAGCTCAGTTATGCATCCTTTCCTTGTCCCGAGCAAGGACGTGCTCTAGCCCTGCTGCAAATCTCATCCTGGAGAAGTGCATCCATAATTTTTTTCCCCATGAAAGAAATGCTGGTAGATTTATTACAGGGTGTTTTCTCAGGAAACTAATCAGTAATTGAGATGTAACTATGAGGGTTGAAATAAGTTTTTTAAATGCTTCTTAAAAATATTCTCATTACTTTATTCTGCCGAGTTAACATATAGATCTATAAGTCAGATCAGTTGACAGACAAATGTTATCTTTCAGAAACAACAAGGTTTAGGAAAGGATTTGAACCTGAAAAATCAAACTAAGGTCTAATCCTACTGCCATGATCTATATAAATGATTGGAAGTGGTAATAGAAAATCCTTTCTATATTGTGCTGATATCAGGTACAATGTATGTGCAAGCTAAGTTGGAAATACTACCTGCCTGCCAACTGTAATGCTTGACAGCATAATAGATTTTCTCATGCTAAAACACTCTGTTGTTTTGTATGGATGCATGTATTCAATATACCTGATTTTCTAAACTAGAAGAGAATCAATGACTGAAAAAAATTGTTTTAAAAAGAATTTATATTGTTTTTTGACTGATTTGCTTACCAGATAGATCAATATTAATATAAGACATCCTTAGAGTGACAACACACACAGTTACAAAAATCTCAGTTCCTTTTCATCCATGATGTATCCTCAATATACTGAATTGCAGTATTTGACATTTTCCTTTCTTTTATCATTTCAATCTCGTTATTTCTGACAAAATTATGTATTTCTGAAGTTTTGCAAGTGAAGGCTAATCAATTATCTCAGTGTATGACAAAGAAGCTATTGTAACAAAACCTGCTAAGGATGTTTTTTTACCCACTGAGATCTGTTCAATCTTTGAAATGCTTGGGTGTGAACTGCAACATAATACCGACTTACTGCATGGTATTTTGCTTTATTGTAGAGTGCTATGTAAATACCAAATTTTGTGACAAGGAAAACTAGTACTTTTCTTCCCATTTTGCCAGTGATGGAAACCGATGTGCAGAGGAGTCAAGAAATGTGTTCATGGCCAGGGGCGGCAGCAGCAACAGCAGCAATAGGGGCCAAGCTGCTGAGAGAGAGTTTGGTAGCTTGCTTGTTAGTCCTTATCTGCTCTGGGTGGCTTAAAGAGCACTGCTGACCTAGCATTGGGCTGTTGGAGGTTTCCTTGTGACTCTAACTGGGATCATAAAGGTTTTTGTAAGCTTTGCTGCCCATTCTGCTAAATACGCGCTTTTGCCATACTGCTGTTTTTGCTGTTTCCTAGCAAGTTTTTTGTTCAGGCCCCATTCATTTGAACACATGAAACAGCATATAATATGTTTCCTCTGATTCTGATTAGCTGTCTGTCCCATGTGATTATTGTTGCAAAAGTAATTTCAGTGAAATTCCTTCAACCATATGGGAAAGTCCTTTTATTTGTGAAGTCAGTACTTAGCAGGTGTACTGAGTTTGGCTGGGAGGAAGTTAATTTTCTCACCACACCCACACCACCAGGCTGTGTTAAGATTTACCTTCATCCAATGCCTTGAGTTTTCTTTCTTTTCCTCCAGGCTGGGCTGAAAGTATTTCAGTTTTGCAAGGGTGTGATCTCTGATTGTTGGTGTTCCTTGTGACATATGATGTGGTAATCTGATCTACACGTACACAGTACAGCTCTCACACTACTGTAAAAGCACATCTGTCATCAGCCATAATAACCACTCCTCTACATTCAGAAGGTGCTTCTGCACCATGCACAGGCATTTTTTATGTTGCTGGTCTTCATACATAAGTCAGAAAGGATGAGTGTTAGACCACAGGCTTCACTAAAAAATAAAAATAAATCTCCCACCAGAATATGGTATCTACCAAAGCAGAAACAACAGCTTAATCCTATAGTATTCCTTTCCTTTTAGTCTAAGTATGTTTTGTTGAGTGGAGCTGATACAGGGACTGTCCTAGCTAATAGAAATCATTGCAAGATATTGATTTGAACTTACGTGTTTTGCCAGTAAATCTTCACCTTTAAAGTGCTGTGAACATATGGAGCATTTTAATAATATTTGCCTATATCTAATGTAGACCTGCAACTAAAAAAACTTGTGTGGACATCAGAAAGAATCTGATAACACTTTGATGTGAACTGGAAGTATTTGTGTACTGGACTGCTGTTGGCTGCACATTCACAGAAAGCTGAGTGAACTGGAACTGGAAGAAAGTTCACAGAACTTAAGCAATAATAAATATGGTTTGAATTGTTGGATGTAGTTTTCAAACCTATATGTGAATATGTCAACTTCCCTCCTCCTGGTCCTGCCGTGAAGCATTCGAAGAGACATGGCCATGGAAAGCTGTTCTCTCTTGGATTCAACCCCCTGTTCTGCTTCCTGGCTTGTTATGGTTCAAACACAAGAAGCTTCCTTTGTATTGGAAAGAAAGTACCATGTGCCACTGCTTTCCATTTTACTCCCTTTCAAGTTGTTGTTTGTTGTTGTGTTGAGGAGGATGTGTTGTGTTGAGGGGTGATGGAAGCAGAGAATGGGGAGGAAATTAAACCGACAGAACAAGAGAAATATTCCCTCCTACAAACACTAAGGCGGTTAGAAGTGCGTGATTGACACCCAGAAAGGAAAGACTTGACTTTTTGGACATCCAGGTAAAATAATTTTGTCTATCAAAAAACTGTTATAAAGTTATTAATAGGTGTGAGAATGCCATCTCTTATGGCTCAGTTTTTAGAAGTCTTTCTGATGATTTTTGTTTGTCCATCATCACAGTATTTTGTTTCATACAATTCAATTTTTATTTTGCTAATGGCTGCTTTTTAGCCACTTAATCTTTTTATTATCACCAGTGGACAGTTTCTCTGGCGCATACTGTAACGTTCATTAGGAACTCTTGACTCCCAGAGGTAGTTGAGTACTTTAGGACACGGACTGCCTGCAAGCTGCTTCTTTCTGAGTTCTGCCCATGTGATAGAAGATAGTAAAGCTTTAAGTTTCATTCTCAGAGTTGACACTCAGAGCACTCTGGCAAAACGATTAGCCTTTGAGGTAATCATTGTTATGCATTGCACATCAACTGGCTCAATCAATCAGATTTTACTCTACTACTAGATTTCAAAAACTTAATAACATTAGAGGTCCAGAAAAACACAAAAAAACACTGGCTTAGCTCATTCTCTATGTTAATTCTAACAACAAAGGGAATCTGTGATTTGTACAAATGCATAACTACTATAATAAAAAATATGACCTTTATCTAAATTCTTTTGCATGCACAGTTAGAATTTCCTCTAAAGAGCAAATTCTCCAGCTGTTATTGTTATTAAGGACATGTCCGCAATTAACTTTTCAAGTATAATTTCTGTTTTAAAAGACTAAGTTAGTTACGCCACTATAAGCCAATTGGTTGGGGTTTATAGTAATTTTAGTTGAAGCAAAGATTTTAGAAAAAAAAAACAACGAAAGAGTCTTCCTTTTATTGAGACATGAAGATGTAATATACAGTAACTGGCTAAAGTTGCCAGTTAGTGTAATGGCCATTCATTTTGATGCCATTTTTTCTTCATTTCCCATTACAGCAGGGAGAAGTATTTTTAAGGAATATGATTTGTACCATCTGATATATCTAAGCTCTGCATAGCTTGCTTTCATGGCGGACTAACTGAGTCAAGGTGAAGGGAGGAGAAAATAGTTTTGCTGTAAGCTAATATTTTAAATCAGACATTTGACCAAACAGAACCTCTTGCTTGGGCAGGAGGGAGTTCTGAGACATCCTTCACTTGCAAGGTATTTCTCCTGCTTTAAGCTTCTTGTCTCATCTTGGGGTGCTGGGGCTGTAGCTCTTTAAACTCTTTTGTTACAATAGCTACTAAGACTTTTTAATCTTTAATAAGACATTCAGGGTGAAGCAAAGAAAATCTAATTTCTGAAATTAGGGACATTACAGCTATCTTTATATTTAACTCACTCTTTACATCCTTTTAAACTTTTTGTAAGTGAATTTAGTGTTTACTAACAAGGCTCAGCTAATATCAATGGAGATAGGAACTCATTTATCCATAGTGTAGATACAATGATGTTGTCAATGTAATGCTATCAGGAACTAATCTTCTTTCAAAAAACTCAAATACTCTTCCAAAAAATAGAGACTCTGACTTTGTATCCCTGCTCTCTCCTGAAGAAGCTAATGTCATAGGTCGTCATCATTATTCATTTGTCATTTGCCATGACTTTGAGGAAGAAGCTCTACATCGATACAGTTTGACTCTCATTGCTCCAAATAGTCCACAACTGCATCCAGACCAAATTCTGATACAGAAGAACTGTTTAGCTAATATTGCAGTGCACATGATTAACCTGAACAGCACTGAACTCCCACTAGTTGAATGAATAAAAGCAAACTCCTTTTTCCTGGGCATTAAATACAAGTTTCCACCCAGTCTTTCAAGACTGGTTTATATTAAGCTGCAGGTTGACATTTTAGTTAGGTCTAGAATTCATTACCAGACCGGTTTAGTACTGCTTTTACTATGAGCGCTTGAAGAAGGACCAAGAGAGTGAAGGGGAAATTCTAGGACTTTTATCTAATATTAATCTAATATTCTACAGAGCCCCAACTGACTAAGATTCACTTATGTGAATATCATTATGACCTGTAATAATACTAAATCTCTGTTCCTGAATTTTAAGTTGCTTATGAAACCATCAAAAATTGTATTCTTGGAAAAATATCATCCTGTAGAAATGTTAACCAAAACCCCCAAAATTCGTGAAGTACATGTATATTAACTGAGAGAAAACCTTATAATACTAGGGACTAGCTTTTCTCTAGTTCAGAATAGCTCTAAATGACCTCCTGTAAAGCCATTATTTTATGTTAAAAAATTACCAGAAGGACTGTTTAGCGGTAATTTATTAAATTGAGATTAAATAAAGGATGAACTTAACTTACCATTACGAATTAAACCAGAGCTCAAGGCCATAGAGTCTTGACAAACAGGAGAAAAGATGATGGATGCAGGCAGATTGAATCTATTTTAAAATGGTTTTGAGTTGTGAGCAGTTTTCTTCCTGAGGAGATTTTAGGAAAGCAGAATGATTTTTTTTTTGGTGGTTGAAATATTGCCTACCATATTTGTAAATTGATTGTGCTGTAACAAAGAGCTTGAAAGAATCAAAACCCGAAAAGTTTGTTTGAAATAATGCCTTCTGTTATTTGTTGTATTCTGCTGAGTCAAAAGATGATCTATTGATCTGGACATTAAAAGAATAGGATAATAGGTTCAAGGAAAATCACAAGTGTGCTACACACACTTGTGTTACACAGCAAGCATCATCCTTTCTGTGCACGTAAATGTCAAAATTCCAATGCCATGTGATACTGACTAGAAAGAGTCAGGGTTGCGAGTGCTTTCTGAAGAGGAGTCAACAATGAGAATACAATGAAAACATCATTTTTGGCGTGTGAGGAGCCCAGGTTACATCAAGTTTTATGAGGGGTTTCCTTTACATTTAGTAGTTCGAGTTATGCAGTAGATATCTGCAGAGAACTTCAGACAGAATGAGTTGTCCTGTAGTTATTTCACTCACACCCAGCAAATATGTCAAGTCTCAGAAACCCCCCAGAGAGGCAAGACCCACAAAATCTTAGTAGCAGTGGTCTCATTTGGGGGGACTTGGAAGGGGGAGTAGGTTTTTCTTGTTGATATGCATGTCCTTATGTAACTCACAGATTTCTTCTGTGTGTTAGTGACCAATATTTTGTCCCTGGGCTGACCTCCTTCTTAGTAAGGGCTAAAGATGATGGTCAGATTTATTCACTCTGCTGGTTCTGGTACGTTTTAGAACTCAGTTCTTTGTGGTACTTAGTCTTTATGCAGCCTTTCATCAGCTCCCCTCTTTAACAAATAAATACGGGAGATTTCTCAATATGGCTGATATATACTTCTCATCAATATATGGTCCTTTTTGCATGCAGAAAAAGTTCAACATGCTTCATATTGCTCTTGCTTTCATTTCACTAGTCCTTGATGTAGTGAATCCTTAACAAGTTGCAATGGGTTATGGCAAGTGAGTAATTTAATTTTCTAAGCAGTCAGAAATGGAAAAGAGGAGGAAGCAGCTGTAGCAACCATTACCAGAAAAATGGCATTGAAGATGGCACTGGAGCAGATCCTTGAAGTGAATACACCTTGTAGCACTGTTTAGCTAGTCTATACAAGTGTTCTGCAAATGGGATAAAATTACTGGCTATCATGCTAGTCTATTTGTCTTGCTGACACTGTTTATTCCCTTGTTCTTGTTTTGTTGTGGTTTTGTGTTTGTGGGTTTTTTTAAATTAGACTGCAAGGCCGGTAGGACATAGACTATCTTTTTATTAAGCATTTGGACAGCATGAATCACTTGGTCTGTAGTTAGATGTTATACTGATGGTAGTAGTAATAATCTCAATAAAAATAATACCATAAATAATTATTAGCACTGATCAGTCAATGTTTGGCAAATAAAAAAACTATTCAGCTTCTGTTTTTTATGGCTAGAGTAGCTGAACAAATATGTTTGATAGCAGTAGTATGTGTGTGGGCATTGGATGCTACTTTTTGTCTGTAGATTTTAAAGTGCTGTACAAATGCTGGTACCACCAATTTGCAATTAAGGAGGTTGAAATCCAAAGAGGCTAAAATGAAAGGTCAATCAGCAAGTCAGAGCTAGGGTAAGGAATAGGTCCCTCGGTGTCTTGACTGTGAGATCTTTTGCCCCGTCTTCTACATCTTGCTGTAATTACATGGAACCTAGCAGGTGCCTCATTATTCTCATCTTCTAAGGAACTCTGCAGGGCAAGTGATATTTTATTATATAGAAATGGGAAACTTTAATTCATTTTGTCCCTTTAACTACTTCTGTTCCGGATAACGATTCAGCACAAATCTGGAAAAGTTCAGCTTCATGAATAAACTCACATATAAACTCCATAAATATTGACCTTTCTGCTAAAACCTACATGAAATTGAACTGAAACTATGGCATATTGCTTATGTCATATGATTGAATAATAGCTTCACATATCTGAAAGTATTCTAATTCAGTTTATGTTCATGCTCCACCTATCCTAATGTGTGACACTTCAACATAACTGGGTTCAGAGTTTTGCAAAGAAAGAAGATATACGCAGAAGTGCCAATACTGACTGATTTCCCAGTCAACTTTAATATATCACATATGAGAGTATGACCGTAAGTGGTACTAGGAAGTCTCAGCCATTCTTGATTGCCTATTTAGCAATAGCAAAACATGACTTGTTCTATATATACTTCATGGCTAAGAAAAACACTGTGGTGGATTGGCCCCAGTCAGCAACTAGGCACTCACCCAGCCACTTGCTCACTCCTCCTGCCACAGCAGGGTGGGAGAGAAAATAAGAAAAGCAAAAGCAAAAAAAATTAGGAGTTGAGACAAAGACAGTTAAGCAAAGCAAAATGAGGAACTTATTCACTACTTCCCATAAGCAGGCAGATGTTCAGCAATTTCCTGGAAAGCAGAACCTCAGCACACATAACAGTTACTTGAGAACAGAAAGACCATCAACATTCCCCACTCCCTCCTCCTTTCCTCTGAACTTTTCTTGCTGAGCACAGCATCATATGGTATGAATATCCCTGCGGTCAATTTGGGTCAGCTGTCCTGGCTGTGTCCCCTCCCAACTTCTTGCCCACCCCCAACCTACTCATTGGAGTGCTGAGTGGGAAAAGGAGAAAACCTTGATGCCATCCAAGCAGTGCTCAGCAGTAGCCAAAAGACTGGTTTGTTTTAGTCTCAAATCCAAAACTCAGCACCGTATGGGCTGCTCTGAAGAAAATAACCTCCATCTCAGCCAGATGCTTTAAAATAACATCTATATCCCAATACCAACACTTTAAAATTCCAGTACAAACACTTAAAAATAACAGCTATATTTGGTAGCACTACAATGGCAAAAGAACATCTTTCAAATGAAAAGGTAGATTTATAGAATAGTTTTTCAGTCTCTGTTTTTATTAATATTACTGTTACAGATGTGCTTTATGCATACATTAAGCAAAATCATATTATACTGTATTTCTCATGGAAAATAAAAGAGGAAATCTATTTCTTGAATATATTTCTACATTCCTGGTATCTGATGTGTGCCCTTGACTATTATGTATAATTTGCTGAAGAGCCATATATTGCACGCTAGCTTTGATTTTTTTGCTTCACGACATAATATTGCACTGCAAACTGTGCTGAAAGAGTCCATGGCAGACATTTAAAATTAAATATAAAGGATTATGCCTTGTAACTAATGTAGGCTTCTGAATCAAAGCTTGAAATGTAAATTATACCTTACCAGATGCCCATTTAAGTGTCAGACCAGTGTTTGTTCATTTGTATAGGCCTTTATTATCTGTTCACGAGCATTTTCTCATCCAGTGTTTCCCCTGGAAATGTCGATTCCCAGTACCTGACTGCAGGTTTGGATGCTGTTATTCAAATGCCACTGAGGTGTCTGAAGATTGGTTGTTGGTACGTTGGGCAAGAGCATTATAGAACCATCACGCACAGTTTGGCACAGTTGGAAGTCCACATGAGGGTAAAAAATTGAGTGAACATGAAACCTGACTGGCCACTTTGCTTTAGAAGAGATGGCACTGTTAGGTCAGATGTGAAGTGGATCTGCACTGGTAGAGTAACTTTGCATTGCTTCCATTTGAACTATTCCTTACTGGTGCATATGTAGAGGACTCAAGGCTTCCGTGCTCTCATTTCTTCACCCATCATGAGCACCACACAGGTAATAAAAGCTTAAGTAAACAATGAAGGGGAAAAAGCAAAACCTTATTGAACTGATTTTATTTCAGTGAGCTGCAGAGCATATTAAATTTCTTAGATGCATGAAAATATTAGGATCTTTATTGCTCAATTAAATTATGCTTTTTGCATGCTAACTCTGCTTTTTCTAAAAAAAGGGTACCAAAAGGCTAAAAGCGCAAGACAGAAAATAGGCTAAAAATACACAAAATTTGCAAGAAACATTTCCGTGATAAAATGTGCTTAACACTCAAGTAATAAACAAAACCAACTTATTTGCTAAGATTGAAAGATTAAAAGCATTAAGCAAACCCCTCATCTAGAAGTTAATATCTGATCCTGGAAATGATAAAAAAGATGCCTGCATCAGCATTTCAAACATTTAAAAACCTCCAATATTTATAGTGATTTAAGGAAAAAACTATTTGCTTTTGGCACTTCGTGTATCCTCCTACTCCCTACTCCTCCCACACCCATATTCAGTATTATAAGCTAAAGTGGTTAGTTCTTAAGGGGGGGGGGGTTAGTTGCCTGGATTATCTTTTTGGCTTTCATTATCATCTCTGTTCACTTCCTTTTCTTTCCAAATATTTATTGCTTTTTTTCACTGCTAACAAATGATTGGTAAAACTTTTCAGAACTAATTGATAACACGGTGCTTGCAATAACAAATAGAAAACAACAGCAGCTATTCGTTACCTCACATTAGCTAATCCACAGTATTCTCACTAATACCAAAAAAATTAATTAAGTCTGTAGGCCTTAATGTTTAGAAAAGATTTTCAAGTTTTAAAACATGGACCAGGCATGGACTAGTTGAAACTATTAAACCACGGTAAATTCCTTTTTTTTTATCAGAAAAATCTCAAAAAACCCAACAAAGTAACAAAATAATTAGTAAGCATACTTTGAAATGAGTGTGTAACTTGATTTCAAATTTACGTTCCTATTGCTTTATTGGACTTTCTGAGATGATGTTTGAATCATGTTATGTGTTTTGTGTGAACCCATGTATGATCTACATCATTTGTGTAAGGAGTGCATAGTTAGTTACCTTATGATTAAGGTATTTTTAATTTGCATTGTTTCATCCAGATGGTACAGTTTTTGGGGTTCTTTTTAATAAGCATTTGTCATTTGCATCAGGAATGCTATGGTGCTCTGCCTCTGTGCTGCATGCCTCATGCTATGCTTTGTGGTCTATCTGCCAAAAGTCAGTACAATCCTGGGGCTTGGGTGTTAAACTTAACAATTCTTATAATTTATTTTCTTCCATCCCTTCATCTTCCCCCCCCCTCTTTTTTTTGGGGTGGGTGTGTGAGCCAAGTCTATTTTCAATATACTTTCAGACAGAAGGAAAAATGACAAGTGCCGTACTTTTTAGATGACGCATCTAAGCAGGCTGCTTCAAGCATATTTCGATTCACTCACTGTCTTTAGAAACACAGCAAGAAAAGTTCCTTTAAGACAGAGAAAGAGAATGTAACAGAGTTTCTCTATGAGTGTTGATCCCTGTGCATATTCACACTGCAGAGCGCACACGTACAAGCGCTGTTAGCCAGCGTTACTAGGGTCATGCTCTAAACCCCTTGGCTCTCAATGTTCTTCTGCAGTTTTAAAAAGCGTGAGGCATCCCTCTTCCTCTCTCTTTCTTCCAATGTTCTGCTGAGTGGAAATAGTCCTTCTGTGCCTACCTAAAGCAGAGTACCCTCAAGTTTTCATTATTGTTGAAATCCTCTTATAGCTTCCTTGAGGACCTAGCTGTATTCCTCATAGACCAGCACAACCATTAAAGTGGCCCATCTTTTACAGTACTACAGACAAAGTTCTAAGTACGCCTTTTTACTGTGTGCCATGATCCTGTTTGATTCAGATCGTTCTGTGAGTTTCTATTCTGGTGAAAAGTCCTTTTCTGTCACACTATGGCTTCCATGCTCCATGGCACCTCCTCTCAGTGTAGCAAAGGGAGTTCTGTACTACAATGTCACTACCCTCAAAGCCCTCATTCTTTTTCCAGGAAAGCCTACTTTAATTACCAGTAGGAACTGCAGTAATTCATATAGTGGCATATGATACCTATTAGTCATTCCTGGAGCTTTTAAATAGATTAGCTTCCTCTTTGACTATTCTCCTTGAATAATCTTCTGGATAACACATGGTCTTGAACCTCCACCACTATTCAGCTTCTACTTTTTTCTTGGCCGTTAGGGCAGGGCTTTTAGATCCAGCATGTTTAATTTGACACAATGCAGTTTTTGGGGAAGATGGGCAGGGGAAGAATGTGAGAGGGAAGAAGGTCCTGCATTCCAGGATAAGATATTAAATTTCTTTTAGCCCTTCTCTCTGGAAGCTGCTGCATCTGCTGAGAAGAACAAGGAAACTAAGACTTCACATATTTGTTCCTTTTTGGGGGGGAGGGGTTCTGCAGCTGTGCTGTAATTTTGAGTTGCACACTATGAGATGCTCTTGGACTGTTACTCCATAAAGTCCTTGCTCACTTACTGTCTTTTGTGGGTTTTCTACTAGAGGAATTTAGGAAAGAACTCTAATCTTCTTTTTACAGTTGCAATTGCAGCTGTTTTTCAACATCCCTAAATATCTCTGACTGGTCATCACAGCTGTGGTTCTTAGAAGACATTCCTAGTAACAAATGTGAGGGATTCCAGAAGGTATCATCTTTGATTCCAGATTTCCAGTTGGAGAGCAGATGTACTCATTTCTTGCATATTGAGGCACTCAATTCACGTGGAGATTTTTGAGCACTCCAGGGACCATTAGCTATTTAAAACCAGTAAAAAAGAGGACATTTAACTATAATATTCCATTTGTTTCAGATCCCAATATTCTGCTGTATCATTTTTCTTGCAATTGAGGCACCAAGAGTCTTCAAAATTAACAAATGAGTGAACCTGAGCTTGTTTTGGAGCTGTCATGGTCTAAATGAATTCAGTGGATATTCTGTGGATGTTTGTGGACATCTATGGGCATTTGTGGACATTTCACAGGAGTGGTCTGTGGACTAAGGGAATGTGTATTGTATCAAAGGATGGGAATGGGGGTGCTGGTTAATGAGAATGTGTTGGATAGTGTGGGACCTGAGCCTGACGTAAATGGTATGGAATAAGGTGTGGAGAATGTCGTGGTTTCAATTGGCTAGAGTTAACTTTTTAACAGCAGCTGGTATAGTGCTTTGGTTTGGGTTTGGGATGAGAAATACTTTTGATAGCGCACTGGTGTTTTTAGTTGTTGCTGAGCTGTCAAGGCCTTTTCTACTCCTCAATATTGCTCTGCCAGTGAGTAGGCTGGGGCTGCACAAGAATTTGGGAGGAGACACAGCTGGGACAGTGGACCCCATCTGACGAAACAAGTATTCCATACCATGTGACATCATACTTGGTATACAAAGCTGGGGGAAGAAGAAGGAAGCAGGGGACGTGTGGAGTGATGGCATTTGTCTTTCCAAGTAACCATTGCACGTGATGGAGCCCTGCTTTCCTGGAGATGGCTGAACACCTGCCTGCTGATGGGAAGCAGTGAATGAATTTCGTATTTTGCTTTGCTTGTGTGTGCAGCTTTTGCTCTGTCTATTAAACTGTCTATCTCAACCCACAAGTTTTTTCTCTTTTACTCTTCCAATTCCTTCCCTCATCCAAACTGAGGGGAGTGAGCAAGTAGCTGCGTGGTTCTAGTTGCTGGCTGGAATTAAACTATGACACTGTTTCAGTTGCTGCTGTTCACTAGGAATGGATACAGCAGTAATGCAGCTCTTAATGACAGACACACCTTCTGAAGTCATATCAGATAGGCACAAAGTATTGTTCCCTTCTTCAATAAAATCCCTATGTACCAGTAACCTCTGGTGAGCAGACTGCCATATTTTTTAACCAAATTAGGTTATCTGTCATGTGAAACAGATGGAAATTTCTGGGTTTTTTTGGCATTGCCACCTTCTGAACCTTCTTCCCTTCTTCTTCAGCAGCCACTCTCAGGAGCGTCAGTCATGTTTACATCTCCACTGTAAAAGAGCTGGTAAGAGTTCATTTCTCAGTGAAAGGGCTCCACAGCAAATATTTTTGGTTGCAGAAAAGAACAGAGGGTGGAGAGCAACCTTAGATACTAAAAATTTAACTCTTTTTATTAGGAAACTAACACAATTTGTGGCCTTTGTTCCATTGACACAAACCCCCTAGAAATTCTTTTCTAGAAATTCTTGATTGTTCACTGGAGCTACAGAACTTTGATCTTTTACTGTTTTCCTCAAATTTCATTAAGGCATTTCACTTCTGCATCCTGAAATTAAACTCTTGTCTATTGTATTAATTTTTCTACTGAGGTTTTTGAGGTCTTTAATTAGACTTATTTTGCCTGTCAGAAACTCTGTCATTCAGTGAGGTCTTGATCTTGTACTGTTTTCTCTAATTAAACAGCCATTTGATCTACTGATGACATGTTCCCTTTCGGGCGGGAGAGTCTTGATCAACAAACACACTGGTTGCCAGAAAATCTGCCCTGAGAGTCAACATACACACTCTGTATGTCTTCTTATATTGTTTTCATTAAGGATAAAATTTTTCCTTCAAGTGGTCTCAGAGGGTTTTTTTAAGGAGGAAATAACTTTGTCATTGTTTTTCTCAACATCACATGCCTCCACTGCTGAGACAACATTGTTTACCGTGGTTGTTGGACCTGTCTTATCTTTTCTTATCTGGTAGAGGATTCCTCATTTTCCGTGTAAATTTTTTGATGAAGTTACCTGTGGTGAAATGCTATCAGTTGTGAGTTTTTGATCTTTTCATGTCAATTGGCTTACCTATTTTTGTCACAGAGACTTGCAGATAAATTATTGTGTAAAGATGTAACACAAAATGCAACTTTAATTCTGACAAAATTGTCTACAGTAATTGATGTTCATTTCCTCCATTTATCCTGGGAGATGCAGACTTTCTTGAAGTCTTTGAGGTTATATCTTTCTCTTCAATTACTGGGTTGATACAGTGCATGTTTCCATGATCCCTCTCCTCATGTCTGTATCCTAGAGAGTACTAACAAGGGGCGTTGTCAGGGGAGTCCATTAAATGTGTTGCGTGAGTAGTGAGATCTTTTGCAAACATATGGCTTGGCTAATCATAGTAGCTATTCAGCATACAGCCTTTTCCCTCAAGTCCAATAATTGTGTTTATATTCATAGGTTGTCCACAGCTCCTTTCTCTTTGCTGCTGGACTGAATCTTGTCATTGCCCTCTTTCAATTAGTATAAAAACACTGGTAAGTTTGAGGTTTGCTACACAATTAAAAAGCTCTTACAGCAGCAATGATCTAAGTGCCACATTACACTGACCATAAATACGGTTTTGTCATCTGGAGTTACATCCTAAATGGGCTGAATTCTCAGGTCCTGCATGAGAACATAACACTTTTGCACTGGGCAACAGCACTGCAGGGAATGCCTCCAGAGAGAAAGATGCTGTCTCCACAAAATGATCCCAGGTATTCCTCAGCCTCAAGACCATATGCCTGAGCTACTTAGACAGTCACTCAGCAGTCAGATGTTTTAGCCTAAGTTTCACACTGAACTGAGTTCTTAGTGGTTGGGAGAGTTTTGTGCAAAACAGAGCCTGTTATAGTTTGTAAGAACTTCGTGACTACATGCCTGTCTTAGTGGCTGAAATTTTCTTATAGAAGTGTCTCTCTAGAATAAATTTCCCGTGGTCTCCTAAAATATTCTTCATATTTAAACAGAGTAGAAGAACTGGGCATAAGAGAATCCCTATTATTCTCTGTATAAAAATACAAATATGTATTTAAACAAAAAGATAGATATATACTTATGCAAGAAATTATTGTCTCAGATGCAGATAATAGATCCTGTGCAATCTTACTTTGCTGTACACCCCAATATAGTATTCCAACAGTAGGGCTTTACTAAAATATGGATTACTAATCAGAAAGTACAGTTGTCATTTAATACTGAACGTTTGGCTCCTCCTTTTGAACTCAGAGATGAGACATCTGGAGAATTGCGACAGTTGTTTAATCTATCACAAGAAAGCTGCTGTATTGCTGAAAGGTCAGGGGTTTTTATAAGATTTAAAAAGAAGACCCTTGAAAGTGCTGGTGCATATTCGGTCTTAATTCATCTAGATGTTAGAATCTGTGGTTTTTTAGTCAACAACTGAAAAAGTGGTATTGTTAGACAGGCCAACAGTTGCTCTTTCATTTCAAACCAATATCATCTAATTGGCACTAATAATCACATCTGTTTTTTTCAGCATTGCTGAATATAAAAGGACTTCTACATCATCTGCATATGCCTCTGTGGCCATTCCAGTATATTCTTTCATAATCATATGCAATTAGAATGCTGCATAAAGTCCTTCAAGCTTTTATGTCAAATTTTGCAAGTTTTTTATTTCTTGAATTTTTCCTAAGAAGCAGAATAGGAGCTAAAACTGTTAAAATGCAAGTTGTTCAAAGTACAATGGTTTCTCTTAGTTTCTTTGTTAACTTTCCATTGCCAAAAACGTAGAAAGCTGAATTAGTCGTGTACTGATTTTGTAAGCACAAAGCTTGCTGGAAAAACTATCCTTGAGTCATAGTTTCTGTTTTTCCTTTTTTAATCAATCTTTTCAGGAACATTATAGTTTGTAATCAGTTGGGGTTTTTTAACCTACTTTCATTCCTTCCCCAGGTCTCTGATGTATGGCTTATGCAGATATCTATGGCATTATGAAATTAGCTTTCAGAAACTGAATAGGTT
The DNA here is from genome assembly GCA_008711295.1 of Anarhynchus alexandrinus. Taxonomy (NCBI): domain Eukaryota; kingdom Metazoa; phylum Chordata; class Aves; order Charadriiformes; family Charadriidae; genus Anarhynchus; species Anarhynchus alexandrinus. The sequence goes on along the minus strand of VUYV01000116.1, from coordinate 358,242 downwards.
GCACCATTTTCAGCCGTATTAGCAACCTTCAAATATTAATTTCTTGACAGTAAAAAAAGTGATGCAGTCTGATGTATGCAGCATCTATTCTTGCTACTTATTTTTTACTTGACATAAATTCCACCTATAGGGGATGTGTAATAACTTGCCCTGAGGATATTTAAACTAATCTTTATGAGACAAACATGTTCCCAGCACTTACTAGTGGCATGTAAAGTCCGTTCCAGTCCTTGGAGTTAGCATATATTTGCGCTATACTTTTTTCTGTTTTAAAAATTGCAACTCAATTTTCTAATCCACTAATTTGCTAATCCACCAGTTTTAACCACTGATACCATTCATTTTTTTGCCAGGATTATGTTGGGTTTTGCCTTGATGGAAGCTTTTTAGCAACGTATGGCAATGGTCAATGGCAATAATAGTGACTAATATTAGTTGATTAGTTAAGGGAAAGGATCGCTAACTTTTTTATTGCTCTGATCAGGATTTTGGAAAAGGTTTAGTTCCCAGTTATTTCTTCAAGAAATTCCTTAGTGCTATTGAAAATTCAACATTTTGTTTCGTATTTGTAAAATGAGCACAATCTTCCTAAAAATATTCCCCATTCTGTAATAATTTTTAAAAGGTGGGTCACAATCTGTAATAATTTATAGACAATTATCTTTTCAGGATATACCACAAGGATGGGAAAACATAAGCTTATGGGATTGCATGTAGATTTCCCACTTATTTTCCTTCATTTTAGTTAGCCTCCGAGTAACTGAGGCACTAGACAATTACAGTGTCCCAAATATTGGATATAAGGCAAGATAAGCTGCAGACTGCAGCAGAGATATCTGCATTTATCTTCACAGAGTTGATGAATATCCAGTAGAACTTACAAGTTCAGATTCAGTGCCACACTTGACCAGGCTTTTAACTGTTGTGGTGGGTTAGCTTTGACTAACAGTCAGCTGCTTGTACCCCTCCCACTGTCAAACAGGAGGAGAAAATCGGATGAGAAAGCTCATGAGTTGACATAGAGAGATTGCTTACCAGTTACCATTGCCCACCTGGGCAAAACGTGCTCAACTTTCAGAAAAATAATTTAATTTATTGCCAGTTAAAATAGATTAGGGTAGTGAAAACCAAAGACAAACATTAAAAATACCTTAAAATACCTTAATAACATTAATCCTCCACACTTTCTAATGCTCAACTTCACTCCTTCACTTTTGACTCCTCTACCCCCCACACACATCCCCAGGCAGCTATATGGAGTATGAAGTGTGGGTACGGTTATAGGGGTAGTGACTCACAAAGATTGTTCAAGACTGAGTGAGTGAGATCAGCCAAGAGATGCTGAGCAAATGCCCAAGCTCTGCTGTTTTCTCTGAACAGGAAGAAAGAGAAAAAACTTTTTTCCTTGGCCCTGTTTTTGGATATTTTCCTGTTCACATATACTCCTTTTCAAATGCCTCTATCAATTCAAAGACAGCTTTTTCTTTTTTTCTTNGAACAGCAGGGAACAAGTACAAGATGAATAATAAAACAGGAAGCAAAATAAAGATTGCAAACCCAAACTGGGAAACGACCTGGAAAGATACATCTGTAAAATCGATACAGCCACATCGTATGATACTAACTCAAAAGTAATTCAGTGTCTGCATTAATTATCAACTAAACCAAATCCGCCTTCTGTTACATTGAACATGCTTTAAACTCAGCCCAAAGCAAAGTTTATGCAAGAATGGTGCACAGCTAACTCTAACCTGTTGAAAGTTAGACAAAGCCACTTTGCTCATCAGCTAAAGCCAATTCAAATTTGTTACAATCAGGGAGCTGTGTAGCTGGGTCAGGAGAGGTGCCTGGTCGTGGGCGACACAACTGTGAAAGCAGCTGTTGGGGGGTTTCTTCTTTGAAAATTTCCTCAGTCTGCAGTGAGCTGCTCTGGGGCCGAGATCATGAGTGAGAGCTACCACTGCCGTCATTCAGAAACTACATCTTTTGCCCCCAGTGTGGCATTGTACCATCCTGTGCTGCCTGTACTGAGAACTGCTTGCTGGTTCTCTCCTTGTTGATGGAGTGTACTACAACCAGCAGGTAATCAAAGTCTGGCCACTGGTCTTCCAAATCTGCACATTTTGAGCCTTTTCTTGAGTCTAACTCCATAACATACAGGGTTGAGTTGGTTCCAAGAGGGGTTTTTTCAGAACAACAGTATTTAAGGTTCAGCTCAGAGATGGTAGTTTGGAAATAACCCCAATTAACTGTATTTATTGGCTTAATGTAACTGTACTTTGCCTTAGGCAATTTTGATTAAGAGAACATAGAAGTTAGTGATACTTCCACTTTAAAGGGCTGCATCTCCTTTAGGTAACCCTAAACTGTTATTTTCAATCCATTTACTTCTGACATTCTGTCAGTCCACTCTTTCTTATACATAATGCATGAGAAGAATATTTAAAGTACACTTGTGTTTTGACACTGATGAACAGTACTCATAATACTTGTATTTTCTAGGAGCTAAACCCGAAGGAATGAATAATGGTTGGGAAGATACACATGTACAGTATAAAAATGTCTAAGTCACAAATGCTGCATTGCTACTAGAAATCATGTCTCTGAATTTCTATAACAAATTTCAAAATGAACATTACCACTTAATCACATTCATCTACAGTTCTTTATTTATTTAATATGTTAGGTTAGTACCTTGAAAGTGACTGTTTTGAAATCCAGCTTTTTTAAAAGGTGCGGTTTGTTACTCAACCTGGGGATCTGAATGTCTGTTTCTAGAGGAATGATTGTCTTTTGGTTGAGACCTCAGCCAAGAAAAGCAGCCATTGACAACTGAGCCTGTCACTTCAAACTCTCTTACTATGAAAGGTGAAAACCAGATGTTTCTAGAGGACTTCCAGGTACTGAAGAAATAGGAATAATTTATGAACACAATTCTTGGAAATACTTTATCTGCTTCTAGAGAGTGAATTCTCTGAGCCAGCATGGTATGAAGATGTTGATGTTCTCTCTATTTTATTTGGGATAGCTAGGAAAATGGAAACATATGTGTATTTTCTTCATAAGCTGAGGGCAGAGAAACTTGAGACAAAGGTTTGACGATAGCGCAGTATGATCCAAGTTATGACTGTTCAGTATACCGGGCATTCAGATTTTTTTCCACAAACAAAATCATTTAGTTACTAATGAAGTGGACTACTAGGTCATTTTTTTTTGTATTTGGGAAGTACAGCCTCACTTTTTTTTATCAGTTAAAGATCACTCATAAGATACTCATTTTTTCTTCACTCTTTTTTCCCCTTTTTTACTGTAAGAGAAATAAAAGAATGACACAGTCTTCCTTCATTTTCTTGCCCTTGACAGTTTAATCAGAGAAAATGTATTTCAGCCATTTGACATTTATTTATGGTAATGAAATTGATTCAGATTATGTAACCTCCCAAAGCTCTTGGAGGTAACGTGCTTTCGGCTTTTATATGGAGTAAATTTAAGTGGACGACTCAGGGGAGTAATATCAGCAAGATAAAAAGAATGTCATGGATCTAGCTTGCAAAAGTATAACTACAAAATAGCAATGATCAACCAGCAAAACATGCCACAAAGTTGCAAGTTTGTAAAACTCATTCTTACTTTTATTCAAGAAGTCCCATTGATTCTAGAATCCCACTTCAAATCCTGTTCTTGGTCATGCTCTAGTAACTCTTATAAGAGGTCTCATACTCCACCAGTTGCTGTTTATTTCAGATAAGATACTTGTGTGAGATGACATGGCATATTCAGTAAAGGTTGTTAATTCTGTGGGCAATCTAATCTAAAATCACAGAGAAATATCATAAATAAACATTCATATTTAAAGAGCTCAGTGCACTGATTAAGTATCCCTATGCTTTGCAAATTTTTCTGTTTGTTGAATTTTACTTGTGTATGTCGAACGTTACCAGAACTTTTCTGATACAAATCAGTGCAGCCAAAAATACTGAGGTGCATTTCAGGTTTTCAGAATCTGCAGTAGCTGTCAGGTGCCACCATGAGTTGTAGCATTACTAATAACAGCCTGACAGGCCAGCATCAGGATTGCTGTCTGGCATTCAAATGCATAAATACTTGGTGCAGAGTTGCATAGTTCTGCTCTGTTCTGAACACTGTCCTCCTGACCTGATACCTTCAGTTCTTCTGCTTTGTATTCTTTCTTGCTGCATATCAGGGGACAATTTGGACAAAACCCTGGTTGTGGAACACCTGCCAAGAGCAGTGACAGCTCTAACTTTTATGAAATTCTTTCAGCAGCCCTTCAGCAAAGTATTCTCTCTTCTTTTCAAACTTTCTTATCTGAGCTTGACTTCTCATACAGCACTTAGCCATGACTGTCCAGCACACTCAGTGAGGGGACTAGGATTCAGTTGTGTGCTGCATTGTAGTCTCTAACATTTTTTAATGAAAAGAAAACTTGCCTTTCTTCCAATATTGTCATTAGTTATGTTTATTGTAGTATCATGCAATTCCCAGTGAAAACTGGAACCTGCTGGGCTAGCCCCACACAGAAGAGTAGCAAACAGACCCTCTACCTTCTGACCAAAACAGACCCAAATTGAGGGGAGAAAGGAGGTGGAAGAAAACGTAAGCAGACGAGACAGTGGATGGAAGAAAAGAGCATATCTGTTCTAGCATTTTAGAACTGTTTTTGAATGCAGATGGGTTAAAAAGGGAAAGAAAAAACTACATGAGAATTCTGAATGAAAAGGGGATGATGGGAAAAGAGGACTCGAAGATTGTAAGACCAGCAGTTACAATAGCATTCAAGGAGATCAGGGATGTAGTAGCATATACCTGCCAGTACATGGGAAATAATACATACCTTAGTATTATGATAGGTGAATAGAATTTAAGACCAGAAATATACCATCATAAGTATCTGACATCCTACATAACACAAGCCATATGGAACCTCCTTCAGTAATGTCGTCCTCAAAGGAAAAATCACAATGCAAGTAGAATTAAAAAATAGAGAGGAGAACAGTGAATACATAAAGTTGGGGTTTTTTGCTGTTATTTCTACATTTTTATTTTATTTATATCAAAAATGTTTTTAAAAGAAATTAATTAACTCTGTTCCACCTATGTTTCATCTTCATTTTCCTTTATTTTTTCTCATTATGAGAAGGGCCAAGAGTGAAGGGAATTGCACATGTGAGGTCGAGAAAGCCCTTTCCTCACAGTATTTCTACCTATTTTTAACCTGGAACAACTGGAAATTTCACAACAGATTTTCCTTCTGCATTTCACATTTGGCACATATTTGCAGGCAAACTGAGATTTTGAATGCTGATACATATTGAACCTGATGAAATTTTAAAATTTCTTGTCACTGTTTGCCTTATCAGTATTACATATCAAGTCCAAAGTTTTGTGGTTTGAGAACTTGCGTTGCTAAGCAGTCGTTGAGTGTAACTGTAATATAGTTATTTTTGGTTTGCATCAAGGGTGAATGTGTCAGGTAGATATTCCCTACAAGTGGATTGAACTAACATTGGGCTGCTGTTTTGTTCCATTGACTGAATCATATAGCGGCACATCACAGTATTATATGATTAGTACAGCACTTAGCCATTATGAATGTCTGGGAACAGTGTGTCTCGGTCATTTATCATTATGCAATTATTTGATTTCCTTATTGACAGAGGAAGGTGCAGGAAGGGAGGAAATACTTTTATTTTGGCTATTATTTTATTTGAAGCATATCTTGGTTGGTGGAACAGGACCTTCCTTTATCACTTTATGAACACATGGCAACTGTATGACCCTAAATGTGCTTTGCACCGTGGAAGCTTATCTGCTGTGAATTCTACGCCCCAGTACAGATGTGCTTGTTGCTTTAATGTGTGGTATTCTAATCAGCTCTTTTCAGTCTCTGTTAAAAGTCCATAATGCTAATTTGTTTGATTAATTTCAAAAGAGCCCAGCCAGATTATCCCATTAAGTTAATGCTACTGATTTTTAACAGATGTTTAAAATAGAAAATGCTACTAAGGGGAATATTGCAAGAATTGCAATAGTCTTTTAGAGGCTGCATTTTAGTTACAATAGTCTAAGTGATTTTAAAGCTTCATTCTATAGGTACTCTAATAAAGAGCTGTGAACTGCAGGTTTATCTAAGATGATAATAGTTTGTCTTTAAGTAAAGTCTAGAGGGTCTCATTTTTTTCTAATGTGAGCTACTTAAGTCTGTGAGCACCTTGAAAGGAAGGTCTAAGAGGCCTAGATCACTCCCTGAAAATGTCACTCTGATAGTGGCTGAGAACCTCTCTTTAAAGAGCTCCAAGCGAAAACTATTCAAGGGCTGCCATGTGGGGAATTGTTGGTACCTCCTGGAGAGAAAATGTGGGAGTGGTATCAGAGGCAGTGGATCTGTTGTGGAAATAGCGCTCCGAATACTCCCTAAAAGGCAAAATATTAAAGCTCTTCACATTCAGTAGCATCACAATTCTTTCTAATTGCAATGTAGGGTAAAGATTAAATCAACCCAGAATATATGTCCATACTGGATTAGAGTACTGTTGTTTAAAAGAGAGATAAAAATTTGAGAAGGGTTGGAAGACAGAAAAATTAATCAAAGAGAAAGCAATTCACACCACGCTGGTTAGGGTGATGAAATATGGACTGGCTAGGATTTAGAGGAATGCAGGAGAGTTGGGTCAAACCACAGTGTTTTGAGTAATAGGGCCAAGGTTGGGCAGAAAGCAATACACTTTAAAACTAAGCGTAGAGCATTTTCAAAGCCATTTTTTCTTGTGCAAGGATCTTATTTAAAAAAATAATATGTATTTTACAGAGGCATCTTTGAGTCAAATGAGTTCTGTAAAGGACAAAGGTGCCATTCCTGCATATCTGTGTGGAGGGCTGCACTGTTGTTAGGTGCTGCTTTGTCATTTTTTAGAGCACAGTAGAAGACGACAGTTTTGAGATTAAGCCAGATGCCTCAGATAACATGTGAAGACAACAGAGAGCCAGAAATACAACCTAGCAAACCTGTCCCTCAGGTGTTTGCACTGTGAACTGTACTCCAGATAACATTTTAGTGAAATACACGTGCACAGGCTATTTTTCATGACATGAAGACTGAAGAAGAGTGAAAGAAATATTGTCCAGAACTTTCCTATTTTTTTTTAATCCTTCTTGCCTTTTCCTTTTGAAACATCAAAATAGCGCAGAGTTTGTAGTTTTCTTTCCCATTAAACTGAAAAGGTACAGTTCAGCAAATGATTAGTGAAGAATGGAGTTGAAATGGAAGGAGCCTTTAACCCACCCTGTGTATTCATTTATAACACAGAAAGTCTATTCACTTCTTAATGTACTGGCATTTTGTGGCAGACACAGAAAAACATTCATTATATTTACTGAGCCTTCTGATTGTACGAACACATGCTTTCTGTGGTTTTGTTTCTGCTTTTTTTAATGATAGTGTTATTTACATGAAAATTAGTTTGAATTTTAAGTGTCCATCTTCTTACTTCATTAAATACAATTGATACAAATAATTGGTTGCTGTGGAAATACTTATGATGTCACAAGAACATTATTGTGATTTCAAGTATTTAATAATAGGCAGGAGCAGATGAGCTCTTTAAACAAGTATCCTGTTTTCATGGACTATTCTTCACAAAACTATTACAGATAATAAAAGAGAAAGAATATGCATTGTGTGTATCTTGCATCAAAGTATTTGCTTGTAAAAGGAATTTTATTTAAAATATTTTAATTTTCACTAGTTTATTGAACTGTTAGACCTCTCCATGAAGGATGAAAAACTCAGGCCAGTTAATGAGTAATGCTGCTCATCTACAGGCTTCTAAGTTTAAAAATACTGGCTTTAGCCTCATGCAAAAGGATTGCCTTACTCCCTTAAAACAATGATCTGTTTGGCTAGTTTAAGTTTTAGCACTTGGCTATGGAGAAGATTGAGTAAGGAAATATGGACATCCTTGGGAAAAAGTGTAGAGGACTGTCTGTATCACATGTACTTCTGCCTGCCTCCACCTACCTCTCCAAAAAAAACTGTCCTGTGTAGCTTTTGGACTAACCAGCTAACAAATTGATCCAATAATTAGAAGCAGAGGGGCTCTACATGACAAGACCTTATAGAGTTTGTCTGGTCACCTAGTGCTCATCTGAAAGTTAAAGAGCTGTTTGCATTTCATTTTACATTAAGTCTTTTCCAGGACATATTGCCCCGGAACAATTAAGTTTTACTTCTTCCACAGCTTTCATAACCTTAGGCCTCTACTATATTAATGAAAAGAATGTGTAAAGATAGAGAAGCATAGTTAAACTGAGTCTGTTGGGTTTTTTTTTTTCTATAGTCTCTTCTTACTGTCAGCTTGTAAGTCATGGTGTTGTGAAGGTGCATATATTGCTTTTAATTGGTAAAGCAGTTCTTGTGCTTCTGTATACAGACTCGGTCTGCTTTATTTTAAAATTCATCAAATGTTCACGCCAACAGCCTGTTGAGAATATTTTTGTTTCTAAAGGAAAAGATAAAGATAGTTACCAGATTATCTGTTGCTTACAACAATTACCAGAATCTTACCTTAGAGTAGGAGGTCTGAGTATTGCTGAGCTAAGCTGCCCAGATTTGAGGTCACCACTGCTGCCTTGAATTCTGCCAAAAGTGTGATCTGTACTCATAACTCTGTAAAACAGAAATGAAGAATTTATAACACACAGGGAAAAAAAAATAAGTTCAATGATGCAAACTTAAACTTGTAAAGACCAGGAAACAGGGTGTGTGCCCTCTTCACTGTGTCATCCTAATTCTATCTCTGCATCTCTATGCTTCTCAGTGATGGGGAAGGAGATTAGCTGGAGCAGACTGGTGTAAAGTTATTGTTCTGATGTGATAAGCGGTGTGTGTACTTCTTGAAGGACAAAATATATCTAATTTCAGTGCTAAATTCTAGATAGTGTTTCAGGACTGGTGCACAGATGGGATTTCTCAGCAGTCTGATGGCAAACATGACTGTCATTTATGGGCCTTTGTGAGGGGTAAGTGAAGGTTATGTCTCAAAATTAATTCTAAGGGCAAAGGTAAGTCAAGTGATAGCTGTAACAGTGACTTTCTCCATTTCCCGTGTCCGGAGATGGATTTTTCTTTCTACCAAATCAGGAAAGAAAACGTTAGTCACATTCACTATGCATTCAAATACTTATTTATTGATGATAAAATTATAACCCTTCCTAATGTGGAAAATAGATCATCTTTGCCATTTACAACAACCCAAATGCTACTGTAGACCCCAGGAGTTTCTCAGCTCTTCCTTTTTTCTAGTATTTAATATTAGCATCTTCAACTGGAACTTAGGTGGCTTTTTAGTTAAAGGAAGGCAATATCAGCATGAGTTTTTTTTTCTAATTGTTTGTAATTGAAAACCTTCTCAAACAATGTAGAAAGCAGTTCTTGTTTAGCAAAAGAATGCGAAGTTACTGCTTTGCTTTCTTGGAGGTGTTCACTAATCGTTTGTCGATATTAGATTACTGCAACCTGTTCGTTCATCAGTTCTCCTCCCTTTCAAGCAATTCAGACGTGTTGAACAGAGTCCATTTAAGCAACAAAGATCTTTTGATCTCATAAGAGCTTTGGCACAGTGCATAATGATAGGTAATGTCATGTGCAGCACATAATTGTACAGAAAACATGTAAGACTACCTAATATTTAAATATTATTATGTTAATATGATTAAGAGAAAACTGTAATTGCAGTCTGAATTATCTATAAATTGATAATCTGCATCAAATATTGGATTTAAACCATGGCCTTCCCTTAGGCTTTTTGCTGTTTGGTAAATTACTTCTCAGTACCAATATATGAACAAATGAATTTAACAGTCATACTTCAGCTTTTGTGTAACAGCACAACAGTTTTGTTAATATAAGCATAAGCAGGGTGATTTCACCCATTTACAATAAGAGAGATATTACACATGCATATTGGGAAGGCCATAAAATGAGGGGTTTTTAACCCTGGAATGGAAAAAGAGCAAGGCAGACAAATAAAACCCCAGCCTTTCTGATTTTCCATAGTCTTTTTCTTGATTTTTAGCACTGCTACTTGCTTTGATTTCTGTCCTTGTGATGCTGTCTGCTTCCAAATTTTGTAATCATTTATCTGATTCTCTCATTATCTAAGATCTATCTGGGCTTTGTTGTTTCAGAAAGGCTAGTAAGACCATCCCTTTTTTTTTTTTTTCTATACCAGAGAAATAACATGGGGATAGGATCTTTTCTCTCTGTTATTTTTCTGACAGTCTGCTGGTAGACTGGAACTTGGTTTCTTCTAAACAAATCTTTTCATTTGCCATGGCTCTGAACAAGCAGATCTGAAAGGATGTGTTGCAGATGTTGGCCTGTATGTGTAACTCTTCACATCTGGATTTATGGACACCACTGATTTCCTTATAAAAGGCTGGACATTTTACCAGGTGCACTTTCCTCTGATATTCACATTCTCATTTCTGGCTTCTTACTTCTTACTTCAGCCCAGCTTTTCCCCATTCCCTCCCTGAGTTCTTTGGAATTGAACAGTGAAGAAGCTGCGCAGGTTAATTCACTCCACACCTCTTCTCTCTGTGGTTCCAAGCTGTTTTAAGACAGAAAAATGTCCACCCAGTTTCTTGCTGGCGCACATGTCTAGGTAGCTTGCAAAGGTGTGCAGAACTGTGGTAAGTGCACACATCAGTTGTGGACAAGGAGTAGGAGATCAGATATCTGCTGTTCTGCCCCAAAAATGGACTTGGTGTCTGCAGCATAGAAGGTGTCAGAAGACATGAAGTGGCTTCTTAATCATATCTCAACGTTCCTAGCTAAAAACACCTGGTGGAGATAAATAAGGTTTGAAATAAGACCCCAGCAGCTGTGAATTGCTTCATTCACCGCAGTGTTCTCCTTCTCTGTTTGAGTTCTAAGCCCACAAAACTGCCAAGTGTGTCTATTATTTAGTGTGAAATCTTTCACCTTATCTCTAGTTATTTAATGCTAGGATCCTCAGTAGTACCAAAGCAAATTCTGTGTCAGCCTTTGAGCTGAAGAGCTCATTTACTCAAATGAGCCAGATCTTAAACTAGCTTGACCCTTTACACCCTGAGAGGCAGAAAATTTAATGGTATGAGTCAGGATTTTCAGAATAATTTGAACTTGAAGAGCGTCTTTTATACAACTAGCAATTCCCCTTTACTGGAGCAGAGTCACTAATTCTTTGTAGTTCTTTTGAGATTCACTCCTACAAAACTGTGGTATGTCTTCTAGGCTCACTTAATATACCTCCCTTTCAAGTGACAGAAAGCACAAGGGAAAGATTTCTGTGTTCTCTCAACCTGTACAGTGGAAACTATCGAGTTACTGGGGTCTCTTGCTCTTTTCGTTTTTCTTTTTGGCTTTTTAGCATACTGAGTCAAACCAAAATCCTTGTCTCTGATGATGTTCTGCTATACAAGTGGGCACATTTTTCCTTCAGAGGACAGTAAGGGAAAGAGTATGACAAAAGCATATCAGAGTGTAAGAGCAAGCCTATAGCAGTGCCTATAGCAGTGCTTCCTTCTGTACAGCTTCCCAGCTATGGCTGGGATGTGGCTTTCCAGCTATCTGCAGCTTAGGACACCCTGATTAGGGAACCTACTTTCGCTTCACTTCACCTCTACCATTGTTATGTCTAGCGAAATGAAATTGGAATTGAAGCTGGGGTTTTTTTGCGCGGTCTGTTTTATTTTTTTTAACCTTCTAACCTTTTCTAGAGTAAGGTACTCCATAAGTGTTAACTAGTCTACAAGCTAGTGACTGAAAATCTGAGTGTGAGCATGGATGTAGGGGTCGACTTTGGGTGTTACATCTGTGAACCAAAAATGTAGTATCATTGTGTAGTAATAGATTAAAATTGTAGACTGTTCAATACTTCTGATGGCAGTTTTTTCTGCAGCAACTACCATTCATCATCAAACTGTGGGCTTTATTTAGTTTAGTGTCAAACTTAAATACGTTATTTTAAAAGTTAGTTATTTCCCCCTTGCTCTTTGCCTGTATCTTGCTATTGGTCATCTAAAGGACAAATATGTCTATATAAAGGGCAGTGTTGTAAATGATGACATAGTGTCTGAAGCTGACAGCCTTCACTCATTGTAATATGTGTAAAGGAATACTGTTATTGTCCTAAGTGGTGCTGTCATGTTCAGCTCCTGCTCTTGGAGAAATTTCTGTTCCTTTCAGAGCAACAAACTCACTCAGAGTCAGTTTTTTTTTTTTACTGTGAAAATAATGGAGAAGATGGGTATGAACTATGACATTCTGTGTTTCTCTTCAATTTTTTTCCTTGGGTCATTAAAAGTGGAAAAGCTCATTATTTGAGTCCTACTCAGGTGTGCTTTCAGTCCGCCACTCGCTATGTAGATGAAGGGCTGCCAATTTCCTGAACCCTGCTGGAGAGCAGAAAATCTGCTCCTTTAACTGTACGTACGGCATGGGAACGTTTGGGCTTGTAATGATGAACTATTATGAATATTCATGGCGATATGGTTAAGCTACCTTTACCCTAAAGTAAGAGCAGACGGAGGAGGCTATTACCTCCCTAACAGCTAACAGTCTGTATGTTCCTTGTCAGCTTTTCCTGTGGAAATTTGTTGGCCCATACCCTAAAACTACATTTGCATGATGCTCATTATTGCAGTTTTCAAGTGGAGTAAGCTACTCGGTGGCCCAAATGGACTGAGTATTTACAGATCTGCTGCAGCTTCATGCTGCAGCTTACTGTGCCTTATCCTCTTTGTGTAGACAAGCCCACGCAGACATTTTTAACTTTCTGACAATTAAGAGGCGATAACTGGATATTTCTGTTGGTTAATGGAGACGAATGCCTGTGTTAGAGCCTACTTCTAGTCATACCCATTTTTATTTTTATACTGCAGGTTCCAGTCCCCTAAAGCAATAAAATGTTACTGTTCTTTATTTCCCTTGGGAGAGCAAATCCTTCGCTGTACTCCACCCACAGCCAAGAAGAAGTAGCATAAGTGGCACATAAATTTGCGTGGTGGCTGGTTTTGCTAATGGGCTTGGTTCCACTGGCTACACACATCATGTCATTAGAGTGCTTTCTGTAACCCATAGTGTCTTGAATCAATTCCAGATAACGTGTGGAACACAAATCCTATGTCTTATCACTAATGATACGTATCCAATGTCCCTGAGTCCATTTCCTAGTCACCTATCATGCTATTTTTGCATGAGATGTAGTGAAAACAGTATAGTAGCTTGCTTCTCTGATTCAAGAAGATAATTTGGTGTTTAACATGCTTTTATAAATGAATTTTTCTCATTCTGCTTTAAACTGCCATAACTACTGATCCATGGGTAGTCCTTCCCACCCCTTCTTATGTCCCTCTCTTTCTCCATAAAGATCTTCAGACTCCCTCACTTTTTCACACTGGCATCCTGAACGTCTTTCCTTGGCTAAAGTAGCTACGTCATTCAAAGTACCTAATTTCAGAACAATTTAAAGATATTATTAAGGTCAGGTTCATGACGTATCACGGTATAGCTCTGCCTGGAGAGGACTGAGAGAGAAAAAGAAAATGGTACCAAAAAATATTTATATCAACAACATGGAATTGCTTTTTTAAAATAATACATCAATGGCCATTCCACCACTGAAAGGAAGAGAGAACTTGGAGCTGGATACAGACTTAGAACTATAGGGGGGTCTCTTTTTAATGTTTTGGGGCTGGTTTGTTTGTAATGTTTGATGCCTATTAACAAAATTCTTATAAACATTTTCAGTAAATAAATGTATAGAACCAAGGAAAACAAATGGAATTTGTGCATTACCCTACTTGTATATATTGCTAAATGTTTTAAAATGAAAAACATTAGCTAAAGTATTGGAAAAACAATATTTTTTCAGTTACTCTTAAGATCACTTTAAATTTTTTTTCTTTTGTTGACACTTTAAGACTCCTTTTTATAAATTGTCTTTAGCCCTTTTTATTAGCTTTGGTTATAGCTATTGGCTCTGTTAATAGATTTTATTTGTTTCTGCTTGTGTCCCAAAACCAAATTACTGTAACTAATGTACCACTGTAACTTTTCATAACTGTCTGCTGCTGAAAGCAAAAAGCAAATTCATCAAGTCAAAATATTAACACTTTTATGTCCTATTAAATATCAAGTCAAAGAAAATTGCGCTAGTGTCTACAGGACTCAGCATTAAACCTACCAAGTTTAATGTACTGTAGCAGATTGAGATTTGACACAATTTCCCTCTGTGGAAATTGTCCTCACTATTACAATACCCATACTAAGCAGCAGAACTGGGATAAAGCACAACAGAAATGAGCCCCGTTTGGAACATATGTTACTCTTCCAGCAGGTTGAGAGGTGTAGTAACCAGTGTTTAAAATAGTCTGGGTTGTGCCTAGAAAACTTTAGGGCTGTCTACCTGGGTACAAACACAATGCCGTTTCTTCACATTTAACAAGCTGTCTTCTGTGTTTTTCATTCATGAAGCTTTTCGGCTTTCCACACAAATAGACTTACTGAAGTATTAGGGAAATAATGGATGGATGTACAATCAGCTTTGAGTGTATATGCAGGTGTTACAGTAATTGATGGGAAAGAAAATGGCTTTCCAGCTCATGCAGCAGTGGAATAATGTGGCATTGTACACAAGAGCATTGTAGAAATTAGAGTAAACACAGCAAATGTTCAATTTGAATTTGGTTGGAGAAAAACAAATTTAATATGTTCCATGCCTCCTTTGTTTTGTTTTGTTTTGTTTTCTTAGTGACTATTTCTCCACCTCTGATTGTGCTGGGCAATAGCACAGAGAATAATTAACCCACAGTCACCTATGACAAGCTAAAAAACAATTTCTTGTACCCTGTTTTCTAAATCACTGAGAGAGGTTATATTGTTGTAGGCTCTACAGTGTAAAACCTTGGTTCCTACTAGTTTCCCGTTAATTTTTAACAAATGTTTTTAGAACTGCATTCTTACATATCACTGCAGTACAGACTGCAATACAGAAGCAGCCAGAAGGTTGGCACTTACCATAACATGCAAACAAGGGAGAAATTGCTGCAGATTTGAAGACAGTAAGAAGTAAACAGTCCATGAATAACCAAGGATGATATTGCTGATGCATGAAAGCTCCTATGGATACTTCAAACAAACTTGCCCAGATGCTTTTGAATAGAAACAATTGTTTAGTGTTTTATCTTTCTTGCTTTTTATCTTTCTTTATCTTTCATTTTACATACTGACATTTTGGAGCATGGCAAGTAAGTTTTGAGAGAATGGCTCCTTACAGGGCCCGTTTGCTTTACTGCATATACATTAAAAAGGGCAAATCCTAAATTTGACTAAAAACAGGAAAGGGGACATAAAAAGTAGTTTAAAGTTTGAACTTAATTTCTTAAAAGAGAAAAATAATTATAAGAGTGCTTAATCGACTAAAGTTGGGCCTTTGCCGTATGTTTTTCAGAATATTTTATGTGAATACTTTTGCACCATATTTTGTGATTTAAACTCTAATGTTCAGCTTATGCGTATGTCTTTATTTTTCAATTCTTTCTTTTGTTTGCTAGTCTTCAAAGATATCTGTGTATGTGAATGCATTTTGTTTGTGTGTCAGATTTTAAAGATGGTCTATTAGCAGTAGTGACAAAATATCCCCTATGGGTTGGTTGGCCGCACTTGGGTTCCGGAGCATCGCTGGCATAAAGCTGATCTTTGTCCAGTTTGGATGTTGGTAGAATAGACTGCTTACTATCAGATTATCCTAAGATTGGTAAAATGTAATTCAGTTCACACTTACTACTTTGGTAAGACTTCACTCCTGTTAGGCACACTAAAATTAATACAGAAAGTCACAAGCAAACTCAAGAGGAAATTAGAGTTAACGATCTCTATTTATAAAGCCAAAGAAGCATTTCTGTGAAGCCAGATCTTGCTAGTAATTTGTTATCCCTTTTATACATCCCTTTTCTTGGCCTGGCAGAATAAGGTGACCAATAGCTGTTAAAAATATAATTTTGTTAAGAGCTCCAGAGGGCTATTTTTTAAGCATCCCCTTTCACAAACATGTCTAAATGAGAGATGTTTCAGAATACAGTTTGGGTGCTTTATTTGATTGGTTAATGAGCAACCTATTTAGATTTTCTTCCCTTCTGTATCTGTAACATCATTTAGTTTACAGTGACCTATTTAACTCAATATTTTATTGAGATCCTCTGTAGTTACCTTGATTGTACTTACATCTTATCAAAATCTTTGGTGTAAGAACAGCCTAGGCTCCAAATACCTTGTTAAAATATCTTCACTACAATTTTGCAGCATTTTAAATACTTTTCAATCTGACAGATTAGCACATAACAGGGCAGGGTGTTTTATCACCTTTTAGCCAATTAAAAATGCTTTCTATTGTTTGAAGCACAAACTATTCCTATTTCTGTCACAGCAGCCAAGAGATTTCCAATCAGCAAAGTATGTTAAGTCCTATTTTTCTTCTTCTTATACTACTGTAGTACAAAACCCCTTTATATACTCAGTTGCATCATTTTACCTGTGCTTATCAGAGCAATCCATGTGTAGAAAGATTGTTTTTCCCCTAATTTGAAGGCTAAAGTATTGACTATGAGAAGGATGGATAATTGCTGTATTTTATTCTTCAGTGTCATGGAAAGTGAAAATTACTTCATTGCACCAATAGGTTCAAACACCCCAATTTTTAGCCTGGGGACTGTCTTCCATTCTGAGGCTGTAGGTCCTGAGGGAACCTTGTTTTGGTCAGTGGTTCTTAATCTGTAAACAGGGAGGCAGTGGCCCACCTGGCCAACAGCCCTCAGGTGGTCCGTAGAACTGTATTACCTACTTTTAATTAACACATTAATGTTACAGTTTTAAATGAAAAGAATCCTGACAGTCAAAAAGAAATTTGGAAGATAGATCAGTCTATGATCCAGGAAATTTGGGAAGGACTGATTTTTAAATCATTAAAATATAGAGGGTGGAGATGAAACACTTTGGTTTCATTTGATATTAATTCCATAACAGTATGTTCTTCTGTGTGATTAAGTATGTTTTCAGCTCTAAGAATAAAGGCAGACCATCAGGTTTATCCTGACAAATTTCTTTCTCTAGTTAGTTGGGGAGTGAGTTCAGCAAATGGTTTTATTTTTTATTTGCTTTTGCTTTTGATTTCAAAAGTCCAGCAGATTATAAACACACTTTTCATTTAGGTCCCCTGGGTCTGTTCTATATCAGTTGTTTAAAATATGAATTTCCAAGTAGATTTTAGGAACAGAAGATGAGCAAAGGAGGAAAATGTTCACCGTTAACTTGGCAACTTTGTGTCTACCGTAAGGATTAACAGGGCGTTTAAGCAATTAGTATCATCCTTGTCTTCCTGAAGTTTGTAATGATGAGTCATGCAGTACTTTTAGAAAGGCCAGTTGAATGTTCCCATTGCTCCGCAGAGCCATCTTTCATGGACTTCTAGCATCTTTTTTCCCTTTTACATAGCTGAGTCACAACAGTTTCACTGCCAGGGAATCCTCTGTCCCCATCAGCTTCTGAATCAAAATGATTGAACTGTAGCCGCAAAGGTCAGTGTTCTGATTTCATAATTTTGTAGATTTAAAGTTCAGGGTGCGTGATTAAGTAATTTATTCTGATCTCCTGTGTATCACAGAGCATCATATTTTGCATGTTTGCATGTGTATCACTCCCGAAACCCTGTAATCTGGCAAAGCACAAATATTTGGCAAAAGGATACCTTTCCGAAAGGCACTGGATTTGTATTGGAAACTCACAAAGGAAATGCCAGTTTTCTTGCTAGTTAGTTCTAGGAGGTTAATCAGCCATCTTCTCACAAAAGAAATTGTGCTTCATTGCTTCATCATCATTTGGATTTGCCCGGCCTCAGCTTCCACCGAGAGTTCTCATTAAGTATTTCTCCACTAGACGGGAATGGAGTATCATATACTGTCCAGTGGGGTTTTTTTTTCTCATGAAGATACTTGTCCTTTGTAATCAAGTCAGTTCTCAATCTTCTTTTTCAAGAAGTGTAACAGATTAAGCTCTTCAAAAAATCACTGTAAAACATTTTCTTCAGCCCTCAATCATTCTTGCAGATCTTTTCTCCACCCTCTTCAGCTTCTCAACATACCTTTAAAACTAGGGACACTACATAGATGTGGATTTTCAGTGTTGGATTTGTAGCTGCTGCATACAAGGCTGAAATCACTGCTCTTTCCAGGATCACTACCTTCATCCTGGTGTATTTAAATACCCCTGAAAGGGCATTTTACTGCAGCTAAGAGTGCATGTTCACATGCTTTTTGCATACTATGTGGCTTTCGACCCAGATGACTTTTCATTGCCGGAAAGGAGAAAGAACAACCTTAGAATCATAGAATAATTTAGGTTGGAAGGGACCTTTAAAGACCATCTACTCCAACCCCCCCTGCAATGAGCAGGGCCATCTTCAACCAGGTCAGATTGCTCAGAGCCCCGTCCAACCTGACCTTGAATGTTTCCAGGGATGGGGCATTTACCACCTCTCTGGGCAACCTGAGCCAGTGTTTCACCACCCTCAGTGTAAAAAATTTCTTCCTTATATCTAGTCTAAATCTACCCTCTTTTAGTAATCTTCTGAGATATTTGTTATTAGATGAACCATGGAATTTATTATGATTCACTGCCGAGCCTCACCAAAACAAGCACTTCACAGAAGACCCATACAGCTATAGTTTTTAGCACAGCCTGGTTTGTACCACCCATATTCAGACCAGTGGCATAACAGAATAATAATCTAAACTCTTGCATAGAAAAAAAAGGATCTTTTGTGGTTTAATGCTAATGTCAAGAGAATGTCAGGCTGGATCTGGCACAATTTTTGTACTGGACAAGAAGGGATGCTTACAGTTGTAGATCTTGGATTATCTTGGATAATCAAGCTCTTAATTGTATTAACTTCTAAAACCACCAGAAATAGGTAGCTATTAATATTTAGTAACAACTGAGACCATCTTCTTAAAATCTAATTGTTTTCTGTCAGACTGGTAGGAAAAACAAATTTTCACATTTTATTACTCTAATTACTCTACTGTTACATACTTCTGCAAGCATGCTGCCTCTAATGCTCCCAGGTATCCCTATAACTCCTAATAAGTCCTTGTTTCTTCCACCACATGCTATCTTTTCCTGTCTAAATCTACATCTAAGATGCATTTCCATGAAACCTCTCTTAGAAGCATCTTTTATTTGCCAAAAACCTTATAGTTAAGCCACTGGGACAATGTATGTAGAGTTGACTTAATTAAATATTTATAGGATTAGGGCAGAGATTAGATACACCATGGCACAGCACAGAGTAAATTATATTGTCTTCACTTTGTAAGCATTTACAGCATCTTATGAGTTTACTCTGTTTTACAGTTGCCCTGTTCCATCCGTGACTGAGGAAGTTTAATAACTAAAAATGATAAAATAATAAACATGATATAAAATAACATCAAAAAAGGGTGGGGAAGTTGAGAAGCACAGCAGTCCTTGCAGTTAGGAAGATTTTCAAAACCAAGTGAAGAGGAAGGGAGTGAGATGGCTACAGAAGTCTACAGGGAAGTAGGTGACAGGATAAAAATCGTAGTTCTAATGAATTTCATAGTTCCATCAGCATGTTGGGAAATATTCTTTCCTACATGAGAGCGTATGTTGGGAAGAGAAGAAATAAGGAACATATCTATCTAAAGCATACTACAGGAATGGAGTACAAGCTTTCATTTGCTAGTTCTTCCATATTAGAGTTAGGGATGAAGAACTGTATGTTATACAGGATATATTACAAAATGGTTTGGTCCCTTTCTGTTTGTCAGTATAGTTTGACCAATACATTATTACATTTTCTGTCATGTAGAAAGAAATAAGCCTAAAGAGGTATATTTCCTTTTGAACTTGTTGGAAACAAAAACCATTCAGTTGAAAAAGAAGATTATTGGCCAGAATATATATTAAATTTTATTAATTTACAATAACAACTATAGGAAAAATCATGGAATTCAAAAATTCTGTGTAATTCTTTTTTTACACAACGATTATAGAAAAATCGTCACAAACCATAAAGATATTTTATCCATTACATATTTCACTCTTGTGGGTTTTTTCCAAGAACTGTTTAATCTGAGATATGTCCACATTTGAACTGGTAAATGACAGTATATTTTATGTAAGTATTCATGTTTAGGTTTTTAAATTTTAAACTCTCTTTTACATGTACTGAGATTTGAGAAGGGTCTCTTTATTTGCATCAAGTTATCAGTAGGTTAACAAAGAGAGAATTTGAGGCATTATAATAAGTTTAATGAACAACATTGGAGAATAAAGAGAATAGGGAGAAGAGATTTTAAATCTGCTATCTTAATCCAAACAAAAACTAGCTATGTCAATAGCATTTCAAGATCACATTAAAGAAAATACCTAACTAAATGCTTTTCCTAATTCTTGTGTTTCTGTTCTTGTGAGCCTGTGGGCTTCAGAAGGATTTGGACACCTCTTTAAAATTCAGAAACTATTCCAAACAAGTTCTTTGCAGAAAGAAAAAGATGATTTCTTGGATGAGGGCCACAGCACTTTGTATGTTGTTGGTCTTCCTGGAATTATCACAGACTTTCCTGAAGATTGTTTTAATTGTTTTTGCACTTTTTGTTATTGAAAAATGGATTCCTCAGTATTTCAGCTCAAACACAAGTGGAATGAAATTTCCATCCTTTCATTTTTCTGTGTTCCTGAGACTTGTATCGTACAAGCTATTTCCTTGCACATATAAGTAGTTTCTCACCAGAGAACCCAAAATAACAGCCAGGAAATCAGAGTGCATCTTGCATGGGTTCATTAAAAACTGTTAATATTCAATAAGGGTTATCGGGATAGCAGTTCTTATCAGCGATGTGCCTTTTCACCAGTCAAAAGGACTGGCTTGATGGAAGAGGCTCTAAAACCCCTTGTTACTGCTGAAGGAGCAGGTCCATTTGGCACTGGAATAAACCCTCTCCCCAGGCCAGGCAGGTCATAAGAAATCATGGGATCCTACAGAGGGGTGCCAGATCAAAGCAGTAGTCTCTTCTGTTCCACATCCCACTTGATTGTGAGTGGCACTTTCCCTTTTGTCCTTTTATCCTAGCACTTTTTTTGCACAGGCTTTTTACTCTTCTCTGGTTTCTTGCTGACACAGCCAGTCTGGCTCACTCATTGTTTCAGCACTTTCCATTGTCAGTCACAGTTGTGTAGAGTGAGTATAAATGCCGCCTAATCAGAATGCAACTACTACAGTCATCAAAATGATTACAAAGGTTGCAGGGCAATGAATATTCAGCACTCGCGCTTCTGCCTCCCTTATTGAAACAGGGGCTTCTCCTAGTCCATGGTCCCATTTCCACATTACCTTTATCTGGACAATAAATACCCCTTGCTCCAGGAGGAAAAGGGGAGAAAAAGAGAGAGAGCAAGTGAGCATATTGAATCAAAGCATTTTTTTTTCCTTCTTCTAATATCTGTATTTTATAATTTAAGTTGAGGAAAATATTGAGCTCTTTCTTGCATTAGAATCATTCCTCCAGGACTAAATTTTTAAATATCTTTAATTACACTTAGTGAAGGTAAGAC
The DNA here is from genome assembly GCA_008711295.1 of Anarhynchus alexandrinus. NCBI lineage: Eukaryota > Metazoa > Chordata > Aves > Charadriiformes > Charadriidae > Anarhynchus > Anarhynchus alexandrinus. Next base: position 336,548 of record VUYV01000116.1, on the reverse strand, counting down.
ATGAGTACTGGTTTAATTTTCTAGATGGTCTTGCGGATTAAAATTAGATTTATACATTTGCATAATAAAAGTAATGTTGTGAAAGAAAGCAGTTTGAGTATGTGAGAGATAATTGCATTTGTATGACTTGCCTTGGGGCAACCCTTATTGGATTGAGCTCAGCACCAACCATTATACCACTGGAGCATTTTGCATTTTTATGTAGCAGTGCAATAGAATTTAAATTTTATGCACAATTAGTCTTGTATTGATGTATAGTTTGTAGGTAGGCTTAAGCTATAAAACTGAGTGTACGTCTCTACTGCAGCTTTTTGTTTGGTGGAAGGGAGCAGAAAAAAAAATCGAGTTTGTGAAGACAGTGAAATTTCTAGGAGTCCAGCGACATTAGTAGAATTCTACTGGTTTCCATCCAGTAGTCTGAATTACCGGTCTTCTGCAGTCCACAAGAAGTTCAACATGAGTATTGACAAATCCTGTGACAGCTTTAATGACATCTCTTAAATTTAAATTTCTCCCCTACCATTTGCCTTTACACACTACAATATTTGAGTAGTGTGAGGTATTTACGAGTTGAGTGCATAAAATAGAATGCTGTTGCTGCACACTGTGTTCTAATAAGCAAACAGTATTTAGTAATTTGCTCAAATACGGACAGCAATATTAGCGGTATTAATTTAGGAAATGGTTATTAACAGTTTTCCACTCAACAAAGCAGAACACACAAACACAACGGCAGAAATGGAAGGCTTTCTTTGCAGCACTGACATCTCAGAGTATTTTGCAATATTCCTTCACAGCTGACATGCCAATAGAATGACCTGATTAAGCGTGACAATATTTTACACAGTATTCAGATTTAAAGGCAAATATTCAGTTTCTTTGTTCTTTCTGATGGGCTTTAAGTAAACCAAATACCCACTAAGAAGGCGGATATCCTTACAGCAGCACAAGAATTTGTAACACTCTTAGCCTCTCAAATACATCTTTCATTCTGTGCAGGAGTGGGGCAGAGTCAGAATGCTAATGTATCTCTTAAGTCTCATGGTTTGTTCTTTTAAATTTATCCTCATGACTCCACAAGCCTTGTCTTTGTCAACTGCCCTCGTGACATGACACCCTCCAAATCACTGGAGGTTTCTAATGATAAGCCAAAAAATGACAGGCAGGCAGAAGTTTCCTGCACATGCCTACTCTTGTGCCTTTTATGCCTTCTGAATAATACTATTGAAAGTACTGTTGTTATTTTTCTGCACACCCCCATCTCTGATACTCTTTACTGTCTTGAGATACTAAGTCTTTTCACTGCTTCTTGCTGATCACTCTTCCTTAAACATTCTTTCAGTGTCTTTTTTCAAATGCACTGAATATGGAATGAAGAATACTCTGTGATTAGACTTGAAATGCATATGAAAATGCCTTTTGAGATGCAGGGGTGAAAAGGACTTTTGTGGGAGGAAAAGTTGGATTCCCTAGCAGGGGAGAGTCATCTTTTCGTTCTAGATTTGGTTTATGGCATTGCTTAAGTTAAACCAGACCTCTGTCACTCTCCTGCTCTCCAGCTGCTTTCCTTCATCCATGATGGCTTTTACAGACACCCTTCACATAAGGCCTTAACTGTTACCTCTCCTGTGACCCCCTTAGTTTAAGGGTGTACTCAGATGTGTTCAGTAGCAAAAAAGAAATTCACACGTGGAATCAAAGCATCATGTCAGCCCCTTCTTACCTCTGCACCTTTTTTTACTACCTTTTCAGCTATGTTGATACAATGCTTTCTGAGCCGAGGAACTAAACAAATCACTATTTTATTTTAAAAGCAAAGCAAGAAAACATATGTGATCTGGATCTTTCAATAATCAAGTTTACAAGCAGTTGGATTGACATGTCTGAGAGGATAATGGACCAGAGAAACCTGTTCATCTAGCCTTGCTACTGCAGTTTCTTTATGTATTCCGTCCTTAGAGAAGTCTAGGACTACAGCATTGTACACATCAATTGTATTTTACTCATCAGGACAAACTATGTAATTAATTTTTTTTCTGTGATACATCTGTACAACATGGTGATTCTATTTACTTTTGTAGTCTTCCCCGCAATTTTACATAGTTCAGGTTTATGCTTGGATACTTGATAGCCCTTTATTGAAAAGCCAGTTGGAGAGCAGTTGTCTTGCCTGCTCCTGTGGGTTTTCCAGGTAGACAAAGAACGCTTACAGCTTGAGGTGCTGCCTTGAGAGACCTTGTCAATTTAGGAAGGAAGCCCTGTTTATTTGGACACAGCAGAAGATAATGTGTTTTTTCATAGTGCCTAACTCCTTTTGGGGAGCACTCATGCCAAAATATTCCTTTCTAGGCTTTTCTCAAAGCTCTACTTTCCTTAGACTTATCTTGCTACCTGTCTCTCACATCACACTTCCATGTAACAATTTTTTTGACAACAGTGCCAGTTTTAGATATGCCTGAATTATCTGCCTCTGGATCCCTGTTCCCAACTCCTGACCATCCCCATAAGTGGGCCAAAGCAGTTTGTGGGGCTGCATTGGGATGTAGAGCAGAGGAATTAGCCGGGTTGACCACAACAGGGTTGTGGTGAGGAGTTTGCAGTGTTGTTTTTAATGTGGACAGTTCCCTTATATAATTCACAATGTAGACTCACAACAATTGAGCTGGCATGGCTTTGGGGCAACAAAAGACTTCAGCTAGTTGTTCAGGGATGGAGCCCCTTAAGCCAGTTTTACTGATGAAAAGATGTTGTGTGGGATAGTTTTTTCGCTCTTCCTAGCTCTCCCTTCTATACCCAACTCTTCACAGAACAGTACTGAGGAGAACTCTTCTGCTGCTACATACTGCCGTAGTCGCCTTTGCTTTGCACGCTCGCCTGTGCTTTTGTTTGGGTGGGAGACCAGTACTGGATCAGTTGCTCTTTCAGAAATGAGCAAAATTTTTTCTTGAATGTCTCTTAAAAAAAAAAAAAAAAGCAGGTATTTCTACAATCTTTTTCCTTCGTTGTGAGGATAACATAAAGGGGAGGAAGGGAGGGAAAATGGCTCTTAGATCTCCTATAGACCATTATGGATATGATGGAACCCAGTTGTCTTCCAAATTTTGGATGATCTTTAAAAACCCATCTTTTAGAAAAATGCCCAGGAGGAAGGGAATTTAATTTCATTTTATTGTGTATTTTGACAAGATAACGATGAACTTAATGGCACCCAATCTTAATTAGGTCCTCCAAACCCTAGCTGTATTATAAATTCATTGTTAATTATTATCTCCATTAAACTGAAATTTTCCAATGGCCAATCTGAGGAATACAGGTTTTCAAGTGCTATTAACAATTAAAATGGTAAAAGAAAAAATAGATTATTCGAAATGGCCATTGGAATACTTCATTTTTTGTGTTGATGTCATCGTTGGGAGTGAAAACATTGCAGGTGTGGCATGCTATGCCAGGCAAGTTGTCTTCAGCTGTACACAGTATTCACTTTAATAACAGGTAATTATATTTTGGGAATATTAGCAAAACTGCATTAATTTTCTAATCTGAACTCTTTATGAGGTTATGGGGTGGATTACAATACTATCCAGTATTGTACAAAATGGAAATTTAATATATGTGATATCATGATGGCATATCCTGTTAAGAGGGTGGAGTAGGGGAAGAGGGAGAGTGACTACCGGGGGAAGAGTCAACATCTTCAAAGACTCATTTCTGGGTTTTAATCTCATGTGTTAACATACAGAGATTAAAGCAGGAAATTACTGTTTTTCTGTGGGTAGCTGAAAGAGAATTCAAGGTCATCATACACAATGAGAACTTTCACTCTAAAAATAGCTTAAAAGTGAGTCAGGTATTTTTTTTAAATAATTGTTAAATTTGGGAAATATACTGACATTTGGAACTATTTTGGTAGCAATTCAACATTTGATTAGGGAGCTTTGGAATGACAAATGAATGTTGTATAAAAACATCAACTGAAATATGTGGGTAGTTTCACTGAAGTGAAGGGATTTTTCACACGTGGGCGTCTTAATACTTGAAGAAAAAAGTAAGGTAGTGGGGATTTTTAGCTAACTGGTGAACATGGCTTTGTGGGATTCTAAGGATAATATTTCTATTTTGGATATCCTGGGTTTTCAGATTTTTTAAATTCTAGTGTTATAATAATAGCAGTGTGTTTCAGTTTTAATGCTAATTACACAGTTACGCATCCAATGACACTTCTAAGCTATCACAACACTGTAGTTATTATAGAACCAGTAAAGGTATGAATTTATGGAACTTGCTCCTTAAGTCAAAGCCAAATCTGTTGCTTTTCTGCTGCAGGCTAAGATTAATCTTTTACAATTATATTTATTCTTATTTATTGTGTTTTAGAAGCTTACGCATTCCGTGTTTGTGAATTGTCTGAAAACTGCTAAGACTTTGTTGTTCGAATTTTTGGACAGCTACTTTAAACATCTTAATTCTTTGTAGGGCTTATAAGCAGTATCATAGAAGTATTTATTACTCCAATTTTGAAGTGTTTTGATTGTTTGCATGATATATGTTTTACCCAATTTTATAACAATAATTTTCAATGGAATTTTGAATGCAATTGCTTACTCTTACAATTTAAAAATACATTCTTTTCACTGTGTATCAAAAAAAATTATTTTAAAAGGACTGTTTCTGCAAGGTTATTTACTAGTAAGTGCACTTTCCAAGAGAGATGTGAAATATTCATAAACAATTGTTTACCAAATTTTGTGTTCCAAGAGAGGAATTAAGTTAGAGTTCATAGTAAGATCGTTATCATCATTTCATAGTATCCTGAATTATGGAGGTGTTATGTTTTCTTCCAAAAATCAGGCATTGTAAACCAGAAAAATTCAGCAGGAAAATTTATGCTTAAAGTAAAGCATGAGAAACACAGCTAAGGCATCTAGAAGCAACCTTTATGCAGTTACACGGTGTCGTAGTGCAGTAGCCATTCCATTCAAAATTTTCAAATAATCCTTGAAAACATGCAGCTTTGTCTATGTCTTAAATAATTACATTACAAATTCCACCACCACCACCCCTCCCCCAAAAAACCAAAATAGGCTTAAGTAAGAGTGCAGTATAGGTCATAGAAAGGTTGTGTCATTGTGAGAGCATGGATGTAGAACAGAAGTTGTTAAAATACAGAAGTATCATACTCGTATCTCTGAGAAGTTGGTTGAAAACATTATTTAAAAATATACATTTAAACAGGTTCATATGCAGCCCCTTGACCTCATGCTTTTCAGAAAAGGTATATGTGTTCACCTGCTGGGAAAATGAATATTTCACATACAGTGTTGTTTGTTCTATTTGGAAAGTGGCCAGATCTGCTGCTTTGCTTACAAATACATCAGCCAAACATCCACATAATTAACATCAAACAGTTCTGCAGTACCTTTCAGCTTTCCAGTTGTGAATATTGTGGTGATTTCCTTTGCTTTAATTCCTCGTGTTACCATTTATCCTTTTGAATCTTTTGTTCCTTTTAGAAGGGGAATGATAGCTGAACGCCTTGAGTGTATCTCATGTTGATCTTCTGTGCAGTCAAGGGAGAGTAACGGAGCTTTGTGTTGGAGCTTCCGCAGCCCTCCATTGCACCAGTACTGGAATACTAGATGAAGTATACAAACTTACTCTGCTTTTATACTGATAATTATCTGTGTTTTATAAATTTAAACATTCTGGAACAGAAGAGAAATCTCTAAAATAAAAAAATACAACTTTAAGCTATTTTAGGAAATTTGCAGTCATTTAAACTGCTTCTGAGACTTGATACTGCTGCATATTTGCTGTCCGGTGGAAATGAAGCCCTTATTAAATCTAAACTTGTAAATTTCTTCTCTATAATGAAAACCTTTCACTATAGGCAACTTAATGTTAACAATTTGTAAGGGAAGATAATAAGTCCTAACTGAATTTAAGTAATGATTTCCAAAGTAGAGCTATAAATCTACTGCAGTTGAGTTCATAAGGTCTTAAAGGAAAGGGAACTTATGGCCACTGAAATGAATAATCTGTAAACTGCCGGTAATTCACACTGTTATTAAGAGTAGTAATTTCTTTGATAGGAGCCTTTGAGTTAGAATATTAAAACAATTGAATGATAAGCTAATACAGCAGCTCGTACACATGAAGTTCTATTATATCAAATGATTTGTGTTCCTTCTCTTTCCTGCAGCTCTAGCAATTATTGTAAATCTTAAGTAGAATTTTAATCCTGAGGACATACTATAAATCAAAATGTAGATTTCAGAAATTGTCACCCCAGCAAGTGAGGTTGTACAGAATCTCACTAATAGGAATTGACAGATAGCAAATTATATTTCCACTCATAGCTTGGACTGAAATTTTCTTTGAAAGGAATTTCCCATTTGCCATAATCACCACATCTGTATTGGCTTTTGAAAACCACTTCACTCTGGCCTAACTCTGCTTACGTTCTCTTCTCATTCCTCCAATGAGATCTTTAACTTTGCTTTCGCTGAATTAAATAGTAACTTAATACTAATTACAACTGAGGGAATAATTGTCCTTTTTATGGTCTAAGTCTGTTCTTGTGTTATGACACTAGAGATCAATAGAGTGGAATATTCAGGACCTTTTCATATGTGGTGTTGGACAGAAGCAGGAAGATTTTTCTCCAGACTTGGTATCTAGAGCAGTGAATGAAAAGCAAGAAGGAAGGTACCCAGGCACATGAAGGCTGCCTGGCACAAAAGCAGCCTATGTTCGTGCTAGGAAGTTCTTCTAGCCTCCAAACCAGGGCATATGCATGCAGAAAGCCTTTGGAAAATGGCCTCTGAAATGTAATTGTTCTGAAACCATGCTCAGGTATTTTTGGGACAATGCGTGGGCCAGAAGTGCACCAGGGACCATTCTGACAGTTTAACTATATAAATTATCACCATATTTATCTAAGAGTACAGAGGTAGCCAATGTGTCACCAAGTTTGCTATAGGAGGGCCTGAGCACATTTCACAACTGAAAAGCAGTTTCTATTTCTTGATCTCCTAGAATGTGTCCTAAATAAACCTATTCATTACCAGGGGTTTTGTTTGTTTTTTGGCACAGCAAAAATATCTATATTAATAGTCCTGATAATATTGATTTAGCATCAACAGTTTGTTAGACGTGCTAAAGCTCCCTTGGGTATACTTGTCGTCAAGCTGATTAGTCCTTTGTTGAGGCATAATTTCCAAGAAAAGTAAGGAAAAAATTGTGTCCAGATTCTCACTCTCCCCATATTTAAGCCTGGGTTCTGGCTAGTTTGGCAATGTTTAGCAAGTTGCTGAAAGAGCATTCAGGCATTTCATGCCCAAAAGAAAAAGATTCTCTGCTCACAACGCTGTCTGTCTGCCACAGATATTTGTCCTGTTTTAGATTACCAGTTGTCTTTGAAGGGCCCAACTGCTTTTCAGGTGTGCACCTACCACCTGACTTGGCTCAGTGCAACCCTGCTCAGGACTCTGATGAATTGTCATGACCAGCAGTAGGTAATCCTTAAAGGACCGCAACTCCTGTTTCCTCCATTTCTGATCTTTGGGGGAATTGCAGGTTGTTGGACCTTCTTTTAGGCTTTTGGCATCATGTTGTTTATTCCATCCTTATGGTTATGCCATCGTCACTTAGGGCAGGGACAATACAGGTTTCATGGTGGGCGCAGCAGACATGCTTCAGAAACAATAAAGTCACTCCTAAGTCCCAGCCAGAATTTCTCCCTAAAATTATTTCCAACCTCCATTTAATCCCTCTGTCAGACCTGGACTCTTCTGGAGACTTCCTCTGGACTGGGACAGACTGAAAATCTGATCACATCTGATCAGAAGGAATTGGCTTACAATCTTACATCATCCTCTGTTTTCTTGTAAATTCAGAAGGGCGAAGGACAGAAACTGAATATTTCTGAGCCGAAAAGGCAGTTCCAATGACGGCTTTGTAGTCTGTTAAAACATTTTAGGTATTTCACACTTGGCTATGTACTGAACTTTTCCACGTTTGGGTTTGAAGGGGCTTGGGGAGCATTTTCAGCCAGGTGTTAAAATAATGAAAATAGTTTAGGTTTGGGGGAGAGGTTTTAAGTCCCATGTCTTTCTGCCTATGTAGATATTGATGCACATAAAATTGTTCCAGTGTTCTTCATAAACATGGTCTTGATTAAGATGGTAAAACAGTATTGGAAGAAATTTTACTTTCCTTCACACGTTTCTTGCTTAAGAATTAATTTTCTAGGTAGTGTTGACAAGGGAACAAAAGAAAGGCAAACTTTCAGAATTATTTTAACTGCCTTGCTCAAAACTTTCCAAAAACACAGCATCCCTGTAGAAATTTTAAGCTTCCTCTGAGGATTGTGACAGGATTCTGCCATATTCAGTCAATAATCTTGCCTCAGTCACTTCCAAGGCCTTCGTGCCTAGCTCAGTAAGGCCTTGATGTTACAAGGTCTTTTGAATTTTACCTAAAGGGAACTAAAGCCCTTTCACACTCCAGTCCTGCTTTTTGTTTTATTTGACATTACTCAATAGGTTTTGCTGTGTCTAAATTAGAACAGTGTCTAATAGCTGTCTGATTGCATTCATCACTGCTACAGCTTGACAGGTCTGCAGCATGAAGGTCATATCAAATCCCAGTTCACATAAGGCAAAGTTCTGATTTATTTCCGTTCAGAACTCTTGCTTGGCAACAACAGCCCCCGGGAATTCTTTACACATATACGCTGTGGGTTATTGGTTAGAATCACACTTCTGGATGTAAGGGTTAGGGTTTACTTAGTCAAAGTCTTGGGGTACTCACCCTGCTATATATTGATAGTTGGTTTTATTACTTCTTTGGGGGATGAATCTTCAGTTTTCTTTTTGCTATATGTGCTTTCAAACCATGCATTTATTTTAAACCCATTGTAAGTTTCTCATTGCTGATTGACCTCTAGGTCAGTGATATGCCCCTCCAAAAATCTTTTTTTTTTTTAGAAAATAAGCTTATTAATGTATTGCTTTGTAGTGATACAAATATGATTTCATTATAGATTATGCAGAAAAAATCCTTGCAATATTATTTATCAACACACTGCCTACATGCAGTCCCAAGCACAAATATGGGCTGGGTGGAGAATGGATTGAGAGCAGCCCCGAGGAGAAGGACTTTGGGGTGTTGGTTGATGAGAATCTCAATGCGACCCAGCAACCTGCACTTGCAGCCCAGAAGGCCAACCACATCCTGGGCTGCATGAAAAGAAGCGTGGCTAGCAGGTCGAGGGAGGTGATTCTGCCTCTCTGCTCTCATGAGACCCCACCTGGAATATTGCATCCAGCTCTGGAGCCTCCAACGTAAGGAGATTGACCTGTTGGAGCAAGCCCGGAAGAGGGCTATGAAAATGATCAAAGGGAGGGCCAGAGTACCTCTTCTCTGAAAACAGGCTGAGAGAGTTGGGGTTGTTCAGCCTGGAGAGGAGAAGGCTCCGGGGAGACCTTATAGCAGCCTTCCAGTACCTAATGGGGGCCTACAGAAAAGATGGGGAGGGACTGTTTATCAGGGAATGTGGTGATAGGATGAGGGGTAACGGTTTTGAACTGAAACAAGATAGATTTAGATTTAGATTAGATATTAGGAAGACATTTTTTACTCTGAGGCTGATGAGACACTGAAACAGGTTGCCCTGAGAAGTTGTGGATGTCCCATGCCTGGAGGTGTTTAAGGCCAGGTTGGATGGGGCTTTGAATAATCTGGTCTAGTGGGAGGTGTGCCTGCCCATGGCAGGGGGGTTGGAACTAGACGATCTTTAAGGTCTGTTCCAACTCTTACCATTCTATGATTCTATGACACTAAATCACTTTTTCTTTCATACTGTATCTTGCTTCTCGCACATGTCTGAAAATGATTTGGGCATCTAAAAATTTATAAACCTCTTCCTATTCAAACATGTACAGGACTCCACCTCACTTCAGCAGAAGTCATATATGATGCACATGAAAGGAGTGTAGAGCTACAAAGAAATATTTGCACATACTTTTCTGCAGAGACTGAAGAAGTGGTTTTCTCAGTGATGGGTAAACTTGTATGCTTTGTATAGATAAGAGATGGATAAATACTGTGTTGCTCACGTTTGTAGTTGGTAATCTCCCTTTACCTTTTTCTACAACAGCACTGTTTTTATCTTTTTAAATGTTGGCATGCTGTCATAAAGCACATCCAGGCCCTCATCAAACTGCAAAATTGAGGTGACATCAAGTAGTCAGCTGAGATTTCCCTTCCTGACTGGTGGCACAGAGCTATGGAACTGCATTTAGAGGCTCTAGAGAGGAATGTAGAAAAGGGTATCTGTTAAAGGCATGCTTAGCAATCTCTCAATGCCTTTCTTTGGCTCTGGAGTTTAGGGATGGAAGGGGCAAGGACTGTACCTCTTAATACCTCTTCTCTGCTATGTGTCTCTTCATTCAGAATCCTCCTGAGTTCTTATACACCGTGTGATGCACAAATGTTAATATATGTCACTGTTGAAAAAATTGCATGTGAAATATGGAGAAATGAAAAACACTGAACACAGACCCTGCAGCTATCACCGTCAGTTGGATTTCACAGAGGACCTTGAGTGATAGGTCAGCCCAAGATTATTCTTTGGGGCAAGGATCTTGTCAGCGTTGAGTGGACTGTCAGTCCGGCTATTTAAGTTTGTTATTATTTCTTATAAGTCAAGAACTTCAACACGTTTTCCTCTGGTTTTACTAAGGCAAACCTGTTCTCCCTGTGTTCTCAAAGGAAACTGACAGAAATTGTGAGTTTGCTTCAACCACTTCTTTAACTAGTCTAAGATGAAGTTTGGGAAGTTTCATTCATGGAACATCATTCCATTGTTGAGAAAACTAATTATCTTCCTGTCAACAATAACTGTGCAGCCATGTACTTTCCTATCTGTCTTTACCTGATCTTTGGCACTCCTCCAAAAGGACTAATGGGAGTAGCCCTAGAATAGCCTCTTCATGTCTGCTCACAGATCCTACAGTCCTTTTTGATCTTCCCAAGATCATTTTGCAGTATAGCTCATGTCCACACAGGTAAACATGGAGAACGATAGAGTCCATTTGTATGAGCTCTAGCAATGTTTCAGTGGCTTCATGCTTCTGAGAAGCAACTAGTGTGTCTAGCATATTTGGCAGGGAGCTCCTTTTGTCACTCTCATGCTTGTCACCAATTCATGGTTAATTTTCTGTTTGTTACTAGTTGCTTCCACATATCTGTTCCTGCTAGGGAGTATAGAAGTCTACATGCAAAGTGACCAGCCATATTCTTCTCTGCAGAGGGGCTGTTTTCTCCTGGGAGATGTGCATTCAGCTCTTCTGTCTTTGGACATCCCACACGTACTGTATGAGTGTTACCATCTCGGTGAGGTCTCTCTGATGACAGATGTGTCTCAGCACAGCCCCCTTGTTCTGCACTTCTCCTTGTATCAGTGAGATGCTGTCAGCTGGCAGCTCCATCAGTGCAACCCATCCTTTTAACCGGCCTCATTTCTCAGGAAAATATAGGCCACAGTCCTGCAAATGCAGTCCAGCGCCTGGGTCGAGGCATCATGGTCAGTGTGCTAATGGGTCTGGCCCTGAAATCTTGCAGGTTAAAGAAAATCTGACATGAAAAATAGCTCTGCTAGTGCTGAGTGTCTTCAGTGTTCTGTATTTTTTCTGTATGCTGCAATCCCCGTCTCCTTTTCCTGTACACCCACCTTCAAATTTCCTCGTGAAACTACCCCCACTTGCTCTTCTCTGTTCAGTAGCTACAAATGATTATGTAGGCTGCTGGTTTTTTGATCTATCCTCCTGCCCACCGAAGCCCTGCTTCCTTCAAAATGGAGAGTGTTCATTTCTGAGCACTGAGCTCAGACTCATCATAACAATTACATGAGAATGTTACAGACTGGATAAACTGCAGATTGTATGCTGCCAATGAAGCAATTTATTAGCAAAATTTACTTCAAAAATAGAGCTACTTCAGGCCCTAAAGTTTGTGTTAAAAATAGTTGTATTGCTAAAGCAGGAGAATGATGTGAGAGCTGTTACTTAAATGGCACCCTCTGGCTTTTTGTGCAGGCTTCAGGGCCAGGAACGGGTGGGCTCTAATAACTTTTTCCCAGCAAGCCAGGTAAAAAAGCCAGGTTAATTAAAGAAAAGGAAAAGGAAACAGGCTGTACCTAGTACACTGAAATTGCTAATTTCAACTGTTCTGGTCTTTTGGGCACATAAAAAGCTTTTTTTATTATTATTTTGTTGTGTTTTTTTTCTTCTAAATCCTGCCTAAGCTTACTTTTATGCAGAAAGCTGAAATGTCTGTGAAGAGACGTCTTCAGTCTCTTGAGTTAAATGTACATTAATATATTCCATAAAAGACTTTGTGGGAGCCAGATCTTGTATTTTTTTTTAGTCTTATATAATACATGCATTAATGTGAAGTAAGCCATATTTAAATATTGTTAAGACTTTGAGAGAAAAGTCAGAAAATACGAAACTGATGTTTTGTCATGCAGCTATGACTGTTCTTCTTTCTCCACAAAGTCATAAAGTGAGGATTCAGAGCCAGATATTATAACTTTCAATTGCCATTGCCTTCAGTGGAGGTTCCCAAGGTAATTGCATGGCAGCATTGCCTTGTCATTGTCAAACATAGATTTGAGTCTGCTACAGATTGTTGGTTTATATTCTGTAAATTCAAGACATGGGATTTATGGTTTTCTGTTTGTAAAGGGTAGCTGGGGAATTATCTTTGGCAGTGTAATATTTTTCTGTGTCAGGTCACTAAGTTAGGCCAAACTCACAGCTTATGATGCTGAAAGATGTAATTAAAATCTTGGTTTTGCATTGGTCATTATATCCATAGCACAGAAGAACATATAGTTTTCTTGTAGTGCTTCAGCCCCCTCCCTTGGGGAATCTGCAATAGATTCTGCATCCTCCTTGCATATGGTGTCCTCTGGTAGACTTACAAATGACTAAATCATCTGTTTAATTTGACATGTTCCCCCACTATTTAGCACAGTGGGGTTATTAGCACAAGGGAGGCTTTCAGCTCAACTGTAATACAAATAAAAATCAATGTTATAGCACCTTTGCACAGCTTGATGTGGTGTACTTTACATAACCAGGATTTTCAATCACAAAAGAGTTTGTCCTGATAGCTACCAGAGAGGAAGAAAAAAACCCAAAACCAAACCTGAAGATGAAAGTTTAAGCTACAAATGGAGATTTAGTTTTCCATTTATTATGGGTCAGATGCTGTCTAAGTTTGAGGTCCTTGTTTCTCCTAGCACAGACAAGAAAACTGAGGGCACCAGACAAGTTGTCTCGTCCTCAGGAATTTTCTGCATGAGTTCAGTACAGGCTCTGCATAAACAGAGAGTGCTCCAGCATGCTGTGTGCACGGGTCAGGTTGCCAGGAACCTTGTACTCTTTATGAAACTCCAGGGTTTCACATCTAGGGTTTAGAGAAATCATTCTTCATAGTTTTCAAAATCAAGTCTATAAGGCACATACGCAAAAGTGCTTTCTGTTTCCATTCCTCTTTGCTTTGATGAAAAGAAGTTGACAATATCATATATGATATACAACAGAATACAGTGCCTTTGCAAATACTGTGTAGTTAAGGGTTAATTACCCTACACTTTCCTTACATTACTTAATAACACACTTTGGGGACAATGGAGAAATTCCACTGAACATCAGACATTGCCTAATGTTGAATTTCCAATCCTATGCCATTTCATCTGTCAGAAAATAAAATTATCTTTGTAATTTTCTTGTTATTGCATGATCTTTATAATGAAAATTACGTAGCTACTTATTACAGAGTAAATATAGTGCTCTGAGAAATATTTGTCCTTTAGAAGATGAAAAGGAGGACGCTGATGGTAGTTTTCTTTGTTCTTCCTATTTGTTTGCTATCCTGATCTTTTGTTCTTTGGTTTCAACTTTCAGATAAAAGCTTTTAGTTGTTCGTTTTCATTTGTTAGTTTCGGATTATCAGATTTTTGTCCATTTTGTTTCCTTCCCTCATACCTCACACCACAGCTTAACTCCCACATCCTTAACTCCTTAGAGACTATGTAAGTCATTTGCAGTCTTGTATAGTGACTACTTGCTGGCAGGACATGACAAAGCAGAGTGGCAGGGTGATCCTGGGGCAGCCGTGAGGCCGGCTCTGCCATGCCGTGCCGTGCCAGCGGGGAACGCCACGCAGGGTCAGCCATAGCCCTGTGATCACCGGTGCTGGGATCCCAGTGCTGGGGGTAGCTGAGATGGAGCCAGGAAGGCAAGTGGGGTTAATGGGGTATGTGATCATGGCCCAGAGTTGACTGCAATGCTGCTGCAGCGTGCTCAGGGACAAGGATCAAGTAACAAACTGATTCAGTTTACAGAGCTGACTGTCAGCATGACACTGATGGCATTTTGGAACACGCTTTCCAGTAAGGCTTCTTAGAAGCAGAGGTGGCATCATTTGGAGTGTACAAGGGCAAGAGCAGGCAGGGTGGCACTGGTCTCTCATCTGCTGCCTCATTTATTTGGCCTCCTGTTTGGATGGTTCACTGAAAATATCATCTGAGCACTAAGTGAAAGTCAGAAGGGCAATTAAGATCTTAGGAACTATTAGGAATGTCAAAATGTTATTTCTCTGTGATAAATCGAGAGCACACCCTGCTCTGCACATACCAATTACAGTTTTGGTTATTGCCTCTGAAAAATGGAGTGCTAACTAATGTTTAAACATAGGGTGGCAAAGATGGCTGGAGGTATGGAATAGTTTGTGTGTGATGAGATGCTTATTTTTGTGTTCTGACAAGAGACATCTGGATCAAGATGTGGTGGGGTTTTCTAAAATCATGAGAGTAATGGAAAAGATTAATAGGGTTTTACCCATTCTCGTTATGTGACAACTGGAGCTAGCTGTACAACTACAAGGCAGCAGGTATAAAGCAAACACAGGAGGCTCACCTGCTGCAAATTAAAGTTGTGGAACCTATTGCTTAAGGATGCTGTAGAGACCAAAAGTATTCACGGTTCCCAAAGTTAATAAATACATTAATGGAGAATTCCCAAGAGTGGCGAGGGAAGAAAGAGATCTGGTTGCATCCTCTATCACAGAACGTCCCTAAACTGCAGTCTGCAGATAAGGTTGGTATACACAGATATTTAACTCTTTTCTTGTTTCTTATGCTTTTCTCATAGCATCTGTTATTGGCCTGTGCCAGAGACAGGATACTGAGAGAGAGATGGAGTTTTTGTTAGGTTCAGTACATTCATTTATCT
The DNA here is from genome assembly GCA_008711295.1 of Anarhynchus alexandrinus. Taxonomy (NCBI): domain Eukaryota; kingdom Metazoa; phylum Chordata; class Aves; order Charadriiformes; family Charadriidae; genus Anarhynchus; species Anarhynchus alexandrinus. The sequence continues at coordinate 321,243 of VUYV01000116.1, read as the reverse complement.
ATAGTACTTACTGCTCATTCCAGCTTCTCCCAAACCAAAGATATCTTTTCTTTCCTGGAAGCGGGGTGAGGAGGGAGAGGAAGGAGGAAGAAGCAGGGCTGGATGATATCTACCTTTCGTGCATTGTGGAGCTCAGTGTTGCATCTGTGGCACAAGTGTGTTTTCTGTCCAGCCAGTATTGTGGAGAGCACAATTCAACCCAGTCTGGTTTTGCTCTTGCTGACCTCTCAAAGAGTATTTTCCCAGCTTCTTCTAGCAGACAGTAGTGCTAAGAGCAATGGTTCTACAATATTGTCAAGCCTATTATTTTGTGGCCAATACAGATGGATTACTGAGACCTAACTTTGAAGGTAGTTAGCTTTTCAACTATTTGGATGGAGGATTGGCTCAGCCAGGGAAAAAAAATGTGGGCAATTATTTCTAACACTGGGTTTCTTCTTTATCTAATGTGCAATTTTCTGAAATACTGCTGTGTCTTTTATCAAGAAATAGAGGCTAGCTGGCTTGGAAAATCTAAGATAAGGAGTCTCTGAGGCAGGAGTAATTGGTTGTGGTAGATTGGGACAAATTAGAACGGTGCTCAGCAGAATTGTTTACTGTACTGTGTACATGCCACTTATTTCAGCCACTTCCATCATGTTTTCCTTTGTCTCTATTTATTTATTTATCTATTTAATATTGAGATAGTCATTGACATTAGCTTACTTTCCTACATGAGACTCTCCTGAACAACACAGACACAAAGCATTAGCCTGAAACATAAAAATGTCGCATGTCCTCTTAGATTATGCACAGTCTGTCTTTAAATGTTAGCATTAACCTTCAGTTCAGTTGGATCTGTAGATGCAAGACTGAAAAAATGCAAACTGACACTGTGGTGTATTTTTTTATTGCAAATATTTATGTTTGTCTTCAGATCATATTTTCCAGGTACAGAAAGAAGTTAGGAAACTATTATTAGAGTTGTTGGAGATTCAGTTGATTAAGCACCTGTCACCTGACTCAGTTTTATATCACAGGTCTTCTAATTCAGTGGCCATTGCACGCAAAAAAAATCATTGTACCTTTCAGATGTTTGCTACCTTGATTTGTTATTGCCCCAGTGAAGGAGGATATAGTCCTAATGATCTCAAGTGTGCTGTGTTCCTGCAACCCACTCTCCATCAAATTCCAAAAGTAACAAAAAAATAAAACTAGATAATGCTCCACAACCTTCAAAGGGGAACAATAAATATAGAGAAAGGGGAAGAGAGAGAGAGAGAGAGAGAAAGGAGATGTGCATACACACACCAAAGAGTTTGTTGCAGAAAAGTTAACTTTTGCATTCAGTGCTGGAGACTGCTTGACAGCAGCCACAGTGTTGACCCTTTTATAATGACTGCAACAGGTGGGAGCAAAATTAAAAGGGGGAAATGGGTGAAAAACCCATGAATGCAGCACATATTGATGCTACATTCATGCAACCCCCACAGTGGATGCATGAATGTAGCATCAACGTGTCACAAGTTAGGCAAGGTGTACTTCTTGGCATAACCAGTAAAGCAGGGAAAAGCTCTCTAAATGGAAAGTCACAGTTAGCTGTGAAAGCAGAGATAGGAAAATGATCAGTGACAGAAATCTGTAGCCAAACATCAAAAATCCTGCTTTGCTCTTTTTTTTTTTTCCTCCGCTCGTTTCCCTCAGTAGACATCCATCAACCTGCAATAGGATTTCTGCTGCCCAGTTTGTGTCTTGTAAATTGACAAGAGAGGAGAGAATCACTTTGCCCGGAATCCCTGCTAAATTACATGAAAACAGGATTTATGCTGCATGTAAACTGTGTAAATCCAGTCAGCTTTTAAGTGGAAACCAATTTTGTAGTGTGTAAGTATCATTGATTTGTTAATCTGACAATTTTTTTTAAACAAGCTGGTGTGGATTAGCCAGTTCTGATTGTATGTCTCCTACAAGTCATTTGAGTGCTGGCTAGCTTGGTGAGTAAAGCACTAGAAATTAACCTTTGAGGCCCCTGCCTATAAATAAATTATTGATCCTTAAAAAAGAATCAGATAATCTCATTAGATATAGTTTTCTGTAGCCTGAGTCTAAATCCTGCCATACGGAATCATTTATCATAATTGACGATCTTTTTCCTGAAGCAGACAGGAGCTAAGCCACAATAGAAAGCAAATCCTGCAGGAATTGGTACAGAAGAGCAGTATGAAGAATTTCCAACCGATTTGATGCTTAGGGGATGTTTTGTTTCCCCTCCAAATAATTCTAAGGGCTTTTAGCTTTTATGTATGCTTTTATAGCTGTATATCCAATAATTCTCAGTCAGGAAAAAAAGCGTCTCTGAAATTTCATGCATGATGGTATTCTGGGGCCAGACAGAAGTAGAAGGAATGAATTTCTGATCCATGACATAACAGACACAAGTGGAAAATACATAGCAAGCAATGTAATATTGAAAGGCAGAAGTGATACAGAGTTCAGTACTTAACATATAAATGACTGCTCAGAAGTACTCTACAGAAAAAATAGTTAACACGGTGTCAAAAGGTAAGCGTATACGCAGTGAGACCTAGTGTTGTTATTTTTTACAACTACAACTCAGTGATCTACTGAAATGAAGCAAAGTCAAGTGAGCATTTTAATGACATGTGGGGGGAAAAAAAGCTGAACCTTATGGTTAGTTTCAATAACTTGACTTTCCATTTTGTGAAAGGAAAGAAAAACCAGAGGAGACGCGTGCCTGAGCTCTGTCTCTCTGTTCTCCCTCTGGGCAAGGGGGAGACTGTGTGCGTGGGAGGGGGAGGGGATTCCTGGGGGGCACCAGTTCTGACTGGGCTTTTCAGCCTGCTTAAGTATTAGCATCAAGGTCAGAGATGTTCCAGTCCTGATTTCTAGTGTCTGCATCAGCATTCGTAGTGCCAAACTATGTGACTCTAGGATCTCACTAAGTATACATTTTGAAAAAGACTTTTTTTTTTCCTGATTGGAAATGATTGANGGGGAGGGCAGGGACCATGTGCACCCCTGCAACCCTCTGCAGTTGGACTCCGTACCCTGTGGGGTTTCATATATGCAGTTAGTAAGGTTGGAGATTTGCTCCTTTACCTGTCTATGTTGGCGTCAGGCTCACAGCTTAGAAACTGCACTGTTGAAAGAATACAGAAAAAAGTGTAGCTGAGGGAAAAAATGTGCATGCTCAAGATATGGGAAGTAATTCAAATATTAGAAGAAATGATGTCATATAGAGTATCTAATTTAATGAAGATATATTGGACTTGTGATAATGGAATTATTGTGAATTTGAAAAAAAAGTTAGACAAGACCAACTAATTATAAGGCATAGCATATCTCTGTGTAAGGTGGTAAACATAAAAGATGTATGCTGTTGCTCTGGATTAACTCAGAAGTTATTTGTGGCTGTGTAAGTAGCGACTAGAAGGAGTATCCTCTAGTGTGGTGTGGCAGCTGTTCTGTACTAAATTGCTAACGTAATCTCATGAAATTGCTTGCACTAATTCACTTCAGCGTACCGATGAGTCTGATGGCATAATGCTGAGCTGTGGGGGTTCTCTGCTGCCCTGTACACAGTAAAGCATATCCATTTTCCCCTGTGTTCCTAGTCCAGGGCAGCCACTGAGCTTGGGGTAAATTGTAAGAGCCTTTGAAATTTATGACCACAGTGCAAGTGCAGCATCCTTCTCTGACCCATCGAAAGGCTCTATCCACCTAGCAAGGGCTGTGTTTTCTTTTGTGCACAACGGACAAAATTAAGTCAATTCATGTGTCAGCATGATGACTAACCAGAACAGAATATTTTTCAATATTTTACAAGAATCTGTAGGTACTTAAAAATAGATAATCCTCCCCAGGTAGAAATTGTTCAGTATTCCTTCACTGGTACTAGTGTACCAGTTTTATCCCTCCTGATTAAAGTGTTTATCCCTGTTGATTAAAAAAAAATGACACTGGACTGGACTTCAGCTCTACGGTAAAAATGATCAGGATTTTTTTTTTGTTATTCTCAATATTATTTTTGAAGTGTTGTAGAAAGAGAGCCGGATGTTAAAGTGTTTTGTTTATTTCACAGGCAAATAATAAGTCGTGCACCATAAAAACAGATAGACCATCTTTGATGTTCATTGACAGATCCAAAGCAAAGCATTCTTTATGAGAAAACACTGCATTGCTAATAAAGTGATCCCAACAGCCGAGCTTGTGCTGCTTAATTTGTTTCCATGGAGTGATATTATAATTCTGACATACTGAAAAATCGCCTCACAGAGACTCATATTGCATTTGTTGCTGAGTGCATCTTTGATATAACATTTGTTATTGTAGTGCTTGGGGTGTCTTCAGAGGAGTAATATTCTAAATGAACCTGGCTGTATTATCCCTTTAATGTAGAGTAGAATTTTGCATTAAATTTTCAGCTTATTTCAAATGTGTTTCGCCAGCTATTCATCACGAGTGGTCTGTTCAAGAATAGGGCCAGTATATCAATATAAAATCAGAAAAATCCTTAACTCTCTATCTTTGGGGAACCTCTCAGGTCATTCCAATTCTTTTCTGTTAGGTGAACAGACAGCATGATCTCTTGTATTTATGCCTGCCTGTCAGGTTTTTTTTTATAGTAGAAACACGAATCACTGTTTGTAATGCAGGATTAGCCTGTCTCACACAATGTTATTAGAATTAGACCTGACTAGAGAGTAGCGTTAATTTCTTGTTCTTCTGTATTTAACTTTAGTTTTCATCCCACACCAGCTTTTGCACTCCCAGGAACACTTTGCCTCTTATGTTAGAGTAAATATTGAAGAACATATGTATTATTTGTCTGGACAAAAAATGAGAGCAGTGTGCAGTCCCCCTTCTGTGGGCTTCTGTGCTCTGAGCTGCCAGTAAAATGTAAAAAGATTGTACTATGATGTCCTATTAGACCTCGAGACTGGAAGGACAGTTTGTATTGAACACAGGCATTTTTCATAATTATGTTGCCTGCAGGGTTACCACCTGCCTTAATTTGATCTGATTAAGGTGAAATGCAAAACCGTCCTCATTTCACAAGTGGAACTTTGCCATGTTCCCTCACGGAGAGCAATAAAATATGCATGCATGTATTGCTGCTGCGAAGGAGGAAGAAAAATATTAGAATTAGGTAACAATTAAGATTTCAAGTCCATTACGAGAGTGCAGGTCACTTTTAGACAATTGCTTCATTCTTTAGTGTGCTGGAAATGGTTTTCTGTCATAAAATCCCTGTGAAAAAGAGAAAATCATAGCCATTCATCCAGATATGTCTGTACTATTCCGTGAGACATAATATATTCCATGGCTTTTTAAAATTCTCTTTTGGTTGGATGGGTTTATTGTCCATGAACATTTATTTTTAGAGTAGCTTGGGCTTGCCTTGTAGTCTGAGTCATTTATGTAGCAATTTAAATATTTGTCTAAGCTCTCAGTGAAAGGCTCATGTTGAAGTCTCATAAATGCTGCACAGATTAAAGGAATAGCATTTTTATATACTGTTTATACAGAATGACGTCATATCCCTGGAAAAAAAAGAAATGCAAAAGTAGAGAAAAAAGCATCGCTGTTTCTGGGTCACTGAATATTGTTTGCCATTCTCCTTTCTCCAATAGTAATTTTGTGCGTGCTTATGCATGTGTGAGTAAGAGAGCAAGACCTACACGTGTGCATCTTGGTTTTTCTGTCAGATTTGTTTTTGAGCTTGGCATATTGATTTTCCTGTACTTAGGACAGAAAATAACCCTTAAAAATTGCATTTTAACATTCTTGAACACTAGTTTTGTAATTAAAGAGGTGGAAAGCTGTGTTTGTTCTCTGGCATCTGGCCATATCTTTCTTGATGCTACAATGGCTTATTCTTTATTACATAGTCTGTGTAATGACCTCACTTGGTAAAATATGAGTGACATGGAAATATATCGCAACACGAATAGCTCAAACTGTTCTTTCTATCTGTCATTCTCAAAATTATCAGAGGACAGTTTCCTTAATTCAAATTTTAAGGGGAAAAAAGAAGAAATATTTACTCTCCAAATCTGATTCTCAGCATTTAGGCTTTACACTATACTTCTGTTATCAAGCCATGGCTGTGTGAACTTTGGTTTAATTTCTACTTAGAAACCTTTTAGTGTTTTCCATGTTGCACCTGCTTAATTCTGGCATTCAGAAATGACAATCTTTTAAAGACTTGCCCTTCAGTAACTGGCAAATGAAATTCTTCTATAGCTATTTTTGCCTTGTGTTGACTTTTATTCAGGGATAGTTAGATTTTCCCTGAGAAGACAATCTCCTCTCATATAAAGTCTCTACCACTTGCTGAAAGCTCCTGACCTCTCACTTGCCTTCTTTAAGGTACTGATCATCATCAAAGGCCAGTGCCAGCATGAAGGTGGGAATTTGAGAGAACAGAGTTTGCTTTAGAGATTTCAACTACTTTTTGAATAAAAGATGAGAAAACCTTTCATGAATTGAGGTGATTGAGGTAAAAACCTAGTATACTGAGAGTGAAGATCTCCTTTCAGTCCAGATCCCTGCAATGAGATTTTCACTACCAAGGTTTATATGGCGGAAGGTGTTGAGTCTTCCAATAGAAGTTTAGAGCAGCTCTGTTGTATCTCAATTAAAAAAAAAAGAAAATCACCTGATTATGTTAGGAGCCTTAGACTTGCTGATTTTCTGTGTCTTTGATGTTATGAAGAAACCGTAGGAGGAACTTCTGTTAATTAAGAAGCATTAAAAAAAGAGAAATTATGTTGTTTCTGTAAAATTTACTTTAATTTCACAAAAGTCAGTACTTGCATGGAAGGAAGGGAGTCTCCTTTTTATTTCTGTGTCTGGAGCTGCTGTATTTGAGCAGTAAAGGTCGTAGTTCAATTTCTCATTACAGATAGACAGCACAGGTTTTGTTCTGTTGCATGAGTTTAGTATTCACTGACTTTACTGAGAATTGCATGCTGAATTTACACCTATAATTTAAACTGGATTATCGAGCAACCAGATGGTACAGACTATTAGTCAAATATGGCTGCACTATTGCATGGTCACCCTGAAGTCTTACTCTCTTGGGCAATACTGATTTTTTTTTTCAGAAAATTCCCCCCTCTGACGAACTCTTTCAACAGTTCATCATAAAACTGTGCAGCATATACAGAAAACTGCCAAAAATAGGAAGCAGTGGCATGCTGGCATTGTGCAGGTCAATACAATTCAGGGTTTGAATGCTGATGTGTACTTGTTCAAGTCTGGTTTAAATATTGTTTTAAATATGCAAAAAGGAAGCAAGGAAGCTAAACTGAATTGGCAGGTCAGTATTCCTGCTGATATTTTCTGTTGTAAGGATTAAAAGAAATACTCTAGTAGAAAATGGCTAATGTGGTTCATTACTTCTAGCCATTTGGCTTTAAAGCATCATTAAAAAAAACAGTGAGTAGCAGCACAGTGAGGGCCAGAGTTGTGCACAATGTGAGAAAGCCAGACCAGCAGAATTTTCTCTAATCTCAGATGCTCTAGTTGCTGCCAGTAGTCATTTATGTGATCCTTTCCCAAATGCATTGAAGTCCCTTTGCAGAATTTTTGCACAAGTACTTCATGAGAGCAAAAATACTTTTTGTGTCTTTGGATGATTTTAAAATTAATTGCATACAAACAGCTGGGCGACTAACATCTCTGGTAACTGGTCAGAACAGGACAAGTATTGTGTCCCGACAATCAAGCTTTGATGAAACTTTCTTGATTATTAGACTCAGCAGCCTTTTGATAGCAAAAAAAAAAAGTATAGGTCTTTTTACTGCCTACAGCTGCCAGAAGTCAATCAAGAAAAAAGAAATTGAACATAATACTGTTTGACAGGGGTATTAACCAGGAGAAAAGGGTATTTAAATTCTGAATATTTAAAAAAAAAACCCGAAGAGATTTCTTATTGCAGATTAAGCTTTGCAAAAAAAGGGCACTTATTGCATCCTTTATGAGCACACAGTCTTTTTAACAAAGTATTACATTTTGTGTACATAGCCGTATTTTTTGCTAGTATGAACATGTGTAAGCAGCATTGACTTAGTTATAGCTATGCTAGTTTGCTTGAGCTGAAGAACTGCTCCACCATTTGTACTTTTAGAGAGACTTCTAAAGACTTACAGGAAAGACCTTCACCATGTTGACCTCAGTACGTTAACTACATGCAAGCGTCGCTTGGCGTGCTCTCTGCTTTAGCATCGCCCAGCTGCAGAGCTGACCGTTGCAATCTAAATACATGCCTGCTGACTTTGAAAGGATAGAATTCAGTAATTCTTGCTTTTGAACATATCTCCTTTTATATTTTTTTTTTTCCAAAGGAGTCTGCATTATTTAAACACTCTAATATATTTCTTCTAGGGCATATATTTCTTTTACCTTGCTATCTACTTATCTAGATTACTCTACAGAAAAATATCATCTGGAAACTGATGTCATCAAAATAACATGAGTACAAGTAAAGAACCCCATGTAATTTTTTACTTCACTTTTTTTTTTACTGGATATGTTATTTCTTACACCAATTGTAAGGTGGCCAGTACAAGATATTTGGTTACTAAAGGGTTGTATCCCAATTTGTACATATACCGCTGACTGCAGTCAACAGTATATTTGCAAAAAATAAATCATCAGATGTTTTAGTGTGTCCAATGGGATGAATGCTGCTTGTAGCATTTTGAAATAGATCTATAGCGAAGACATATTATACTTGCTGACAAAAGTTCTGATACCTATAGGTAAGGCAAAAGAATAGCCACTGTGCATCTGTTGAACAAAAAGTCATCTGGTTTTCTTTCTTGGGGAAAAATGTTCTGTGACTGAGTCTACCCCAATCATAATAGATCATCCAAATAGGTATTGGAAGCAGAAGTATGAGTTAATGCATCAGAACATTTCAGTTTGCAAATGGGGCTCGAATGCATGATCAACATTGAGAATTCAGAATGTAGATAAATAAGGCCTTTTGTTAATAATAAATCAATAGGTAAACCTAGTGGTTACAAACTGGTTTCACAAGAAGGTTTTGAGTCTGATGTGTGATTTTATGATTAATGGTAGTTACCAATAATTGTTCTTCCAGATAAAGTTGTCTGCCCGCGTGAAGTCCCTGCATTTTAAGACCTGCAGATGTAAGGCTTGGGACTTGAGATGACAAATTATTCACAGAATAGTTTTATCACCTTTCTTTCTTTAAAAATTAAATCTTTCTTATACAAAGGATGATAGCTGTAAGCACAGTGTAGGTCTACAAATTAATGAAGCTTTAAGTTTGGTTACATTAGAAAATTATCTAGGTAACAACAGAGAAAAAACAAACCATAATAATTTATATTTACAAAAGCATTGCTCATGAAGATTGTAAAAAAAAATGTGAAAATAGATATAATAATACCCTTCTGTGGGATCTGTGAGAAAACATTTCTACATCTTCGACAATACACAAGCACAATCAGTCTTCCAAAGATAGGCTTCTGTGCTTGTATTCTGTAAATTACATACTTGATATTCTTCATGGTATCTTTTTCTCTTTTCGATAAAATATTTATGCATTCCAGACACTCTCCTTAGTTTTGTCTTTGTTCATGTTCACATAACATCAAAAATGAGAAAAGGTCACCTGAAACATCAAAACATTTAATTAACACAAGCAGAGTGAAGTCACTTCATACTTTGAAATCATTGTCAGTTCCCATAAGAGTGACAGCGCTGTCACCAGCACAGAATTGCTTTTCACCGGAAGAGGCACAGACAGCAGAAAGGTGTATTTTTTACACCAATATCCCAATTAACTGAACAGGTTGGAAGAGACTTGGAAAATGACGTAACATACAAATGCACACTTCTTACAGGATTTCAAACCTGTCCAGTTTTGTGTGAAAGTCTAGCCCGACTCCCTCTTCCTGCTACCCCATTACCATTCCTGTTGTCACCAGGCACGGTGCAGGGCTGTGCTCCTCCTCTCGTTCCTACTCACTCAACAGAGCTGTCTGGGCTGGGTTGTGCCACGCTGAGTACTTGTCCCTTGCCTACGGAGTCCCCACTGCTGTGTCCTGCTGTAGCTAGAGGCTGGCTGTGCTCTGGATGGACACCTGCTATAACAAGCACCTCTGAGCTTCCCCTGCCACCTTCCCTTGCTGTGCAGGAGAGGCAGGCTACCGTATGCTTGCCTATATATATATGTAAAAATATATAAATTGTTGCTATATTGCAAGTACTGCCATTAGAGTGCTGCATTTCCAAGGTTTTAAAATTATTTTTTAGAATATGGAACATTTTTCATATCGATGCTCCAATCAAATAAAATTCTACGCGGAGCAGTCAGAAAAAAGAGGACACACGTCCATTAATTTTCTAGGCATGAAGTGGTTATTCTTATGTATTTGAAACATTTTTCAGTTGCAAGCTCGGTTTAGCAATTAGCACTGTGGAAAGATACCCTTTGAAGGACACTGATAGATATTCTTACATGGTTATGTTCAGAGCTCACAAAAGGGTATGTGCTTTTCAGAATTAACAAGTGTTGATGCAGACATAAATTTTAAGTAAGAGAAATGGAAGTAACACTGTGTTCATAATGTAAATGCTCAGTTTGCATGGAGCTAAATATGAGGGGAAAATCTACATGCTCGAAGTTAAGCATGTGCATAAATGATTGAGATTGCAGCTGTTAGGTGAAATTAAGCTTATCTAACCTTAAGAGTCTAAAAGTTACTCGGGTAAATCTTACCTATTTGCCTTAGACTCCTCAATTAACGAAGATAAGCGGATACCTTTTTTAGGCCTGTCTCCAACAATGGGAATTACCCTGTGAAGGTGTTTATATCCTCCTATTGACTAAGAAGGAAGCTTGCAATGAATATATTAGACTCATATAACCAATATTTAGATGCTTAAATTCAGTGAATTGAATCTCACCCAACTGTACCAGTTGGGGAAAGATGAAATTTAAAATGCAAAGCAGGAGATAATGGTACAAACGTATGGTAGAAGATGTAGCACACAATCCTGCAGTAGAGATACAGATGCTTGTAACTACAGTCAATGAAGACAGTGTATGATTCTTTCATGATTCTCGATGAGGCTAAAATTCAGCCAGGGCCCATCCCACCCCCACCCAGGATCAGGCAGCCGGGGCACCGGGGCAGCCCCAACCCAGAGCATCGGGCACCTGCCGGGAGATGGGGACGGGCTGAGGCTGGGCCTGAAGGTGGGCCCAGCTTGGCTCGGTGGGNGGGGCAGGGACAGTCAGGGCTGGTGGTGCCATCAGGGCCCTGGCACTGGCATTGGTTTTCAGTTGGCTGTATTTGTAACAGTAGTAATTTTTTGCTTTGCCAGTTTATGCAATATTAAAGGGTTGATTTAATTTTTCCTTTGCTTTCTCACTGGAGAACATAAGTCATACACAGTGATAATTTTAAGCAAAAACAAAACCAGAAGCTAATTCTGTCTGAGAAAAAAATATGTGAAGACTTGGGTAATTAAATTGGTAGTAGTTAGAATCATAGTTTAATTACAAGTGTAGCTGAAAATGTGTGTTCAGACCAGTAGAAATCAGGGGATTTATTATGTTAGGAGACATTAAGCTGTCCTTCCTAAATTTTGCTTCTTTATTCTTCCCTTGGAAATATATATACTTATATGAACAGATTAAAAATATCTTTATATCTTTATGAAGAGAATATCACAATGTAAATTGTAACTTTACAGTTGCAAATTTCTGTAACTTTGGATGTACCTTTCATTCATAAGTGCAGTATATGGAGTTAAATAATAAAGCAATATGAGAATCAAGCAACAACAAAATTATTCAAACAAGTAATCTGGGGTATAACGGAACATTAAGAAGCAAATAATATGCTTAAATTTAATTTAAGTAATAAATGCTTAAATAGAAGCAAAGAAATTACTTGTGATGAGTTTACAAAGCTGCTGGTACTGTGAACTGGGTATCATCCCTTCATAACTTAGTTTCCTGCTTAGACTCAGGTTCATTCCTAAGACATCACATTATTTTTATGGGTCTTATTGCTTTGAGGCCAATGGAACTACGTCAGAAAAAAGTGGTATAAAAATACCAAAGATTTGCATCAATTTTATATTTCTTACATCTTGCTCTGCCTTCACAGTAAGTAAAAACCTGTAACAGTCATTGTAGACCAGAATATATGAAACACATAGGTTTGAACATGAGCTCAAAGAGGGAACTAATAAACGATTTAGCTGCCATTTTATCAGTCTGCAGATGTCCTCAATCCTGAATTTTGGCTTCCGATTAAAGGCTTTTGTCCATGATTTTGCATCATTTCCGTTTAACGCTCTTATGTGTAATTGTTATTGATTGATTTATTTAATATTCCTATGGTTCAGTTTATGTCTGTGGAAATTTCATGGATGCCTGTACTTTTTCAAGTAATAAATGGGAAGAGGGAAACAGAAAGTTTTAGTAATTGTTGAGACCATTGATTATGAGGGTTTCTGTATTACAGAGGGTATAAAAACTAATCCTCAAAGCATTCTACACAAAATAGCAGAAATCTGTAAAGTGCAGATTAGTTATTTCATGTGGCCCGCGCTAGTTGCACATCAGAGACTTAGAAAATACATTTTTATTTTAACCTTTAGTGTGCAGTTTGCCAGTGATCCTGTTGGGTGCTGTGCTTAACTTGTAATAATTTTCAAGTTGACATGTTATTCATATACATGAATATGTTGAGGGATATATGGGTGGTTTTGTGGGTGAGATAACAAATAGTTCTTAATGCTTTTCAGCAGAATAGGTATTTTTTAATGTGTTTCTTTTTATTTATGGAATGGTTATTTGTCTATAGTCTTTGTCTCTAGTCACAGTGCAGGAATTCAACATCATCTGAGACTTCTTCAAAATTCCCAGATATTTGGTAAAAATGGGTCACAGCATTGGAGCATGTTTTGGAAAGGTCCACTTACAGAACAGAATAAACTAAAGTAGAAATTGGAAATACCAGAAATACGTCTAGAAATATCCAAACAAAGAAAGGATGATGTTTTGATCTTAGTTCTTTTTTTTGTTTTCCATGTTTCTTCATTTCCATTTTTTCCTCAAATTATTGTTTGACAACAATAATTTCTGTTGTTTCATCAAATTATTGCTTCTGCAATGTGAAGATCTAAAAGGCCTTCTTACAGACAGCAGATCGTTAACATGTTAATGTGTTAATATTGCATGCACTTGACATTTCTGAACTTGTTGCTGGAAAGCATCATGTCAACAGTGACATGGTTTTTAAGCTCTCCTCTTTCTTTGCTAGTAACTTCAGGATCTCTTGTATAATCAGTTTTAAAGATCCAGTGGAAGTGTGGACTATGAAAAGATTGAAAACTAGATTGGGCAAGTCTCTGAAAAACAGACTATACAAAGTATTGCATTGGGAAGAGGATGCAGGAGTGGACAACTAGTAACAATTAAAATAAACATATTTGTGTTTATACATGTGTCTATATATATCTTCATACTTCTACACATTTTTTTACAAACAAAGATCCTTGGTTCCGAAGTGTTTATAGTCTATAACATGGAAGAAAGAGAGGATGCATGTAAGCAGTTCACATAAGGGAGTTTATATAAATTATGCATGAGGGCAGAATGGGATGGATTTCTGGGAGAAACAGACATTCAGGAAATATGATTTCGAGGAGAATGGAAAGAGAAGTTCTTGTTAGGCAAAAAAAAGGGAAGCTTTCCCATCTTAAGGGATTTAGTGAATAATAAATTGGAAAGGATAAGAGGGAAGAATGAAATGATTGGTTGAAGATGAAACTGTAACGACAAAAAGCAGAGACAAGCAGAAAGCAGTTTAGTTGGTGTTAAAAAGCTAACATCTGCCAAAGGTTAACACGCAGTATTACATGAAATGATAATTATCCTCTACAGTCAGAAATTCCTAGAGCAGTGTACAATTAATGCAGAGATTTTTTACAATGAGCGTGGTAAAACACTGGCCCAGGTTGCCCAGAGAGGTGGTAGATGCCCCATCCCTGGAAACATTCAAGGTCAGGTTGGAGGGGGCTCTGAGCAACCTGATCTGGTTGAAGATGTCCCTGCTCATTGCAGGGAGGTTGGACTAGATGACCTTTAAAGCTCCCTTCCAACCCAAACCGTTCTATGATTCTGTATTTTCAGGGAAAATTACATACGGGGAAAAAAATAATAATTACATAAGGGCTTGAAGGTAAGAGAGAGGAACGGTGTTTTATGCAGTGAGTTCTGATCTGAAACACAAGAGAAGTCAACAGGACTGGACTACAAGTCAGGCATCAGGTCAAGAAGTTAGTTAGACAGTTAGAGTTGATACATTCAGGATCTGGATGAGCTGGAAGATAGAGATGTAAATTCCAGTGAAAATGGACAGAAAAATGCATAGCAGTGATTTTGTGGTGGAAGTAGTGAGGACAACTTTAAGTGCTTTGAGAACAAGAAACAGAATAAAAGTGAGAGCCTAAACATGGGGGAAATAAGTAGAGAAAATTTAAGGTGATACAGGGGTTATGCATCCTGGAAGTTGAGGAGAATAAGAACCCATTAAGAAAAAATAACTCAGAGTTAAAACTCACACATTCAAACATGTGAATATCCTTGTGTGTGAGAGCAGGGAAGAGGTGGGTGGAAAGAAACTTTTAAGAATATCATAGGCTTTATAAAAAGGAAGGAAATATTAATATTCAATAAGAGACAAGCCATTAATAGATAATTCTTACCATATGCTTAAACCTTGGACATCTTAAACCTTGGCTACCTTTAAAAGGGCTTGCTGATGAAGTTGTATTGATAGTGCACTCTCCACCTGTGCCTCCTCTGAATGGAGATAAAGCATTTACCAGCAAGAAGCTGATTTGAATGTCATTTAAATCAGTTCCCTAGGTGGAAGTTATACCAGTAGAAGACTTGTACTACTATAATTGTGTCTATAGTAGGTTTTTTCCTTTCTTCAGATATGTTGCTTACAAGTATAAAGGCTTTTACCTTTGTATCCCTGAGACAGCTATGCCAACAGAAGTTTTGAGTGTAGGCCATGCCTCATTGGCTTTGAGTGAAGCCACAGTGCTGATGGAGATTTCCTGACAACTGTCTCTAAATTCATTTGCATACTTCTAATGGCAGTCATTAAGAGTGAGAGGTAACTACTTGTAATTGCATCAGCAGAAAAGCAGGTTGATAAAAATTGTAGTTCCTCCAATGTTCTGGGGAGAACTATGCTCTTAATTCCTTTTAAGGAATTTTCTTTGTTCACAAGCAGATGCTTCAATTTATGGTAAGAAGAATAAAGCCCAGATTGCTTTCACAGTCTGCACTTTTATCCCTTGCCAGAAATTAGTCTAGTATTGTACAGAACTGAGTAGCAGCCTTGGATTTCATCGCCAGGAAGGTAATCACAGTCTGAACAGGTCAGTAAAGTGTATGGCATCTAGCGAGACATATTCTTTCTTACTGGCTGATGCAGATGTGAAAGTCTGTAGCGACTGAACATTAATCTGATTGCAAAGTTCTGGCAAATCACTCCCCTGCCTGCATAGGTGGTTTGTGTATTACACTTGTGGGTGACAACTACATATTTGAGAAATGGGTTATATTTGTGACAACCAACATTAAAGTCATCTGTGGTGCCTGTGAAATCCTTAAGGGAGTCAGGGAAAACCTGTATTATGCTTAGAAATGAGTCCAAACCCGGTGTGTGAATTGGAATTCAGCTTTGGGTGGCTCCAAGGTTTTGATGTGAGATCCTCTTTTAACAGGCTTTTTGGTTTACACTAAGGGGCTGGTGGTATCTGGCAGACAGTGCTGCCCTTTTCATTTTCCTTTTGTTTGTAGTCCTTTGGGGAAAGGGCTAAAATATTCGGAATATAACCTTTCTAAGTGTTCTTGGTAGCATGCTCAGAAATGTGGAAGGATTATTTGATAGATGGTTTTCAGCATTCTGGTGCCTGCAGAACCATGGCTAATCTTTCTAATCTTCTTTATCTATGGTAATCTGTATATTCTATCCTCTCTGCATCTATGTATCTTATGCTGAAACTGCACTGACAGGAAGCTCTAAAATGCCTATTTTTGTTTCTTTCCAACAGCTGGCTGTCCGGACTCCTTGATTAAAGAGCTTCATCACTTCAGGATTCTGGGAGAAGAACAGGTGAGTTAGCATCTCAAAGGCAGCCTCTTAATGTCATGAAAGATAGACGCTAATGAGACAGTTTCGTTTCTCTCCAGGGAGGCAGAGTGTATCTCATGACCCCCAATGACCTGAAATGTGGGGAAAAAAATCACACAGGAGATATATGTGAGATTTTTTTTTCATTCTATCCATCAGCCTTGACAGGTTATTAATTGGTACATCTGCTATCTGCCACAGCTTTTCGGCTTTCGACTACAGCAGTAAACAGTCTCTCTAATACAGCAGATAGACAAACAATCTGACTAAGGGATTGATACTTACAGCTACACATGATATTATGCATCTCTTTTTGTGGCCTTTTTTGTCTTTTAAAAGTGTTTCTCATTCATAATTATAGCTGTGCTTTTGTCACAGATGGCATGATACACTTCACTTGTAAGAAAGAAGCCGCAATATACTTGTTGATATAAAAAAACATTTGACAAAGTTTTATAGTAGATGGGACAATTTTAACAAGATTTGATGGCACGGCACACTTGGTTATTTACTGCATAGAGGACAGGGTCAGACAGAACTGTCAGGGAGACCCTCCCGTTGAGTCAAGGTTTCAGAGAGGACCCCCTTGCTTTCTAAATTCCTTCTCAGGAGGATTCTAGGTGAGGCTGGATCCAATCCTAGTCCCAGACTCGGTCAATGTTTTATGTCTAAAGGATTATATGTGCACAATTAATCCTCTATATCACTTAGCTAAGAATTTCAAAGGTTAGCATACTATAAACCGCTTACCGAGGATCTGTTGCGGCAAGAAATCTCTTAACCTCAAGGAGTAATCTTGAGAGGCATCCCTACTCAAGAGGAGATTCTGGCGTGCAGCCACTGCCATGCGGGAGAGCTCAATGGGCTCTTGGGCTATTCACTATTTTTGGGGGTATGACTGACTTGTCATATTTGCATATTGACCATAGTACCAGTATTGTGATGAGGTGGGTACATTGCTCAAGTTAGCTCTTGGCTATTGTGTTGTTAGATGTCTCCCTGAAATGACCTTTGAGCCCCAGATGCCACCATCACAACTAGATCCACCCATTATGACCACCACAGGTGGTTATTGCTTGGGCAGGGTTACAGGAGATAAAGATCAGGTTGGTGGTTGGGGGGGAGCACACTGTCATAACTTTGTACTCAGAAAACTATTTCTGTAGAGGGATCTTAGGAAAGCAAAAGTGAAGTATGCTTTATAGCACTCACAAGATGGTCGTAGTTATTATCTTATCAATAATGAAATTAATGTACAGAGGTATTGAGAAAATGGCCTTAAATTTTGAGAGACCAGTTGAATTTTCAAATGCTCGATGCTTCTGAAATTCAAGTTGTCTTTCTCTCTGAAGTATCTCTCCTAATGAACTGGCTAGAAAGCCTAACTGCCTGACATAGAGTTGCAGGTACTAGGGACTGAGGGCCTGAGAGCTCAACATTAGTGTGTTATACATAAGAATCTCTTCATCTTTTAATGAACCTGGCATGAAGGGTCTTGCACAAGGTTATATGAGGGCTGTGACAGAGGCAGGAGCAGCTCCTGAAATGTTAATTCAAAGTCTGGTTTCATAGTTTTTAGCTCAGATTATATTGTCAAGAACACCCTGTTGCTTCTCCTTTCCATGTCACTCTCCCTTTTTTTTTTTAATACAGTTAGGGCTTCTGGTACATTTTCTAGACTTCCAGTTTTCCTCTACCAGCCCCCCACTTCAGCTGTTATAGAAAGTCAAAAGCCCAATTGTCAGAGTCCCTGAGTCCTCAGGGACTCAGCTTTTCCTCAGCAAGAAGGCAGCATGAAGGGGAGTGTGGGAGGGTTTGTCTGACAGGAATGGGAAAAAAAAAAGACAGAAAACAGACTAGGCCAAATGAGATACTGGGAGCAGGAATGTGGTGAGATTGAGGATTTAGGAAAAGGAAATAAAACAAATGATGACCAGGATTGATGGGGCCATGAGACTGGTTAGAGCCAGCTGACAAATGGAGGGCTGAGTGAGATGAAGCTTGGGGACACTAGAGAGATGGGGCTGGCTGGTGAAAGAGGGTTGGAATAGGAACCAGAATGGTAGGGATAAGGGTCTGACAAGGAGCTGGGACCAAGGACGGGAAGGGAATGACCGAATATGGAAACTGGTAAATAAAGTGAGATCTGTACTTAATGAGCTGCATGAAGAGGTGAAGCTACACAGAGTAGGAGTGGGACAAAAGGAGAGGTTTGAAGGAAAAGTAGGAAACAGCTAAACAAAGAGACTGTGAGTATGAGGGAGAGGGCTGAACCAAACAGACCTTGATAGCTCAACTGGCAGAGCTCTGAAGACTGAGTTGTAGACCTCAGCCTTGCTCATGACCACTGACAGAGCAATACAATTTTTTTTTTCTGTTTGGTTTTTAGAAAAGGAAGTGGTAAACATAAAAATGAAGGCTAAAAGAGTTAAGAGTACAAATGAATGATTCAGACATTAGGAAATGTCAGATTTAAGATTGTTTATGTGATCTTAATACTTTCTTTGCACCACTTGCCTACCCTTACACCTTTGCACTAAAAGATTACTAAATTATATGTTCATATACAAACTTCAGAAATGGGATGATATAAACCATGAGGAACCACAAAAGAAAAGATAATTAGTTTTTGTCCAATAATAAAAGAACCCTTCAAAACAGTAAAGGAGTTTGATGAGGAAAGCCTCACTAATCACATAAAAAGAGTATTTTTGCCACTTGGAATATTTTTGGTTTTCTTTCAGACTTCCATAATGAAATTACTCCTCTTTGTATTGAATACACTTAAATGGATGAGAAATTTTTGTCATCATGCATTAGGAGCATAAAACTATGCAGATGGAAAGTTGTTTTACAGAATGCGTCTGACCTATAAACATTTGCCTTTCTCTGGAACTGGCTATACTAACAGGTTGTTTGGATGCAGTGGTTATCATTTTGATCTTAACTACTGTCTTTCTTTGCAAGTAGTGAATGTTGTCATGAGGCTTGAATTATTCCATAGAATCACACAAATATAAGGAATATTGCAATTATATTCTGTCCCTACAAAAGCGTGGTTATCATGAGTCTACTGATGACCACAGTAGCTCTTGCTTGAAGTTAGCACACACTTCGACAGTTAGGGAGAAGTTGGTGCAAAACCAAGATAAAAAAAAAGTTAAAATACATTTAAATGAAGAAAGGAATTTCAGACAAAGTCCTTATTCACATGGGTATCTAATTATTTCTTATTTTTTTTTAGTTATGTATTTGCTTTTTAAAAATATCTAAAGTGTGTCTTTTTCTGTTCTCATGCATACTAGATAGAAAAAAAATCATAATTACTTATAACACTCTTTTATTCAGACTGCTTGCAATTTCAGTATTATCAACCAGCATATATTTTCTTCCACTCCAAGCAACAGTCTAAGAATAATAGGGGCATGTTACTGCTTCATGTCCAATCTTGATTTATTTTCTAAATGCTTATGTATTTAAGGACAGATTATAAAAGCAGAATGGACTATTGTGATAATCTGTTCTGATCTCCTTTAGAATACACATTACATGACTTTCTTGGATTAATTCTTGTTTAAACTGGAGTATATTGCCTAGAAAAACATCCATTCTTTGTTTACAAATCACTTGCAGACATTAGATCCTATTATACCTCTCAGTAGTGAAAGATAAAATTCCCAGGCTCTTTTCTTTCCACCACTCTACCAACACCACTGTATAGCTCCCCACATTGCATATCTCCCATTCCCATTGTCTTTGTCCTGTCACAAGGCAATAGGTGATCATCATCATAAAAAATTACTTCAATCTGTGAATGCAACTCAGAAAAAGCCACCATACCCCTGAAACAGGACTAAAAAAAAGTGCCTATACAGCAAAAGGGAGTCTGTCAGTCAGACTGTCAGCTAAGTATGTTTCAGTTTGAAGTGGACATTCCCATTGGATCTTGTGGGTTCCAGTTAAACCAGTGGCTGCCCAATAAGGAATAACGCGTCCCTTCTAGAGATTTCTATTTATTGATCTAAGAGGTGCCTTAGTGCTTTTGGATGTGGATGGGCACAGCTCAGCTTCAGCTCACAATCCATCACACTGCTTCCCAGACAGAAATCCCATTCTGCAATTGTGGGTAATAGTTTTTTCCTGGAAAAATAACTACATGTGACTGTGCTGAAGAGTAAGTTGTTTGCTTAAACCCAGTTTACCAGCAGTTCAGATACCCCTGTAACATGAGCTTAACCATCCATGTTACGTGTTCATTACTTCCTCTTCTCAAATTGTTACAAGCTTTATCACGGATGTTCTGTGTTCTTGGTTTTCTTCCAAGTCATCGACAAAAATTTTAGGTGGCATAAGGCCAAGAATCAATACCTTCAGGACCTTTTTGGAAACACACCTGCTTAATAATGATTGCCCATTTAAGATTATATTTTAGACATGCCAGATAGCTAAGTTTTCATCCATTTAATGTATGGCATGTTAATTTTGTATCATTCTAGACACTTAATCAAAATGCCAGGTGGCAGCAAGACAAATGCCTTAGAGAAGTCTGCTTCATCAACTCTCTTACCTTTATCAACCAAATTTCAGTCAAATTAAAGTCAATCAACTGTTCCTAATACAAACCCCTGGTCTCTACCTTTTGTTCATTGACTACTTGTTTCCTGTAAATGCTGACCATATATGATTTTTGTTGATGTTATTAAGAGAGAAAGATTTTGAGTGGCTTGCAGGATCAAACCACTCGAAAACATGTGGCTGCCTGTCTACCTGTCTATCCAAATAAAATGTTACTTTATCTAAATGTAAGCATTGAAGGAAAGCTAATGCTGAGAAAAAAAAAGGCTTTGTGTTTAGCTTGAAGCATAAAGAGTTGCTGATGAATATTTTCTAAAATGAGTTCTATAATAATAAAACAGTTGTCCAAATAGTCAAACTTCTTGGTAGTCTCCTGGACAGGTAGAACTCCCATGCCTTCTATTCCCTCAGGAACGTACCTTATAGGTAATTCATTCTAGCTGAAAAATCTATTTTTTTAGGGTTTAGTTGGTGGCAGCAAGTTAGCTTTTAATAGAGGGAATTGGTTTTAGACTTTATGGAAAGAGGTAATCATAGTCTGTGTGGTGATACAGAAGAGTACAAGCTTCCCTGGTACATGATATGCATTATGGATACCTAACTTACCACATAAAACCAGCTTCCAGAGCAATTGGCTTAATATGCAACAAAAAACCATTTAGCAACAGATTGCTGCCCCACTTTATATTTGACCCTTTGAGAAGGTGCCAGAGAGTCTGACCTAGAAAAATCTCCAAAAGCAGCTTTGACGGGTTTGCTTTGGACCTCCTTTTCACAGACTCTCCCAGTGCACAAAGGTCTGTACAAGGCAAAGAGAGTGTCCTGGACATGCAGCCCCAGGAAGGGTAAAACCTGAAGCTTTCTAACTGTCCTTAGCTCTGTTGAGCTTTTTCTTGCAATTTGATCTCACTGTTCATAAACCATCATTTTCCCTTAGCATAATGGATGCAGTCCAACCTGCTGGCTGACTACTTCACTTCATAGGTACCCAAGATACACTCAGGATTGGGATGAAAGATTTATTAACTGGGAGGCTATTGAAAAATAGCACAACATAAGAAAACTAGTCTCCTGCAGTAGCCATTTGCCCTGTCAGGCTGGCTGTCTCTGCAAGTAAATGCAAATGATTCTACAAGTGGTGACAGTACAAGCTGCTTACCAAAACATGTTAAAGATGCACTAAATATGGGCTCTGTCCAGGTACGGTGGAAGGCAGGTAATTCAACAAGCCAGTGCCAGAGACAGCAGAGAGAACTCTTTAATTCAGACCTAAACACTACAATATATCAACATAGCAAGATGACTTGCAGTGAACTGTTATGGAGTCTCCCTAATGACTCTCTGAGAAACTTCCCTCTTCTCCCCAAAGTGATAGAAAAAAAATCTTGTTTAATTGTTTAAATGGAATATTGTGATTCATGAATAAAATAGCAGCTACATCTGAAGGCTGGAAGGGAAAACAAATAACGCAAGAGCGAGCAATCTGCTGCTATACCTGAGTGCCCCCAACAGGTCACAGCACAGATGAAGCAGATGACATGCTAGTGGCAGGAAAAGAAGCTGCTAAGTAATGTATAGCTGCGCTTCTCTGCTATATCATCTGCTGTGACAACTTTGCAGAATGTATTGGCCAGTTTCTTGATATTTTGACAGGGGAATGATCAATTTCAACAGATCTCTCCTATCAGCTGCTACTGCAAGTCATATCACTGCTCACTTTTTCTTTAGAAATGTTGTGGGCGTTTCTATCCCCGGAATCGGAGCGAACCTCAATGGGGGCGCTCGTTTGGGTTTTTTTTTTCGTTTTTT